>CM018692.1:108914743-109319893 GCA_009363875.1 Mikania micrantha | reverse complement strand
AAAAGTGATCCTCAAAACAAACAGCGCCAATAAGTTGGCGCCCCCAAATCCCTAATCGGAAGTAATATTAATCCACTTCAATCATAATTTTTATTCAATTTTAGTTAATCAACATGGCCGGAACCCTAACAAACTTCACCGGAGCAACCTCTTCCGATTCCTCACCGGAGGACGGTTATCACCGACAGGTTTCAAACGAATCGACGTCAATATGCGTATCAGGAACCGAAATGCTCCGCAAGCTTCGCTTCATGCGGTGATCGATGACCTCCAGTTGAATCGGCGAGATGAGTTTATATGATGTTTGAATTTGAAGCGAACGCTACGCCGTCGGAGATTAAATCGCTTACCGGAGTTTGGCCAAGCGGTTTCATCCAGATGCTTCCGGTTCGAAACAGATGACAAGATCGTGATTTTGTCGAGATTCATTGATGCGTATGTTACGTTATATGATCCGACGGCACGGCATTGTATGATCTGAAACTGAGTACGGGATTAGAACGACGATCGGGACTGTACGCCGCTGCCGGAAGAGTGCCGGAGTCTACGCCGGACGGGATGGGAGACTGATCAGTGTTGTGGATGTAGTCTATGATAAAGGCTAAAAAGTTTATAGTCTATAGATAGTAAGCAGTTTTTAGTTGGGATTTGACATTTTTTTGGCTTTAAGTGTTAAAAGTTTTCATTCATATGATAATAACATCGAAATTATTTCTGTATATCATAATAAATCTTTTTTTTAACGGTTTGATACAATGACATTTAAGACGAGATTTCAACCGTGCTGTGATAATAAATGAATTTTTATATGGATGATGATGAATCTTAATTTACAAAATTAGTTTTTACAACCAATAAAGTGGTTTTAAGAATATAGTTTCAATTGTTGTTTTTGTGTACTAATAATCTAAAGACTAACAACGTATTCTTGACAGATATTTAAAATGTTAACATAACTTTTAATTGAAATTATATCCAAGTGATGAAATTCAATTATTAATTTAATCATGAATGCACTTGAATATTAAATGCATAAATTTCTATATTAAATTTAAATTAAATCTAATCATTTATAAAGCTTACTAAGTTAGTCACTTGTGTACTAGACGGACCGATTCAAAAAAAATTATATTAATTAAATAATACAAATTACTAATTACGATTTAATAATTGTAAAATGATTATGTGAAATAAATTTTTATTTATTAAGTAATATATATAAAGAAGTTAATTGAGAAAATACAGATAATTTAATTGAGATTGATTAAAGAAATTTAATTAATTTGATCCAAATATCAAAGTAATTATGTTTGACTGAAAGTGGAAATACAAATATACATTAGGGTATTTGAATAGAAAAATATTAGGGTAAAGATAGAAAAAGTAATTTAATATTTGAAACTATGTAATAATTTCAAACAATTGTTTATTTAAGTTATGAGATAAACAAGAAATTAAATAAAATAAAAAACATTAAAAATTATATAACAGAAATTGATGGAATTTTGTTAAATTAAAAGGGTTTTTTTTTTTAAAAGATGAATATACATAATAGAAAATGCTGATTTAAAAAAAATCAAATAAAGGATGTCATAGCATAATAGGAGAAACACTATTTGAATAATATTAATTGAAAAATAACTATTATAAAAAATATATCAAGACTTGTTTATGTCGTATCATTGTATTTGAAATGCCTAATTTTGATGGTAAAATATCTTATTTAACATGACATTTATAAACGCACTAAAATAAAATCATGAAGGAAAAAAAAATTCTTACAGTTTACTAATATTTACAATCTTAGTAAAATGACATTTTTATAGTTTAAAATTTTATGTTTGTAACAACATTGAAACCAAAATAGTAAGCATCAAAGCTAATTAATATGTATAAATAGGAAGCAAAATAATATTTTTTTTCGTGAAACACAGAGTTTTAGTCTATTTTTAACCCAAATAATATGTTTACTTTTGATAAATTTAACCAAGATTATATTGTTTGAAAATTTTAATTTAGCATGTTAAATGAGATGATACGAGCTGAATTTTCAGTACAATTGTATTAGCTCAATTGAATTGTTATTTATTTATTGAAATTAATTGAATTTTTAAATATGAGATTTGACAATTTTGAATATTCAAAATTATTAATCACAAAATAAATGTTTGACATGACTAAATTTTTATAAATATTCAAAGAAAATGAATCTTTTTTTATTTTAGAACTTGACTTGAATTTATTTATTGAATTACATTAATTTTTAAAATGTTAAAAATAAATATAGTGGTGACAAGTGTATTTATTTATAATATTATAATTTCATTAATATCATAATAAACTATGGTAATTAGAAAATTACAGTTAGTGTATATTATAATATTTTTATAAAATATTTTTTTTGAAGACTTTTTTTTACTCTTAATCTTATTCGATATGTATAAAGCTTATAATTTCTAAAAGGTTCTTTAAAAACTACAAAATAACTTTGTAGAAAGTTTTAGAAAACTTTATAAAAATGTTGTTTAAAAGGAAATTATTTTATAAACGAATTTACTTTTAGTATCGTCTTATATACAATGTCCTTTTTAAATTTCTAAAAAAAAATACTTTTTATATAAAAAAACTTCTTTGCAAAAATAAATTTTAATTTTTCTAAAATGTTTAGTCAAAGATGTTTTTCTTTTTTTTTAAAAAAAATTTGTATAGTATTTGATATTGTTTTTAAGTAACTAAAAAAGTTGGTTAGAAAAATATTTCAAATAAACTAACAATGCATTTTTAAATATGTTTTACAAATATCATAATCAGATAAAATTTATTTGTAAATAGTCTATTATTTACAAATGTTTCCTATTAAAAAATTCAAAATTTCCATTTATTTTATGAATAGAAAAAACATTATACTTTTGTCTAGCATTGATACTTTATAAAAATATTTCAAAAATGCACACATAAAATTGTATTTCCAGTTAACCATTAAAAATCAATAAAGGTTCTTTGAAAATAATTAAACATACTTTATGTTATAATTTTTATTAACAATAAAATTAAGATAAACCAACCATGAAATTTGATGAACTATCGCAAAAGTAAATTAAATATTAATATAAAACAATAGATTAAATGATTTACTCAAATTGTTTTATTCTCTTTTAACTCAATATTTCTCAAATTATAAAAATAATATTAAATGCGCTCGTTTTTCAAACACATTTACACACATAAAGAAGAAAAAAATGAAGATATAAAATAGTTTTAAATTTAATTGATAAATTTAACTTGTTATAAACTATTAGTTTTAGTAAAAATTTATGTGTTTGATATTATATCAACCATTGGTGAAATAAGGAATAATAAAGATTTAAAAACTATGAATAACAAATATTTAAACATTATAAAATTATATTAAAAATAAGATGGTTGAGATTTTATTAGAAGATTTAATAATTTATTAAAATATAAAGATTTATATTTTTTGTATTTAGTTATATAAATTTAATTATTTGAAATCATTAGTGTTAAATAAGAGAGTGAGAGAGTATAGAATATATAAAATAAAAAGCAAGAAAAAAATGTGAGAGTGATTGAAAAAGTAACATGTGACATATTTGTTATTATTTTATTAGATAATAATTTTTGTTTGTATCTCATTCATTTATAATTAATGATGGAAGACTCAAATTTAAGCCTTGCAATGGAGGCAGGTCAGCTTGGATAAGGGGTTAAAAAGAGTTTGAGTATGGATGACTTTTAAACATAATCAGTTTGGTCAAAATGTGTCGTTTATTTTAAAAAACATCAATTTAGTTTAAATTAAAAATATTGTAATTAAAAAATAGTTAATTTGCATAATATTTTGTAATTTTATTATCAAATACATTATTAATAATTGTTACTTGGTAAAATATTTTATTTTTCATAATTTTTAGGTTATTACTCATCTTGAGTGCTAAGAATGATATTGAACCAAAAAATACATGCGTATTCTTGAACCGAAGAATGATATTGAAACAAAAAATAAAATTATATGAGTGCTAGATAAATTTTTCTTGATTAAATTTTCTATGCTTCACGATTAACTTTCATCATAATGAATTTTCCTTCATTTGTATCTAAAAATAACATATGAATACAATTATTTTATTCATTTGTATCTAAAAACAATTACCTATTTCATTCGTAACTTTTGCTTCACTCATACCAAAGTACCTATCAATTATGACTAATGATCATCTTTCAATATAGATGGTAATGGTCACAATCAAACCAGATCAGACATCAAACCGAACGTCTTACTGATTACTGGTCGGACTGATCGGACCAGATTTAAAAACCGGATAACATAATAGATATATAAAAAATCCCAAAAAATTTATAGAATTATAAACACATTTAAACAAACATAATTAATGTTCAAACAAGCATAATCATGTTAAAAAAATATAAGGTTTGATTTTAACATTTAATTTTATCATTTAATTCTTTGGATTTTAGTTAAAAAAACCGAAATCCGGTCCGACCAGTTAGCCGATTCCCGGTTCAACCGGTGAACCGGCTCAAACGGCCGGTTCCCTTGAGGGCGGTTCACATGTGATTTTTGGGCCGGTCGACCCCCCGGTTTGCGGTCCGACCGTTCCGGTTCTGACAACACTGGTCATAATACGAATTTAAAGTTGTGAATTTCAATAGCGATTAAGATTGTCTGAATAAAAATATATTTTTTCACGGCTAAGTTTACTGTCCTGCTAAACTACACCAAACTAATTACGTTATTACATGGGACTGAACTCATGCCCTTTTATTTTAAGAGTTAAAATCTCTATCAAACGAGCTACTCCTACGTTGAAAAGTAGAATAAATATATGAATCACGAGCTTTACTATATGAATATGAATATCGTTTGAGATTTGTTTCAATGAAAATATTGAACACAATAAGATATGATTGGTTGTTAAAGACTATACTCAAAAGTAGTAAATTAATTATTAGAAAACTTTATTAACTATTTTATGAAAGGTTTTGTTTGATCATCGTTATAAGCCTTTTAGCTCATTTTAACTAAACGTTAAAATTGCTTCTTTTATTGTGACTTACATAAGGAAGTCATTGAAAATTAATTCTTTTTTTAAAGCAAATCTACTATATTTTTATTTTATTAACTAACTAATATTTAATAATATTTTCCTGTCTAGATATGAACCATCGACCTCATTTCTAACGGAAAGTACATCTGCCAAATAGGCTAGGTCTCACATTGATAGCTCATGAAGTAATTTAAAACTCAAGAACACTTGGTTTTTAAGTTAAGAAATCTATAAACATGTTAAACAAGCATTCCATTAGTCATATTTAAATTTGATAAGGTCATAAAGAACAAATTTTCATTAGGAATTAAGACTACAACTCGTATAAGGCTAACGTGTTACTGGTACATGTACTAAACCAAAAACATTAATGATTATATTGAAATAACTATCTAATAATTCCAAATAAATTAAAGGAACTTATTTAAATAATTATATATATATATATATTAAAAACCATGATAAGGAATAGTTAAGTTCTTCATGTTTGTAATTTGGCAACCACTTTATTTTATAAAGAACACTAAAACGTGGCATGCTTTGGTCCATAAATTTTAGTGGGTCCCATTGTGTGTGTATATATATATATTCAAAATAACACACATACATATATATATTATTTAGGTTTATGATACATGTAGTGACGTTTTAAAAATTTAGACTTAAATCATCAAAAGTTTTTTTTTAACTTTAAAAAGTAGTAAACAGAGATAAGAGTATTAAATTTGAGAGATTTGCTTAGATTTAAGTTTTTGTTAAATTTTAGAGATTTGAGACACCATTTAGTAACGTTTTAAAATTTAGATTTTGACCATCAGAAGTTTTTTAACTTTAAAAAGTAGTAAACATAGATAATAGTATTAATTTGAGAGATTTGCTTATAGATTTGGATTTTTATTAAATTTGAGATATTTACTTAGAGATTTTGGTTTTTCTTTTAATTCAAACGATAGATTAGACGGATTTTGTGAGTAATTTTATATTATTTTTAAACATATTTGTGAGGTTTTGTATGATTTTATGTTTTTATGAAAAATTTGTATATAGTTCGTGATGAGAGATTTGATGTAACTTATGCTTCTGCAAATGATATAAAATATCCGTTCTCATGAGTGTACTTTGATAACCCGCCGCAACGCGCGGGTTGAATAAACCTAGTTTAACATAAAAGAAAGGTTTTGATCTTTGATTGCTATCTCACCAATTCTCTAGATTTTCTTGATTAACTGATGAATAAACAAAGAAAAACAAAAATAAAATGTTGAGTATAATTCTCTAGTAACAAAAAAACATTAGTGACAAGAAGTGGAATACATGGAAACAAATACAAATACATTATTAACAGAACTGATATTAAACTGAATTAAACATCAAATACCGAACTGGACATGTAACACTTAAATCTGATAATGATTTGATCTACACCACAGAAAAAGATAAATATAACAAGTTATGTAATATAAGAAAGCACTCGAAGACTAAACTAAACTGAATGATACATGGCTAGGGTTGTTCACTAGTTGAACCGAACAGAGCAAGTTCACTTGAACTCAGTTTGTTTTCAAACAAAGCCTCTCGGTTCGGTTTGAATTTAAAATGTAGAGCGAAATAATAATGTTCGAACTTGGTTTGGCTGGATTTAGCTCGATTTCAGATTAAAATTTAGTATAGAAATCCAAAGTATCGGCTATTAAGGAAACGACATAGAGTGTTATATATTAAAATTGAATGCTTTGAAGGTTTAATCTTCTGACAATAAATTTTAGACTGAATGAATGCAATTTTGCTATACTTGTCTTTTATGTGACAATAATCTTCTGAAAAGCTTTCGTGTAATTTGATTTAAAGGATCTCAAATAAGCTTCTTGTGTTCTAGGCATCAAAATACACCTACATCAGATCAATGCGACATTGGGTTGTCACAAAAGCCAACATTGACTCCATCAGTAGCTTTAGTAGTTACATAAGACAATTTCGGTGCTTTCCAATGTTTGAAAACAAAGGTTATGTGACTGATACCTTATGCTTCAGTAGTGGGAACCTTGATATATGCACAAATTTGTACTCATTCAGGTACTGATCGATTACATTGCAAAAATATTTGGTTGATAGCAATATAACATGTCCTAGATCATTGGAAAGCATTAAAGAAAGTTTTACAATATCTTCAAGAAACGAAAAATTATAAGTTAACTTCAGAATAATAAGTAATAATTTGAAAGTGAAAGACTATTCTTACTATGAATTTGCTAAATACAATAACAAATTCAACCTCAAGGTATATCTTTTTTTTAGCAAGTTGACTCATCTCATGAAAGAATTGTAAGTAACAATTGACAATAATATAGACTATGATGGCAAAATTAATTTGTTGTAATGTACAATGCAATATGACATGGAAAGTTGTTATGAAATCTTATATATGGACTTAAAGTTGGACTATATGATCTTGATAGAAAGTTCTTGTTCATACGAGAACGAGTAGAGGAGAATAATACTTGTATCAAATATATGAACAATTATAATATCTTTGCAGATTTGTTAATTATAGGTATACCGACTAAAATTTTCAAGAATTTGTAATAAAGTTGAACTTAAATAGAGACGTTATATAATAGCATATTATTTACAAAAATAATCATTATCAATTTTATCAAGTTTTTATTTTGTTTATAATAATGTATATGTATTGTTAAGTCAATATTGTACACAAAAATTATTTTACTTAATTTGAGATTATAGTATAATTGATAGGGATCGGAGGTTGATATCAACACAGTGACTCTAATACAGTTTTATTTTGAAGTTTGATGACAATTTTAAATAGGTTACCCTTTAGGAATACTCATCATATAATTGAGAACATTATAAATATGAAGCAACTCAGATAAACATGGCCTTTATGTGTTGGGATTCGTACATGGGTTTTAAAATTTTTAAATCATTAAACGCAACGGAAACATTAACCGTACGAACCAATCCGGTCAAAACCAGATTGCCCACCAGGACTCCAGATGCAAAACAAACTGAGTAAACAAACCATAGGGTGTTTAGTGATTATACCTTTCGAGAATAAACAGCTAACATACGCGAAGCACCACGATATCAACGAACCCAGTCGCTAGATCTGGTTACACAATCTGATCCGTGACTGTTGAATCTTCACAAGATCTCAACACCACTTGAATAAATCACCTCCAAAATTGAATCTGGATGACAACAATTATGGAGCCGGCAATGCTTAGGGTGACGCAAAATTGCAAGGAAAAAAACGTCGGAATTGAGATTGCCACAATTGAATTTGTTTTGTTCACATATATATCCCAATTTAAGATATTAATCTTTTTAAATGAAAGAAATCCTTTTATTCAAAATTTAAATCTTTAAATTTAGATAATAAGATTTAATTAAATAAATATTAATATAATTAATATTTAAATAATAAACGTAATTTATAATTATCAACTAATTGATAATTACAAGCATTGCCCCTCAAATATCAACTCTTTTATATTTCACTCTAATAATTATTAGTTGCAATTGTGTCGATTTAATTAACATTTAATTAAATCTAATTGTTCGTTATTCGTAGTGCAACCCTTACGGATCTTATCTCGATAGTAGTATGAACTAATGTCGTTACTTGGGCATACAAATCCAACAGACTCCCACTTGCACAAGTCTCGACCATTCAGTCAGTACAGACAGTGGTGGACGTCTAGCTACATCTCATTATCCCATCAAGATATGACGCAGTTTAGCCTTCTGCTATTCCGAAACAACTTAAGTAACCTTCCTTAAATATTTGTAATAATAATGGACATGAAATCAGTCATCCTTCTGTAATTGACATCCAGTTGAACATGATACATGGATCATGTGTCATTCTCATATCGTGTTCAACCATTTCTATTCTCGATCCCATATCATAACTAGTTTAATCAAACTCCCAGTTTGAGCATGGCCATGCAATTTTACCAGCTTTGATAAACAAGGGGCCCAGAGACGTCATCCTATTACCGAAGTATAGGAACAGATCCCGTAGACTACATATAACTCTCACTATGTTTCGAATTATCTCCAACTATAGATCCTTATTACTGCCTGGTCAAAGAGCAGTGTTAGATATGTCAAAAGATAATCCTACGCATAATCAAGTTCAATATGCATCTAAGGTCTAAGGATACAAAGATTATTCCATTCTCAAAATCTACTCATGACTATGATCCATGGAGTGATTTTGAAACGGGTTGCGTTCAACATCCACTCTCTATTGGATATCTGTGAATTTGGCCTCCAACTCTTTGGACTTTTCCTCCTATGAAACCAACCAACATTCACAATGGTCTCAAACTCAACATCTATTCCCATATATTTGATTGACCACGAACATTTAGAATAAATTATATTCAAGGATATTAAACGTACAAAAATTGAACACAATTAGTATGATGATAAATCAATTAACTCTTTAATTCAGAATCATTCAAATACAATTGTCTTAGTTCAAGAACATCCAAATACTAAAACAAATCATATCCAATCACTAGCAAATCTAAGTCCTATGTTTCTAGCATGCTCCTCATGTTTTGCTTGAGACATAGGTTTAGTGAACGGGTCTGCTAGATTATGATCTGTATATACCTTATTTATGGTAATGTCTCCTCGTTCCAATATTTCCCGTATATAATGGAACTTCCTGAGTATATGCTTGGTGTTGTGATGCGATCTTGGTTCCTTTGCTTGAGCAATAGCACCTGAGTTGTCACACATTACCTCGATTGGTCTTGCAATGCTTGGCACCACTCCAAGATCAGCTATGAACTTCTTCATCCAAGCAGCCTCCTTTGCAGCATCTGATGCTGCAATGTATTCGGACTCTGTGGTGGACTGGACAACAACAGTTTGTTTGAAACTCTTCCATGTTATTGCTCCACCATTTAGAGTGAATACAAATCCAGTCTGTGATCGAGAATCATCTCGATCAGTTTGAAAACTAGCATCAATGTAACACTTTACACTGAGCTCCTCATCTGTACCTCCATATATCAGAAACATGTCTTTAGTTCTTTTCAGATACTTCAGAATGTTCTTTACAGCAATCCAGTGAGCATCACCTGGATTCTGTTGATATCTACTCGTCATGCTCAAGGCATATGAGACATCTGGTCTAGTGCACAACATAGCATACATGATCGATCCTATTGCAGAAGCATATGGAACTCTTTCCATCCTTCTTTTATGATCTTCCGTTTCCGGACATTGCAATTTGTTTAGGATCGTCCCATGTGCCATAGGTAAAAAACCTCTTTTGGCATCTTGCGTTGAAAAACGTCGAATGACCTTATCAATATATGTGCTTTGACTTAAACCAATAAGACTCCTTGATCTATCTCTATAGATCTTGATTCCTAGAATGTATGCAGCTTCACCAAGGTCCTTCATTGCGAAACACTTTCCTAACCAGGATTTTACTCCGTTCAAGGTTGGAATGTCATTTCCAATAAGGAGTATGTCATCTACATACATAATCAAGAACATCACAATGCTCCCACTTGCTTTCATGTAAACACACGGTTCATCTTCGTTCTTTAAAAAACCAAACTCTTTGATTTTCTCATCAAAACGAAGATTCCAGTTTCTAGATGCTTGTTTCAATACATAAATGGATTTCTTTAATTTGCATACTTTATTAGGATTCTTAGGATCGACAAAACCTTCAGGCTGAGCCATATAGACATCTTCAGTAAGGTGTCCATTTAGAAAAGTCGTTTTGATATCTATTTGCCATATTTCATAATCATAATATGCTGAAATGGCAATTAGAATTCTAATTGATTTAAGCATAGCCACTGGAGAAAAAGTTTCCTCATAATCAATACCTTGAGTTTGAGTAAAACCTTTTGCTACAAGTCTAGCTTTAAATGTATGCACATTCCCATCCATGTCGGTTTTCTTCTTAAAAACCCATTTGCTCCCTACTGTCTTACAATTGGGAGGCAGATCAACCAAGTCCCAGACTTGGTTATCATGCATGGATTGCATCTCAGCGGCCATGGCCTCAAGCCATTTATCAGATTCTGAATCTGAAATTGCAGTCTTATAATTGGTAAGTTATGTACCATCCAAAAATGGTACATCATTTCCTTGAATGAGAAAACCATATCTGTCAGGATCCCTACTAGATTTACGAACGCTTGACTCTTCAACATTTGACTGAGTCACTGGTGTTGTGTCAACTCTTAGTTGACTTGGTGTCTCAACCTCAGGTTGTGTTTCTGGAATTACTTACATATCCACAATATTATCAGCTTGACTTCTCGCGAGAAACTCTTTCTATAGAAAAGTTCCTTTACGCATAATAACAACTTTTTTTTATCTGGCTGATAGAAGTAGTATCCCATAGTCTCTTTTGGATATCCGACAAAAACTACCTTTTCGCCTCTGGGTTCTAATTTGTTGGGTGTCTCACGTTTCACGTAGGCATCACAACCCCAGACCTTTAGGTATGACATTTTGGGTTTGCTACCATGCCATATCTCATATGGTATTTTATTCACCTTCTTGGTTGGAGCAATATTTACAAGTTTAGCAGCGGTTTCAAGGGCATATCCCCAGAATGAGTGAGGCATATTCGTGAGACTTATCATAGATCGAACCATATCTAATAAGGTTCGATTCCTCCTTTCAGAAACACCATTGAGTGGCGGTGTTCCAGGAGGAGTCAATTGTGAAACAATTCCACATTGCCTAAGATGCTCTTCGAATTCATAACTAAGGTATTCACCACCTCGATCTGATCGAATGGCTTTTATTGTTTTACCAAGTTGATTTTCAACTTCCTTTTGAAATGTTTTAAACACTTCAAATGCTTCATGTTTGTGACTTATGAGGTAGACATACCCATATCGACTGAAGTCATCAATGAAAGTTATAAAGTATCTTTTACCCGTTCTAATCATAGTCTTGAAAGGACCACATACATCAGTATGTATTAATCCTAACAATTATGTGGCCTTTTCACCAACTCCTGAGAAAGGTGTTTTTGTCATCTTGCCACTTAAGCATGATTCACATGTATCAAAAGTTTCAGACCCGGTGGGTTCAACGATCCCATCTGTTTGTAGCTTTTCCATGCGTTTCTTGCTAATGTGACCAAGGAGACAATGCCATAGATATGACTGGTTAAAGTCTGACTTCAACCTTTTGGTGTTCATAGTGTACATAGAACTACTAGTGCATGAATTGCTCACATTAATCTCATATATTCCATTATGAGGCTTCGCCTCAAAATAAAACAAATTATTAAAATAAGCAGAAATGTAATTACCATTAAAAACATAATCAAAACCTTGTTCATGCAAACGAGAAACTGAAACAATATTTCGAGTCACATTTGGAATAAAACAAACATTGTCTAATTTCAAATAAAAACCACTTGGCAGCAGTATCTCATACTCTCCAATAGCTTTGACTGCGACATGAGCTCCATTGCCAACATGGAATTCCATTTCGCCATCTTTCAGTTCTCTAATGTTCTTTAGTCCCTGCATTTTATTACAAATGTGAGAACCACATCCGGTGTCAAACACCCATGACTTAGGGGAAAAAGAATACAGTTCTATTACAAAGATACCTGAAGTGCTAGCCCCAAAGGACTTTGCCTTCTTCAGATCAGCAAGGTACTTGGGACAGTTCCTCTTCCAATGACCCATCTCTTCACAATGGAAGCATTTGACATCCTTTTCAATTTTCTTGGAAGGATGCTTAGGCACAACAAACTTTGGCCTTACCCTACCTTTGCCTCTATGTTCTTGCCTTATTATTTGGCTTCTTGATTCTACCCTCATTGATCATGAGAACTGGAGAGGTTTTGCTTGGAATGTTCACTTCAGCAGTCTTAAGCATCTAATGCAACTCTGTAATGGACTTTTCCCAACCATTCATATTATAGTTCATAATGAAATGATCAAATGATTTGGACAGAGAGTTGAGGAGCATATCCCCAGCTAAGTCAATGCTTAAGGGAAAACCAAGCCTTTCCAGTTGATCAATGTAACTCTTCATTTTTAGCACATGAGTGCTTACAGATGACCCCTCTTGCATTTGACAACCCATGAGAGATTTCATGGTTTCAAAACGCTCATGACGTGCTTGCTCTTGGAACATTTCCTTAAGCTGAATAATCATGTCAAAAGCTGCGAGATCTTCCAGACTTTTCTGAAGTTCAAGAATCATGGTAGCTAACATGAGGCATGACACTTCTGCAGAGTCATCAACATGTCTCTCCCATGCCTTTTTCACAGCCTGAGTGGCGTTTGCAGGAGGTTCATCAAGAATGACCTTTTCAAGAACATATTGCTTCTTGTCAGCCTTGAGAACAATTCTCAAGTTGCGATGCCAATAAATGAAGTTAGAACCATTGAGTTTCTCTTTGTACAGAATGGACCTTAGAGCATAGTTGGAGTGAGAGGAATTGTTGTTTTGAGTTTGAGGTAGACATCTACAAAATATGATAGTGGGATTTTAGTATTTCAATGTTAAAATCTTAATTAAATTGACCCTTTAATTCATTTTAACTTAAGAAGAATGAGATCCATGTTTCATTATACTTCAATGATTGGTTAATCCAGTTCACGAAATATAACTATTTAGGTAGGTAACGATTACCAATTGTATCTCTATACAATTCTCATATTATGGGGTCGATTTGGACGAGTTATGTCAATGTCGGTACGTTTTACCCCATCTATGCCCATTTCGCATATTGTAATTGGTTAATCCAGTTTACAAGGCAAAATAATAGTGGTCCTAAAATTAGCAACGTGTGATTACTGGTCTAGCTTGCTTAGACTAAACAGTATCACCTTGTCCCGACATCCGTAGTCCTTTCGTAATAGGCTAAGCCAGAAAACTTAAGGGGTTCGGATATATCGTTTCAAGTGCTCCAAAATTAGGGGGCATAGACCTATCGATTTTTAAGGGATTTATTTTAGTGTTTGCCTTTTATGGGTCAAAAACACGTCGTGTTGTATTTGCATGCTTAATACAATACAAGTTTTATAAAATTCCAAATTTTATAGGTTCGTGATCTAAACAAACTCTTACCTCACAATGCGCTTGATTTTAATATCCTATTTAATAAGTGTGTTTGTTGATCGCGAGTCAATTTTAAACTATTAATAAACTCTTTTATTAATATGTTTGAAATTAATCTCCCTTCGAGATATTTGGTTTTATCATTTTAAAATAATTCTTTATTTTAAAATCCTTTCACGAGATAACTAAAATATTATTTAAAATATTATTTTAAAATCTCGTCGTTTTATTGTGTTTTGTTTTAAAACTCTTTTAAAACTGTTTTGATTGTTTTGTCATTTAAATCAAAATATTTAATCCTAAATGTCATAAATAACCACAAACAAAATAAATGTAAATCAAGCCTTTTAGTGTTCGGTTTTGTTAGAGCCAATAACAAAACCGAACGGGTCACAATGGGACAAAAACCAAGAATCAACTCCTTGAATCTTGTAATCCTCCCACTTGCTTCAAGATCTCTATCTTGTCTCCGGGTTTGTCATCCGTTGATTTCCAATCTTCTATCTTGTCTTGTCTCGATCAGATTACATTTTACAATTTACAAATAAATTCAAAATACAATTTACAAATAAATTTAAAATTAACCTATCTATTACGAGGGCTTCCAAAACAGCCAAAAATACAAAATATATAAAAAAAAACATAACCAACACAACCACAGGTCAAAGACTGATTTACAAAACACAATATTTAATAAACGAAAAGGAAGCAATCTTTGTTAAAATAAATTTAACAAAATAAAACCGGATTGCTTAATTAAATTAAATTATTCTGATTGTTTGCAAAAGTGGCTTGATACCACTGTTGGGATTCGTACATGGGTTTTAAAATTTTAAATCATTAAACGCAGCGGAAACATTAACCGTACGAACCAATCCGGTTCAAAACCAGATTGCCCACCAGGAGTCCAGATGCAAACCAAACAGAGTAAACAAACCATAGGGTGTTTAGTGATTATACCTTTCGAGAATAAACAGCTAACACACGCGAAGCACCACGATATCAACGAACCCAATCGCTAGATCTGGTTACACAATTTGATCCGTGACAGTTGAATCTTCACAAGATCTCAACACCACTTGAATAAATCACCTCCAAAATTGAATTTGGATGACAACAATTATGGAGCCGGCAATGCTTAGGGTGACGCAAAATTGCAAGGAAAAAACGTCAGAATTGAGATTCCAACAATTAAATTTGTTTGTTCACATATATATCCCAATTTAAGATATTAATCTTTTTAAATGAAAGAATCCTTTTATTCAAAATTTAAATCTTTAAATTTAGATAATAAATTTAATTAAATAAATATTAATCTAATTAATATTTAAATAATAAATTTAATTTATAATTATCAACTAATTGATAATTACAAGCATTGCCCCTCAAATATCAACTCTTTGATATTTCACTCTTATAATTATTAGTTGCAATTGTGTCGTTAATTAAATCTAATTGTTCGTTACTCGTAGTGCAACCCTTACGGATCTTACCTCGATAGTAGTATGAACTAATGTCGTTACTTGGGCATACAAATCCAACATTATGATCGTTTATCTTTGATCAAATAAAATGAAAATGCTCTACTATATAATACACATGATATCCATAATTATTTAATATGAAAAGACTATTGTCCTTTAATGTCAATACTACAAAGTCATCATAATGCAACCTTTATATTTAAAAATATGTTGCATTAGCTGAAGTTGCATTAGATCTAATGCAATTTTTTTGTTACATAATGCAACTTTTTTTCTTAATGCAACTTTTTGAAATGTAATTTTTTAAAAAAAGTTGCATTATGTAATAAAATGTTGCATTAGGCTAATGCAATTTCAGTTAATGCAACCTATTTGCAACATTTTATGACAAAAAAAATGTTGCATTAGGCGTGTGAGAAACAAAACACTATATAAAGGGGTTTTTTATCACATAATTAACATTCATCGAAACTAAAGACGTCTGGTGGAAATGAAAATGAAGAACACAGAATTATGATTTCATCGTCATCAATGATTTTCATCTCTATCGTTATATGCTTATAAAACATATCTATTGCATGATTGAAATGATTTTCAATTCACTCATAATGTTAATATAATACATGGTATTCTTAATAATGTTAAAACATTGCAAGAATCACAAGGTAAGGGAAAAATGTTATTCACATCAAAAACATTGAACTTAGCCTTGTATTACAATTATATATACCAAACTAAAATTCTTTTGTTGTTTCATAATTAACTAGGTTTATACCCGCCGCGCGTTGCGGCGGGTCATCACAGTACACTCCTGACATAAGTTACATAGCAGAAACATAAGTTACATAGCAAAATCAAATCTATTATCATGAACTCTATACAAATTTCTTATAAAAACATAAAATCATACAAAATCCATACAAATATGTTACGAAAATAATTAAAAAAAACTGGCAATATCCTTCTCATCTGCAACCAATTGGTTGAATTAAAAAAACCCCAAATCCCTAAACACACATCGATTTTATATGAAAACAAACAAATAACAGTTGCTTTTTTCGAACACCACCAAAACCGTAGAAAGGACCACATTTTCTCACTAATCATAGAGAGAAAACCCCTAAACCCTATTTGGGTCGTCGATTTCGAATCTTGAAAATAAATACGTGGTTCACATTAACCCACATTAAAGCTGATTTGTTTATTCAAAACCAATTTTTTTATTCATATTCAATGCGCACCACATTTTTATTTTCAAAATTCCAAATCAATGGTACAGATAAAGTCTAGGTGACCCATTTTACTACTCCCCTTATCTCTTTTAATAATATACCAGTATATATAATATAATATGTGGGAGTGGGTGTATATATATAATATGGGGGAGTGTGTGTAAGAGAAAAAATAACAGTTGCTTTTTTCGAACACCACCAAAACCGTAGAAATGACCACATTTTCTCACTAATCATAGAGAGAAAACTCCTAAACCCTATTTGGGTCGTCGATTTCGAATCTTGAAAATAATACGTGGTTCACATTAACCCACATTAAAGCTGATTTGTTTATTCAAAACCAATTTTTTTATTCATATTCAATGCGCACCACATTTTTATTTTCAAAATTCCAAATCAATGGTACAGATAAAGTCTAGGTGACCCATTTTACTACTCTCATTATCTCTTTTAAATATACCAGTGTATATAATATAATATGTGGGAGTGAGTGTATATATATAATATATGGGAGTGTGTGTAAGAGGAACAAAAAAAAAAAACAAAACCGTGGGCCCACAATCACTTTTCCCCCACCTTAATTAGGGAAAACCACCAAAATAGCGGTTGACTCACTTTTTTATAAAATAACCATTGAAAAAAATATTACGAAAATAGCCTTTGACCACGAAAATAGGTCAGCGATATAATCCATAATATATCGCTGACTGGCTTTAATAAAAATTAGATTTACGCGTGGAAGCTGACATCAGCTGACAAGGCGATATTTTCCTTCCCGAGGCGACATTTACAAAAACGAGGAGAATTCGGGGCCTATGCAAACGTCGGCTTCGGTGTTCTCGAGGCGATATTTCATCTTTCTAGGCGATATTTGCAATGAAAGAGGCGATATCAACATGCAAAATCGGCTTATGTTCACGAGGCGATATTTTGTTGTCCCGAGGCGATATTTGCTGTCCCGAGATATTTGGACATGTCAGCGATATTATATGGACAAAATCGCTGAGTAGATAAGTGGTACAGCGAGATTATCCCATATAAATCGCCGTCAGCGATATTGTGCAAATGCGCTACTGATTGGGTCGAAAAATTCCAGAAAATTCGAAATTTGTTGGCTAAAATGCCACGTGACTAGTCAAAATGGCTTTATGGTGATTTTCCCCTTAAATTATATATAGAATAATAGGAGTTGTACGCAAACTCAAATAATTAAAAATAATAATTTTGTTTTTTAGATGTCATACATTACAAAGAATTAGCAAATCTTATACATAAAATTAAAAAGAAGTTAAAAAAAGTCGAGATTGTGTTCAGGTCGTGTTTGCAAAAAACGATAAAGAAATTTTCGGGTTTGTTATATAAATATAGAAAAATTATATTTCATTATACACAATTAGGTAGTGCATTGGGGTACAATGAAGTTAAGAAAAATAGTTAAACAAAAGTCATGCAGAGGCGAAGCTTTTGAGGGCCCGGGGTGCCTTGGCTCCTTCCGTTTTTTTATCAGAAGATTTGATTTAGTAGTATTTTGTTAGAAAATTTATAGGTATTGAGTCCAGCTGCCTTATCCGTTTTCTTCCTAAAAGTACTTATGCTTCCTCAGGGTTTATTTTCAAAATCAACCAAGCCATGCATGTTGATGAAAGAAGAAGCTTAATTTGTAGATGGTCAATCCTGCAAATTCAGCCTATTGGTTAGGGTTTCACCTTGTGACCGAGAGGTCATGGTTCAAACCCTGTCAAGGGCAATTTAAAGGACATCCAAGTGAGGGAAGGAATCTTGAGCTTAATATCGGGTTCTCGACCAATGGGGGGCGAGGGTTTACCCATTCCAGGGGTTCCCGCTTCTCACCTCTGGCCGGTGGGTCATGTTAAGACAACATACGTGGTATGTAAGATCGTCGCCGTTAAGAAAAAATTAGTAGATGATCAACTTGAATAATGAAAATGACAAGACAAGCTCTTATGAAAAACAAAAGGCGAGTCAAAACAATACCCAACCTTAATCAATATTTAGCATCACATTATTGATTTGTAATAATAACAAACGCGTTAAAAACAAACACGCTAATGATTGAGGTATGCCCAATTTAGGTTTTTATTTATTTATTTTTTTACAACATGCCCAATTTAGTTGATGTGTGATAATCATGTACACTACATTTATTTGACCACTTGGAGATTCATTGGTTATAGATTTATTTATAAAATGATACGTCATTCAGTGCATATAAATTAAATTGTCAATTGCAAGAATATAAATCAAACGCCCCCAAGATCGTGTGACAAATTATGGGGCTAGGATTTCATTTCAGAATGACTTATTGACTTATTGGTTTTTTTATAATGTCAATAAGTCAATAAGTTGTTTGTCAAACTATAATGACTTTTCATAATGATGTTTTTGTAAAAAAGTAATAAGTTGTTTTTCAAAAACTAAAAATTCTAGTTTTTCAAAATGACTTATTACTTATTGATATAAAATTACAAAATTACCCTCACTCTTTACAATTTACCCAATCTATCACCCACTACCACCCGTTGACACCACCAGCCACCACCCGTTGACACCACCCATCGCCACCCGCCATCACCCATTACCAACATTGCCACCCACTGTGAACGCTGCTACCCCACCATGAGCACCGCGACCCACCGCCACCCTCAATTATCACCACCACCGTACCACCCGCCTCCACCCACCATCATTTTCGCAACCCCACCACCGCTACCTACATTCTTAAAATAGTTGTCAATATAATAATGTCCTTTTTTTTGGTCATTTGAAAAAATCTTTTAGGAAAAGCTAATCCAAACACATTTTAAAAAACTTAATTTCAAAAAGTCATAAATTAATAAACACTTTTGTCAAAAAAAAAAAAACTCTTTTAAAGTTAAATAAGCAATCTCAAACAAGGCATATATGTAAAATGATCCAAAATAAGTTATGTTACAACTATGATTAAAACTACACAAGGGTAAGAGTCTATTGACCCTCCATTCACTCTAAAGTTTTATTTTTTTTAATATTTTATTTGAGACTTCTATCTTATTTTTCCTTTATGTTTACAAAAACTCATCCTTGACTAGTCGGATATGTTTATTCGTCTTCTTTTTATTGGTATTTTTATGGGTATTTTCTAAGACTAAAAGCTTTTAATGGGTCAAATGTTAACTTTCATGATTTTCTAGTAATGTTAGTTAAAAAGAAACTAAAACTTAGATGTTAACAAAAAAGAAAAACAAAAGAAACTTAGAGGGAAAAAAAAAGGAATATAAATAAAATGGATAATATATTCAATAAAACTTACATTATTAGAAAATATAATTTCTACACGGTTAGCATCAACCAAAAAAATAGAATGTTTATTATTTTAACATCCTTCATAAAGAAATATAACTTCTTAAGAAATATCAATAACAAATACATATATCTTGTAAAATTAATCCAGTTATTTATCAAAATGACACATTACTTTCTTTAACATTTTATACAACTTATTTTTAATTGATTAAACAAACCAATTTTTATTTGGGCTTGAAATTGAATGAATTAATGAAGCTTAAAAGTAAACATATGTGCTAGAAATTGAGTGAGGTCGAAATATTAGATCTGTGAATCGGTGAATAATAGGACCAAAAATTACACTCCAAATAAAAAAAAAAAAAAAAAAAAAAAAAAAAAAAGTTGACAAGAACAATTGAAAGAAAAAATAAAACGATAGTTGATAAATAGCGGGAAGTCTAAAAGGTTAGATAACATTTTTTTTTTGTCATGTTATTTGCTTAATTTAACCTATCTTTACACTAGTATATCATTTGTGAGATTAAAACTTTTTATTTGTAATTGTTTTTTGATTTTTAGAAGTTATGCCTCTAAAAGATAAATTCAGTCATCAAAAACGTAAAAAGAGAACAACAGAAGAGTAATTAATAAATTCACAAATTGGCGTCCTATATAACTTTATTAAAAAAAAAAACCTCAAGGATCTTCTTATAATCAAAATATGATGATGCATGGTTCATGTTGATAATGTTAAAATATGATGATGATTGATGTTGATAATGTCTGTGTTGACGAATTTTGTTTATATACATAAGTTTAATTTTAAAGAGTACATCATTACTTGTCGCACATGACCTCCGAAATCTACAGACTGGTCCTAAAGCTATTAAATGTATTAGTATCACATTTTATTGTTATTATATGATACGATTAATATATCTATTGTTAAAAAACATATAGATTTATATAAATTGTAAGATAACATATTGCATGTATAAAACAATAACCGATTCTACACGTTAATTAGTATAATTTTAAATGCTTTGTATTCGTTGTTTTCGAAATAACTATCATGAATATAATAATTTTTTTTTTTGTATTTTACAGTTGAATGTAAGTTGCTTTTTCGATATTAGCTAATTATAAAGATATTTACAGCTTGCTTTAGAAAACATATTTGTTTAAATTTAATTATTATGCTAGAGTTTTTGTGTTGTTGTAACTTGTACGGGTCGATCAACATAAACGTCCTTGTAAGTTGTAACCATGAGCATTTGCACCTTATCTTGAATAGGAAATGTAGATTGGTGTCAACAAACTCACTCACTGATATAAAACTTATTAGACTTAATGAAATAAAAACTAAAAAAACCCAAAAAAATAAATAACAAAAAAAAACCCAAAAAAATAGCAACGCATTCTTTTTTGAATGGAAACTACTATTAAAAAATCACCAAACGAACAAACAAGATGCTAGACACGCAGAAAAAAAACACCTCATTACAAATATCCGTCAACTAAAAAATAACAACGCATAGGTGGTTAAAAACTAAAAAGAGTAGATGTCAGGATGTTAAACCTTAGTCTTCTGCTAAAAAAAGGGCGGCCTGCCAGCTTAGACCATCACGCACCACCTATGGCCTAGCTACCACATGTGGGTTGTGTCAGGGATTCTGACACAATCTTAAATATCAACAGATAGAGACAATAAAACGTTAAAACAACTGCTACTACGACGTAAAACCCTAATACGTATCAATTCATAAAAGTGATTGTGTCTCTGCTATAGAACCCGAAAGCCTACCATCAAGACGCAAATTGCGAAGCACAGTAGCAAGGATTAAGTTAACATTAATAAAAATAAACTAGAGAGAATAACTAAATAAATAAAAGTAAAAGAAAAAAGGAGCAAAAAAACAAATATCAAAATGCTAAAACAAAAACATATCATAGTAGCTGTCGATCTAACGTAAAACACTAAATCATACCTCGTCGCAAACGTGACCGTCTCTCCGTTGTAAACCCGAAAGTGTTTATCAAGAAAACCAACTTCAAATACAGACACAAAGATAAAGAAATGTTACAAGGTGCGGTTCTAACATTTTGTTGGTACCGACTATCTTAATAAAATTAGTTTGTTGGCCGTTCTGAAAAAAAAAAAGATAAAGAAATGTTGATTAAAGAGAAACTTAAAATGAAACATAAAAAAATCTGCCAAAGAAAAATAAATAAATCAATTACAAAAAATAAAAATAAATCATTTATGATGTAGTCAATATATATATATTTTTGAACGGCTTCAGGCTGAACGACTGATTTAAGCCCAAACAGACACACATCCAAAGGCAGGCCCGGTCGTCACCCCTTCACCCAGCAGATAAGCAGGAACCAGATAAATTTGTAAACCCTCTCTCCTGCTTAGGTTTGAACCCTTGACCTCAATGAAGTGCAACTTCTCCCCTTCATTGCGATACCGTTAGGCTAGAAGCCCTTGGTTGTAGTCAATAGATGCACGCATGTGTTATTGATACCACTTTTAGAAAGAATTACTCGAAATTCTCAAAGGTAAGGTAAGGTTATGGGTGTTATCATAGGTATAGGAAATATATCATCTATGAGGTGACTCGGAGTGGGAGCCGGGAGAGGGACGGGGACGACCGGGGACTCAAGGGGCCGATCGGGAACACCACCCCCCGGAAGTGGGGTGGGGTGAATCGGGGACATCACACCGAATCTCACCGATGGGGAAAGAAATCCAACCGTTTGACAACAGTTACTTTTTTTTAAAAAAAAAAAAAAACCAAATTTTTTCTATTTAAACAACTCAAAAACCAACCAAAATCTCACACTTTTTTCTCTCATCTTCTACAATCTATACACTAAAATTTATAAAATTTTCAACTAAAATGGAAGGAGGTTCATCACGTGGTGGGTTGTCAACCAAGAAATTTAGAAAACCACGACAAAAAAATGTTCAAACGCCTCAAATGAACCCGTTCAACACACCCGGGTATCATCCACAAATGTCATCTCCGAATCAACCAACATTTTACTACGATCCAATGAACCCGCCTCCATATTTGCAATATTCACCGGGCACTCAACAACAATTCAATCGGTGGGAGCAATCGTATCAACAAGACCAACAAAGTTACCAACAATTCGACCAACAAAATTTTCAACAACAATCTCCATTTCAAGGTATTTTTTATACGTTTATTTTTATATTTTATTTTTTTTGTTTATTTTTATAAGTTTATTTTTTAAGTCTATTTTTATACGTTTATTTTTTAAGTCTATTTTTATACGTTTATTTGTATGTTTAGACTATCGTGACCATAATCAAGACGACTCGGATTCAAGCGAACATAATAAAAGTGTTCAAGTCGAGTCGGAAGAAGAACAAGAACAAGAACCGGTTAGGCGACCGGGAAAGAAACCAATTGGAAAGAAAGCACCGGCCAAGCGTTGGTCCGATGAAGAGGAGGTTGCGTTGGCCAGAGCTTGGCTAACTATTTCTGAAAATCCCGATGTTGGTAATGCGCAAAAACGGGATGGTTTTTATAAAAATGTATTTTTTAACATTGTTTAAGTTAACAAAAAAAGTAACGGTTGATGCTTAAATTTATTTTGTTTATATGTAGGTAACCGAACATTTTCACCATCTCGTGAAGGACAGGTTGAGGACTGTTGATCAAATCTATTCCAAATGGAACGATATGAACGCCTCCATGAAGAAATGGAATGGTTTTTACCAACAGTGTTCAATGAATCGCAAAAGCGGTGAAGGGGACGAACAAGTTTTGAAAACGGCCATGAAAAACTACAAAATCTTGGTCAAGTCAAAGGGATTCGATCACATCCAAGCGTGGGATGTGGTCCGCGATAGCCCTTTATGGTGCGACATTCCACCAGTAGGTTGTGACTCACAATCTACAACAAAAAGGCCGAAGCCAAAAGAGTCAATGGGTAGTGCGAACCCCCACATCGACGTCAACCTTGATGATGACGAAGACATCAACATCAACCTTGATCGTGATGGCCCACGCATTTATTATGAACCGGATAGGCCAACAAGAAAGGGCAAAAGATCGGCTGCGTCCTCCTCGTCGCATGACGATTTAATTCAACAAATGGCGGAATTCAACTCGTTGAACAAAGAGGAATCCCAAAAAAGAGAACGCCATCGAGAAGAAAAACTCCGTGTTTTGCAAGAGGAGAAAGAAGCACGCGTTGCATTAATGCGACGACAACAACAGGCTTTAGACGAACAGCAAAAGGCTGTAGATTTAGAGTTTATGATGAAAGACCACACAATTTATCAAGAACCAATGCTACAACTGATTCTCGATCGTAAACGAGAAATTGCTGCTCGTTGGGGATGGCATTGCCCTTTCTAGGTTTTTAATTTAATTTTTTAGGTTGTATTTTTTTTTTTGGTTGTATTTTTTTTTGAATTCTTTTTTTTTTGAATTTTAAATTTAATGAATCTTTTTTTATTTTATTAATATTATTATTATTTATTGTTAAAATAATTAATTAAAAATAAGATTTGAAAATGGGGAAAAGTGGGACGACACTGTGCAAAATGGGGAAAAGTGAGGAAAGCTAATGTGGCGTTGATGTGGCTACGGGGAAAAGCTAGACCACTCCTTGTGGCCTGAGTCAACAATGACGATTATAGAGCACACTTATAGTATAAATGCACACTGGGACTTTCATATACCAAACTTGCATACTGAGTTAAAATACTAAAAATGTAAAAGGACTTGTATAAATGTGAGTTTTAGAATAATTTAGTCAAATTTTATCTTTCACTAAATGAAATAAAAAAAATTTGCAATAAATATACTTTCAAATTAATAATATGCTTCATGAAAAATCACTAAAAACTATTTAAATATACTATTTGTTTAGTTAGAACTCATTTTGGCTTGAAATAAATTGAAGTTTTTTTTAAAAACAACTCATTTATACCCAAACTAATTTTGCTTAAAACTAATCCCGAATCAAACCCGATCTGACCCGTTACCCAACCTGTAACACCCCAACCAATGGTATAATCATCGGGGTACCATGAAGTGTATATTGTTCAAAAGCACATGATGTTCAATGTAAATAATTCAAACATTACATTAAAAGAAAATCAAACATAACATTCGATTCAATTCAAATCATCCATCATTCAATACAAAGTCTTAATTCAAAGTCTAAACAAAATTAAAACTGGTAAATAACTAGGTCCAAGCTCCTAGCATTCTTAAGTATTTTCACCTGAAACATATTTAAAATAAAAGATCAACTATAAAGTTGGTAAGCAGTCATAAGTTTTAAAAACTCACACAAAAAATAGTTGATAAAATGTATATATAATGTCTTATATGAACTCCAAACATAATGAATACAGAAATAATGAACTAGCAAATAAGACAGATCAAATAATGTTTGACCAATGTTTAGCATTTCTGACAATGCTGAAGTTAGTAAACTATCACCACGGTTTTTCACGAAGGGTAAATCAAATATTGGTGTGATCGTCAGGCCAATAGATCTATTATACTCACTAAGTATGAAATAGTGTGATCAATACACATTCTTCGCTAAAATTTACTATATCTAAGGCCATTAAACTCAACTCATATGATAGTAGTTAAAACCATAAAATATGTGCTATGAAGACTTACCTTGATAGGTGAGATATCTTGCAATTAAATGCCAGCTGTGTAGTCCAAATATTATCCAACACCAATAAAATCAATCTAGATAGTTCAATCATATACAAGATGTTATAACTATGGCTTTCTATAACTTAGTAGCGTATTCAAATTCAATTGTTTAATGTTTACCAATTATTTTGTTTCAAAGAGTTTCCAATTATAGGTTCATATAAAATCATGAAATTTTATCATAAATGTATATATATTTTTAAATTAGATAAGTGATTAAGTTTATAATTTTAAAGTAATTATTGAATAATAATCTAATAATTTAATCATAATAAAAATGATACTTTTTGTCTGAAAATTTTATATCCAATAATAGTTCTAAAGAATAGTTTAAATATTAGATAAATATGTAATAAAAACTCTTAGCATGGGGATATATGCAAAATCCCTTCATTAAAATTCATGTGTATTTTTCTTGACTAAACTTTTTTTATATAATAAAGATAATCTTTTCATTTAAATAAATTTTTCTTCAATCATATCCAAAAAGAGTTTATCCATACAATTATTTTATCCATTTGTACCTAAATATTTGGTGCCGTTAAAAAAAAAAAACATAAATATTTGGTATGATCCGAACGACAAGTCGAACTACTCTACCTATTTTATCCGTATCTAATTACTACATTCATATCTAACTCTTTTGTTTTATTTGTGCCTAAGTACAAATTAATTATGACGAATGATTGCGTTTTAATACGGATGGTACTAGCTATAAAACGAATCTAAAGTGCTGAATTTCAATGGGAAGTTAGGCGTGCTAAAGACATTAGAGTCCACTAGCATTCTTGAGGCGAGATAAAGCTTAATAATTTTTTTTTGAACGGCGAAGGTTTCAATCGTGTGAACCCACTGTTTTCAGACTGTTTTCAGGTCATGTCACCAAGGTCAAGTTACCTGGACCTCCCATGAGCCACCACAACCACCTCAGGAGGAAACCCTACTGGAAAAACCCCTGACCCCCCTCAGACCCCTTTTTCGCTGCATGAGGGATTTGAACTCATGACCTCCCATTTGGAAGAATCAGGGGGTACCATTGAGGCAATGCCTCTTTGGTTAAAGCTTAATAATTAGGGCTCTAAACGAACATGAACGAACCCTTGTTTATGTTTGTTTGTTTAACTTTTAACTTTTTCACGAACGGTTCATGAACGGAAATTCCTGTTCGTGTTCGTTCATTAAGGAATTTAGCATGTTCACGAACGGTTCACGAGCGCTAACGAACACATATTATTTAAACAATAAAAATCAACATTCTTAATCTCAAGCATTGAAGATAATCATTTATAAATATATAAATTAAAATATTATAGTATTGAACTAAAAATAATTTAAATATTATGTTAATAAACTAAAAATAAAAAATTGAAAATATACAACACATTTAATGAATAAATATAATACATGAACTTAACCGAACATAAACGAACGTAAACGAACATGTTACCGAACGTTCACGAACACAAATGAATGAACACGACCTTTGTTCTTGTTCGTTCATTTAACTAAACGAACGGAATTTCTTGTTTGTGTTCGTTCATTTATTAAACGAAAGAACATAAACGAACTTCCCGCCGAACGGTTCATGAATTTTTCGCTGAACGTTCGGTTTGTTTACAACCCTATTAATAATCATAAAATTTTGAGTTTAAATCTCACAAGAGGATTTTCTAAAAACATTAAGTTTTCTCTAAACTAGTGATTTGGTGGTTAATATGATCGGATTGTACTACTGATAGCACGATGATATTTCAGTGTCCATCAGTGATCCAAATTAGTCGTTAAAAAAGTTAGATGTGGACCCAAATGAATATCATTTTATTTAAATATAACCATTTAATTTAACTTTAACAAATACCCAAAGACTAGTTGTTTAATGCAATATTGTCTAATATGTGTAAAATTTCATTTCAGTTCAAAGGTGATTTATTT
This sequence comes from Mikania micrantha, assembly GCA_009363875.1. Classification (NCBI taxonomy): domain Eukaryota; kingdom Viridiplantae; phylum Streptophyta; class Magnoliopsida; order Asterales; family Asteraceae; genus Mikania; species Mikania micrantha. The sequence continues at coordinate 109,292,048 of CM018692.1, read as the reverse complement.
TTTGTTTGTTTTGATATACACATTAATATGTTTATAACGTTTCAGTGTTGATTACAACCAAAGTGAAGTTGGCAATCAAACTAAATACAACTTTACTTTTTAATAGCTAAAGTGTGAACTTTAATTTTTTACTTTTTAATAGCTAAAGTGAAGTTTACATTTAAATAGAACTTTATTTCTTCAATATATTTATAATATTTTATATGTTACTGTGTTAGTTATAGATAAAACAAAGCTAACATTAAAATAGAATCTTATTTAATTTATTATGTAATAGAATGCATCTTCAATTTAACTTACTTTAATTTTTCTGTATATCTCACTTGTGTTAATTTTACATTCACTTTCACTTTCACTTTTACTTTAGGAATTAATATTCAGACAGGAACAAACTTTACATCATAGAGGAACACAATTTAGCTTAATTTTGACACGATAGATCTTAACTACGTCTTGAGACATGACGCTCTAAGTATGCTTGCTATTGAAAGCACAACATATACAAAGCTTGAGTATTAGCCAATGTTGTAAAAATCGGCCTAGGCGGCGCCTAGGCACTAGGCGCCCATCTACTGTCTAATTTTTGGCCTAGGCGGCCCAATTAGATTTTTATTTTTTCACCTTTTTGACTTTTTTTCACTTTTTTTTGACTTTTTTATAGTAAAAAGGGACAAATTTCATGATTATTTAGACATTTCTCAACCAAAAATCTTTAATATGTCTCTGAAACATCGAATCCAGACAGTTAACATCGAAATTTATCTCTAAACTTTGAACTCAGTGTTTAAGTTTGCACTTTAAAGTATTTTTTTAGTATATTTAAGTATATTTTTTAAAATTATTTGAAGTATTATATTAAATTATTGATATTAATGTGTGTGTGTATATATATATATTTGTAAAATTACATATAAAAATTCCAATCCGCCTAGCGCCGATTAATCCCTAGGCAGTAACTCGCCGCCCGACTAGCGCATAGCGACTTCTACAACCATGGTATTAGCCAAATGTCTCTTATGGTAATCAAGAATTTCATTTTTGTTGTTATTATACGTCTTATTTAAGATTCTTACCAAGAATTTCATTTCTGTTGCTATTATAGTACCTATTTAAGATTCTGACAAAATGAAAACTTATATGGATTCTTCATATGAGCAATTTAAGAGAACTTCTAAAGCTCACACGAGCACTCTAATTTTGAAAATACTTATTGTAAAATATGATTGGGGTTAATGGTATGCGAGAACACGTCATGATGATGAGTCATATATTTTCTTACTATTATAATAAATAAACATCTATATTGCCACATGTCATTTTTTTAGTATATTATTGACACATGTCATTTTTTTATGCTCTCAATAATTCTTTCTCATATTAAATGATCATGATAATTATAATTATATTCTTTAATTTATTAAATAATTATAAATCAAATAACTAATGATATCATATACACTTTCATATTAAAAAATAGTTTTAACAAAATTAAAAATAAAATCTTTTTTATTGAAAAACACACTTAAAAAAGTTCACAACACATGATTTTTTTCTAAAAATCAATTTTTAAAAAAATAAGAATTATTTTAAATTTGTAGTTTTAGGAAAAATATAAGTTTTGTAAAAATAAGTTTTCTTAGAATTTTTTTTAAAATAGGTTTTCTTACAAAGTAGAAAACATTTTAGTTTTCAACCCGTGTAACACACGGGATTTAACCTAGTGACTTATAAATTGAAAGGCTTTATGGTGTATTTTATCATGACTTTCCTTCTTGCATGTTTTGATGCTTTTAAGATTAATTATGATACTTGAAAAGATAAATGAAAAATAAGTGAATTGATAGGAATGTGTGAACAGGAGGTTCAACTAAAGCTGGCAAAACTATTTGTTGTTCAATTCAATACAAGTGACTCGAAAAAGAGGAGGGAAAACTCCATTGTAGAGAAAAGTTGTAAAATTTAAGATGGTTAATACAAATACAACTTGATGAACAAAGGCCTCATTGGAAGATCTAAGAAATGTCTACGTCACCATCAAAGCTCGTCAGGGTCGACTCAAACTTTTTGGTGGCCTAAAGCAGAGTGAAAAATTGTGATTTTTCTATTATATATAAAAACTCTCATTTTATCCGGAGCTTATAACATAAAAGATATAGATAATCATAAAGAAAGAAGCTACAAAAAAAATAAATCTCAAACAGTATATGTAGATTAATTACAAATATTAAAACAACTAAAAGGTTTACACAAATAAGAATTCATACAACAAAAAAAGCCCAAAATATTAAGGCTCTTTGATTTTGGTGGCTCTAAGCTAGGGATTTTTCTTTTACATAGTAGAGTTGACCATGATCCTCATTAATTGGTGAGTAATAAGAGGTCATCTTGATACATTTGGGTTGCTTGGGTAGCATCACCTTAAAGATACTTGCCTGGTCCTGGTGTGAAAGTTGACAAAGGATCATATGATAGTAAATAAGAGTATAAAGAGAGGCATGACTTAATTAATTTGACCTTTACTTGACAGATTCATCCAATTGAACCCAAACTTAAAGGAGAACCACAAGCTCGGGGCTCGACGAAAGAGAAAGTCTCAGCATTAAGAAAATGGGGTTAGCTGTAAAAGAAAAAGCCCGACATTCATTTTGAATATTCATAGCTAAGTTTACTAAAAGAGGGACCAACTCATCGTAGTGATTAGAGGACACTTTTGACCATTCACCTCTAACATGACTTGTTCTCTCCGTTAAATACTATCATATGTCTATGTCTAGTATTTGGTTGATAGATTGGTTCGGCTAATCTTAACATTTTCGGTTTCCACTGCAATAATAAAGAGGGGATTTTCATCAATGATAATATTAAATGACAGATGAGTATCTCGTAAATAACTTGGTGATTTACATATATAAATAATTTGTTAAATTTTTTTACTCATAATCCATAATTGATGAATTCAAAAATCTTAAAAATAGCCTAGCTTAGTTGTAATTATCCTTCCATGTATTCACTTTTTCACATACATCATGATAAATATTTAGGTCTTTGTTTGTTATAAAATATATTTTTTTTATATGTGTATGAACAATTATTTGGATAATGTCAAAAGTTTTTATTGTTTGACATGACCCGAACATTTAACCTAAGACATATCATAACCAAAAAAATTATTGATATAATTTATGCCCCTCTTTTACAATTCTTAAAGTTATGCCACTAAACTCGGTAGATCTTCTATGATGGGGTTAGGCTTTATTTTACTTTTTGTTTTTACTAAATATTTTTATTATTAAAGGTAAAGTAATCATTTTAGATTCATTTAACAGGAAATTTTAACCTTGGTCACGCTAAAACATGCAATTTATTACCCAATTTTTTTACATAAAAGATATTCATCATAATTCTTTTAAGATAAAAGATGAAATTTGCAATTTAAAAGTAAACGTGTACTTTTAGATTTAAATAGTTATTTTTTCGGAGCATTTTTTAAAAAATCCACTTGTTAAAGCATTATTTCCATATTTTGTGCATGTCTAGTTTTAATTTCATATGTAAGGACTCAATCTGATTTTTAAACAGGGCGGCCCAACCATTTTGGTGGCGCTTAGCAAATTAAAAATTGAGGCCATGTATTTATTTTATTTTATAAAATATAAAACCTTCTCATTTTACCTTGCGCTTATATGCACCAGATTCATATTGTAGATGTTGGCTAGACATTTAGACAGAGCTAACAGGAACAGCTAAGTAGAAACATGGACAAGATGGCAAATTAACAGCCCAACTAATCAGGATTAACAACCAACAACTAACAAATCAATTTGAACTATATTAACAATCAATGAACAAATAGCTTACGGATACCAATCAATAATCAAAATTACCTAGCAGTGAACAAAATTACCAATCATTGAACAAATTACCAATCAGTGAACAAATGAAACAAAAGTAATGAATATCACATACCCGAGGTCCTGAACCTATGATTCTCTGAATGAGTGAACGTCGGCCGACCGTCGATTAAGAACAGCCCGAGTGCCCAGCAGTCGATTGAACAACTGATTAACAACTAACAACAGATTATGAACAAGCGATTAACAACTAACAGCCGATTATGAACAAAGCCGCTCGATGAGTACTCGATTAGTCGATTGAACGTCGATGAAAAACCCTAGCAATGAAGAGTCGAAGAGAGACAGAGAGAGGGAGACTGCAAGAGACTCATCCCCATTCTTCCGCTTCGTCCTCGTCTCCACTCAATTTTTTTTAACCCTACGGAGAAGGCGACAGGGAGACTGTTAGACCATCCCCATTCACAATTCAATCCAACCCAACCTTTTAATAAAAAACCAATTTCTCTCTCTTCCACCTACACAACCCAATCAAACCCAACTTTTCACTCTCATTAACAACCCAAACATTACTACTTTTTATTAAATAAATATAATTTATGATTTTTAGTTTTTATTAAAATTGATTGTTTATATTTATTTTATATTAAAAAATGCATTTTTTTAAACGAGCTCTGTTTTTAACAAAATTTATACTGACATGTTCATAATAAAAAACTGATCAAGACTGTAATTTTAGATTTTTTAAAAATTTTAATTATTAGTAGTTATTAAAAAAATAAGTTTATAACTAAAACTAAATATTATAAAGTAGAAAGGAAAAATAAAAAATAATCCCACAATTTGGGTTGCAATCCAGATCGTGAGAATGACCGGATTGTGGAGAGAATCAACATTTTTTATTTTTTATTTTTGAAATAGTGCCACAATCCATGGTTGGATTGCCAATGGCAATAGTCTTAGCGTCCAGACTCCAATCTTCACAATTTCAAGTCTGCCTTTCCTTTGGGCCTCAACATTTGCTTCTGGTTTGGGCCTCCGCTCTTCCTATTAATTTGATGATAATTAGCTTGTTTTATAAATTATAGGCCCATTTACATACATATATATTAAAAATAAAAATAAAAATTGGGGCCTTATTTTTTTTGGTGGTTCCAAGGCCTAGCTTGGCCCACTAACACTAATGGGCGGTCCCTAAATTTTTAAATCCAACTTAATCGAACCGATCAATAAACCAGTAAAACGACTAATTTGACATCCTGCTCAGCTCTAAAAAGGTCGATCGTTAGGAAGAACACAACACTATAAAGCATTTCCAATGAAGTAATCTTTCACGAGACAGTCATGACTCAAGAGCAACTTCTTGATCTCTATAAATACATTATACATGTTCTATAATTTAATGATTAGTTGTAACTAGGGATGCAAACAAACCAAATATTTACCAAGCCGTTCCTGAACCGTTTGACTGAAAGCTTGTTTATGTTTGTTTAATAAATGAACGAACACAAACAAAAAATTTTGTTTGTTTAGTTAAATAAATGAACATGAATATTGGTCATGTTCGTTCGTTTGTGTTGGTAAATGTTTTGTAACGTGTGTTCATGTATTATATTTTCATTAAATATGTTTTATGTTTATATTTTTTTATTTTTAATTTAATAGCATAACATGTAAACTAGAAAGTTAGTTATTTGGAATTTATATATTGCTAACACCATAGTAATTTGCAGCTAAGATCTTTGAAACATTAATTTTAGGGTAATGTCAAGTGTGGTTATTATTTCTGTTTTTGCTTTGTTTTATGATAATAATCTTTTAGTTTTTATATCAAGTGTTTAATTTTATACTTGTATATATATCTCTATTGTGATTTTTACTTTTAAAATAATATATCTTCGTTTGTGTTCGTGAATCATTCAAACAAGTTTAATTCCTTTATGAACAAACACGAACAAGAATTATTGTTTGGTTAGTGTTCGTGAGCCATTTGTCAATGAGTTAAAAGTTAAATGAACGTTTACATTATTTAACCTTGTGGAGATTGTTAACCTTGAGGTCATGGGTTCTACTCATGGGGGTGACAATTTCTCCACAAGGCCACCGACCAGGGTGCTTGCGCCCGCGATTTACCCGTTCCCCCCGGTTAGTCGGGTATTGGGGGGCCCGGGGTTTACCACGCAAGTGGGTTCCCCGGTCATCAAAAAAAAAATTTAAATGAACGAACACAAAAAGTGATCGTTCTTGTTCGTTTGATTTGTTTACCACCCTAACTGGAGCTAATTGTGTCATTAGAAAGAAAAAAACATGGCTTGAGGTGTTGTTAAAAACCGAGTGGTTCTCGTTTGAGCTTCAATAATGAAATTCTAGTGATGATGAATATGTTTGACAAAGGTAGAGAGTACATTAGGTATAGTTTTACAAAATGATTGGTTATTCTGACACTTTTTTTTTATTTAAACACCACTGTACTATACGTCTCGTATAAGCCTATACAAGACATAGTTCTCTCTAACACCCACCGATATATTGGTCTCGTATAGCGGTATAGGACCTATACGAGACGTATAGCCTATACGAGGATATATGATACCAATCATTAACACACAAAAATTTTGACAAATAATAATTGGTCCCCCATACAAGCATATACAAGACGTATAAAGGTTGCAAAGTTTAAGGGTCATATGTAAGAATAACATGACCCGTTGTGGAAATTGATTCGGCAAACAATATATACCGACATCAACCGGAATCACAGTACCGATATCCGCAATCTAAGCCTAGGGTACCAATAGAGTGAGATGGTATCATCACAAGCAGCGAGCTGACACATTACTTTGCCGACCCACATCCCTCCCCATAATCCCATATGGAAAAAAATGAAATTGACATAACAAAACAGGGAACAAGAATCATACATTTAGTACACAAACATAACAAACAAATTCCCCAAAATTTTCTTTGACATGTAACTCTAAAATCAATAAAATATATAAAAGGTTCAATTATTTTTAAACGATTTATACATTGTCATGATTACAAAATCGCATAACGACGCATGCACCCCATATAGCAAAACAGCCCTTTTAGACCAAGGCGACTCTCGAAGCAAAATTTTGTTCAATGTACATTTAAGTGTGTGTAATAACCAATCAAGATTGGTTAAAAGTGATAAAACAGTATAAAGAAAACATTGTTAAGCATATCCGTTTGATTTCTCACCACCTTTTGCAGATCTCTTCTGTTGGTCCAGTTCATAATGAGCAAAAGCAGCATCCAGTGCCTGCATCATTTAACAAATTGCACATATTACTTTTGAAGTTACAGTAATGTTAAAAACAAAAAGTGAACTTTAATGTTTTTTTCCCATTGGTTACTATATGATACAACTAAACAAACAAACAAATTTACCCAGTATATTCCCACTTTTCAGTAGGGTCTGGGGGGAAGGATAGACACAAACCTTACCCCTATCCCAGTTGGGATAGAGAGGCTTCTTCGAAGGAGTCCCCAGCTCAAAGTTATCGTTTGAAGTTGATCATCTCAACATTTTTAACGTTATTTTCACAAAATAAGTAAAATAACGTTAAAATTAGTGCAATTTTCCTTTGGCCCCTTTAGGGCCCACGCATATATACATTATATGTGTACACCGCAAATGGGGCGTTACTATATGATACAACTAATCTGCCATAATGGCCAAAAATTGTTCCAGCTAGATCTTTTAACGGTTGCAGTACGCCAATTGCATAAAAGGGTAACAAAATAAAATTGTCGCGTATTGATAACAAACTAACATAGCAATATCACACTCTTAGAGCAAGCCTTACATCTTTACCATAAATATCTTTGTTACATGATGGTAACAAAAAACAAAAATAGTTCCATGTTTATGGCAATTGATAAGATTTCTAATTCTTACCATTTGATACGATCTAAAAATTGTGCCAAATCACTTTTCCCCGGTCGTATCAAATAGTAAGTGAATAGTGAATTCAAGTTTGTTACATCATACGTTAAAGAATAGTTAATACGACAAAATAGATGTGAAAATTGTTACATTTTGAAGGCAGTAAATCTTTTTCATGATTGCAAGTGTATATCCAAACACTTGCATGGATTTAAAAACATGGGTGTGGCACCAATGAGTATTATCAACCATAATGCTATCAATGGTCAGTTGTTCTAATGATAATAGTGGACAATGAAATAATATTGGTTTCAAACTTCCTCAAAATTAAGTTGATAATTGTAATTATTTTGAGACGAAGAGAGTAAGAATTAACCTGCAACATTGGTTGAACAAGGAGGGAAACTTGATGCCTAGAATCTGACTGAACAGATTCTTTAATTTCCTACAAATTTTACCAATATAAAACTTTGCAAGTAATAGAATCGTTCAACTGTTACAGAAAAATGCCATTCTAACTGAAAGTTTATACCATAAACAATGCTTGGAACTTAAAAAAAATACCTGTAGCTTTGGATAGATTTGTGACATTGCATCCCTGAGCCGACTCACCTATAGATAGATACATATATATGTGATTTATGAACTAATTACTGTAGCGTATCTAGTTGCTATTTATGACACACAGAATGATAGAATGCATAATTATTTTGAATAATAAAAATAAAATATACAAAGGAGGGGTGTTTAACGTGGAACCAATTTTAAATAGACAAGCATGACAACTAGGGGTGTAAACGAACCAAGACAACTCGTGAAATACCCAGGATCGGATCGGTAAAAAGCTCGAACGAGCCGAGCCTTAAAGAGCCCAAGCTCAAGCCCAAAAGTTTGGCTTCTTTAGTTATAAAGCCCGAGCTCGAGCTTTACGTATCGAGCTCGAGCCAGCTCGCCAGCCTTAATGAGCTTTTTGTTTTTATAATTTTTATTTATTATATTAAGTTTTTAATTATAAAATTAATTATTTTTGTATATAAAATTATGATACATATATTTAAATCAAATATTTTATGTTAGATTTAGAAAATATAATTAAATTAGTAATTAAAGTAAATAAATAAAATCTAAACGAGCCGAGCCTGTTGGTTCAGGCCCAAGAACACACTCAAGAAACACACACTAAACTCATTGTGTATTATAACTTCAATAATTGGGTACAAAATAAAGACTTCAACTACTCCTATTTATAATAACAAAAAAAGCAAACAAACACATGCATAAAATAACCCACGATCTCCTTTAATTACGGATCTATTCAACGTAAACATTCTTCAAACGTTCAGCTCTTTGACTCCATCTTATTCGGTCAAGTCTTCCTATAATCTCGGTCAACCAAGACTCCTTCTTTTACCCATGACCCGTATGCTAATGGATGACCCATTTCACAACCCGACCCATCAAGATTAACCCAACATTCACCCCTTAATCTTGACCTCGGTTCTTGCTAACTATCTTCCCGATTGAATTGTACGGATCTTCCTCTTACTAAACAAACCACACGAGTCCGGAATCTGGTTCTTGCCTCCTTGCTTCAAGTTTCACCAACTTGCCTGCTTCCATTCTTTCAGTCTGTTCTTTCAGTGTACCTTCGGTCAATTTGATTCACTAATCTCTTTCTGATGTGAACACTTTATGTCTTTGGTTCACAGTTTCGTCTTGCTTTCTGTCTCAGGCAAACCACCAGTCATGGTCACCTCCTTCGGTCTCCGGTCACCACTTTCGGTCTTCGATCTACGCTTTCTTCAAGCCGCCGGTCACTTTCTTGCAGCTTTTCGGTCTTTACGGTCTCATGCTATAACTTTATTTCCAGCCTCGGTCTCTTCTCCCACCAGAATTCAATTCTAGCAGCGGTCTCCTCTCCGGCAAGAGTTGATCGGTCTCGGTCACATCGTTCGGTCTGTCACGGCTTCAGTCTCTTGTCTCCGGTAACGGTCTTTCTTTCTTACACCGGTGTCGGTCTCTTTCAACGGTCTGTGTTGTTGTAACAACAGTCGGTCTTCACACTCCTTTCGTTGTTCACGCAGAACACTTCTCCGATCACACAGATCGGTTTCTTCCTTGCCTTCATCGATACTTCCTTCTTCAATCTGTGATCAAAACATCACAGCCCCTTCAGCTTTCTTTTGCGATTCACATAGAACCGTCAGACTCTTGCTTTCTTTTCATCACACTTCCACATCCTGCAGTTTAGAGGGCTGCAGCCCTTTCTCCGAACACGATTCTCAAACCGGCGTACTTTCTTTAGCCTGGCTCTAGATACCAATTGTTGGTTCAGGCCCAAGAACACACTCAAACACACTCAAGAAACACACACTAAACTCACTGTGTATTATAACTTCAATAATTGGGTACAAAATAAAGACTTCAACTACTCCTATTTATAATAACAAAAAAAGCAAACAACACATGCAGAATATAACCCACGATCTTCAAACGTTCAGCTCTTTGACTCCATCTTATTCGGTCAAGTCTTCCTATAATCTCGGTCAACCAAGACTCCTTCTTTTACCCATGACCCGTATGCTAATGGATGACCCATTTCACAACCCGACCCATCAAGATTAACCCAACAGAGCCGAGCCTAAAAATTTTCTAACGAGCCGAGCTCAAGCCTAGTAAATAAAGCTCTTAACGAGCCGAGCTTGAGCCTTAACGAGCTCTGGCTCGGCTCGTTTACACCTCTAATGACAACCGCATAAGCATTTGTATATGATGTTGGCTAGATATAGCAGGAGAGAGTGCAAGAGAGGCGTTTACAAGGTTACATACTTACATAACCGTCTTGTGTATCGCAATTAAAACAAATAACATATGTTGATATGCTTATGCAGTCCTCACAATGTCTACTTAGATTTGCTTCAATACATGATGACCCCTCATACAAAGGAGAAGAATTTTACATGATGACTGCTCAAATTGCATTATGAAACCTTATAAAAATACTGAAATTACCTTTGTATAAAGATATGATGTGGTAATTGGATATGACGACCAGAAATGTTTTAATAATTCCTGAATAGAAGTCCAATGCTGGAAGATAATTAAAAAGTTCAACAAATTAAGCGATGAACAAATGTAACTGAAAATTGAGGAAATAATCAACCAACTTACAAAAAAATATATTTAAAAAAACTCACAAGCAAAAGCTCTTCTTTTGTTACACTTGGCAATGTATCCAGTATACTCTCATGTGGATTTTTACCAAGTTGATATTTGGAGCTTGATATATTCTGGGTCAAACTGTTGAAGACCTAGATAACAGCCACAAGCAGTTATATTTTCTCCGATTATTGTAATTATAAGTTGCACTGTTCAGGGGTCATAGGGTGAAATAGGGGTCATAATCAGTTTCATACAGCAAAAGTGAATAAGTGGAACATGTAAAAACTTAATTACATATCCTTTTTTCCCAGATCTTAGGATACCCATAGTTATTGATAGCGAATAGCGGTAAATAGCGATAAGGTACCTATATGCTACGTAGCAAATAGCGGTAAATAGCGACCGCTATTTCGTGTTTAGCGATTAAATAATATAAAAACTGAATAAATATTTATAGTCATCCAAAATAGCCAACAAAATAAACATTCATTGTTTTACACCACCAAAATAAGGCAAATAATATAAAAACTGAATCAATTGCTAATTTTTAAAGGGAAAAAACGTATTAAAAAAAAAAGAAGTTATGAACTGTTCATATATTGAACTGATTAATATATGAAGTTCATAGTTCATAATTTATACCCTTCACACTGGTTCAAACTTCAATCGATCAATTGGCAATTGATAATGTTCTCTGTCGGAAATTGGCTCCTCTTCCTCAGTGAGTCGTCGTCTTCCTCACTTGTCGGCTGAAATCAGAATCAAATTCGAGTCCCTCTTCCTCGGCCGTCGTCTTCCTCAGTCGTCGGCAACCATGCGACCAGCAGTTAGCCCCGTCGGCGGCGGCTGAAGCTTCTTCGCTACTCGCACTAGTCGGTCTCCTCCTCTATTCGACTATTTAGGGTGTAATTTCGGTGGACGTATCAGGTATTTAAAAAGAAAAAAAACACACGTTCGCTACTTACGCTTTCTTCCCGCTAGACCCTAATAGCGGGTCATTGCAGCTTCGCCACATAGCGCGGCAGCGCGCTATAGCGGTCGCTATAGCCGCTATCGATAAGCTTGAGGATACCTTTCATCTATGTTTCCTGTGGTTTACTTTCAAGCATTTTGACATTTTAGACTTTAATTTTTTTTTATTTACAGGCAAAATAATCAAGAAAAATAATATTGCTGTAGTTGACAAAATAGATCGTCATATTTCAAATTTAAACTTTGATAACATAAAAGAATGCCCTTCTCGGCTTCTAGTTTGATTTATTGACTAACTAATCAGAATTACCAATCACTCAACAGATAAGCAGCTTTTTACAACTTCAATCACAAAAGCACATCCTTCTTATATCCTATTTTATTTTCAAATATCTTATTATGACTATTTTAATAATTGATACCAGACACACAGTTTGAAAACACACATCTAAAATCCCCTTAGGGTATAATAATATTAAATAAATAATAACAATGATAAATAGACATTAGATTACCTTGAAAGCCACTTCAGGTCTAACTATGGGATCACTTAAACCCACGGTTCTAAGTTCAGAGATATAAGCCCTTAAAGAACCATAAGCTTCTGAAGTGTTTAACCTAGATTTCATCTGTCTTGGTCCTGACAATTGATTCAGTGTATTTACTTGTTGAGAATCAAAGTAATCTCGTGGATCCTGTTTAAGAACTAACTGATCAGAAGCATAGAATTCAAAAAATAAAAAAAAAATAATAATTAATAAATAATAATAATAATAATAATAATAAAAGTTACATGTTGAAGGTCAAACCTTTATACAAAGTGGTGCAACCGGGGGGTCACGTGGTGCCTGCAGGTCCTCAATCTCAGCCATTCGAGTTATCCTATCTAACCGTTCTTGATGTGATGCATTTCCATCAGAAACTTCTTTAGCTAACTCAACTGTTTGTCACCAAATTACAGAAAATATATTAAAAAAAATAGAAATAATAGTATAAAAGATACAAACTGTACGAACCACGTTTTGAACTAGCAAGAGCTTCAGCTACAGATCTTGTATCTCCTGTCTCAACATCTACAACGGGGTTAACAGACAATATGTTAAGATTTCATTGAAATAATAAAGCATATATACAAAGGAATTAGTTTCAGTATTTCATATATATTAATCCATATGGTTCATTATATCATAGTATCCTTTCAAAACACTCGTATATCGTATTTCTTCGTTCTATAGTATGCAAATTAATTAAATTACTTGTAACAGTCTGTTTTATAAACTACAGCAAACTTTATATGCCCTTTTGGAAGGATATATATGACAAGTTTCATCTAAAGGTTTGAAAGGATTATACCAAAATATGACAATCTATTTACTAAGGGGTTGGTGATTATGTGTTTTATCGATTAAGCAGTCAAAAGTCAGCAGTCAAGGACAAAGAAAAGCCAAGCAGTGCTTGATTTATTCAACCAGTTTTTGTTTCTTTATTAATTAGTTTGTTTTTCCCCTATAAATGAATGGTAGAATAAGATGAAAAATGTACCAATTCCTCTTGATTTTCACTGATAAAATCTATTTTGACTGCTTCATTTCAATTAGTTCTTGTGCAAATTGTTTCTAACAATTGGTATTAGAGACAAATCAAACAATTGTTTCTAACAAGTAGTATCTACTGTTTGAAGAAAAATCAGCCACCAAGAAGCTACAAAGTATGAGGTAACCAGCCAACCTAACAACCAAGCTATGGTTGTAGCAAGAGAAACATGTTCATCAACATCTTACCTTTGTCCAACCTGAGCCAAGACAAACTACATGTAATGGGCCATAAAGATGCAGTCATTCATGGATGCCCAAGGTATTTGAGGCACCATTGAACCACATGAGGTGACAGTGTCAATGTCAAACTCGGTAAGAAGCCACGGGCCTTCATTTTCCAAGCGCGATCAAAGGATATTCTGCTGCATTTTGCAGAACATAAAGCGGCCAAGTGTGCGAAGAAACCTCGCTATCTTGGGGCTGAAATAATCCAGCAAGCACAGATTCAAACATTGAACTGTATATTCGAATTTCATACTATTGGCTATGAAAAAAACGATAGTATCAATGAATTTGCTGGAAAATTGGTGCCATCGAATCCAGGTTCCAAACGCTTGAAGCAAATATAGAAAAGGATGCCATGAGAATGATTCTTAATTCTGACCCAAACAGATTTCTGCCAACTGCTGCCATAATCGAACAGTATTCAGACCAGAACACAAGTTCGTTCAGCCATTTGAAGAGCTGGTCAGGTGTCTCAAGGTATATGAAGAACAACTAAAATCTAAGACTCAAAAGGACAATTGTTACTGAAAAAGTCTGAATGGCAAGTTCGACAGAAAGAAATTAAAACAGTAGGACAGTCAGTTTTGGAAACAAATCAGATGTGGAAATAAAAGGAAAATGTTCTATTTTTTGCAATGTAAAAATGGAGGCCAAAGACTAGTCGGAAATGTTTAATACATACCCAACTTCTGTATTAATATACCAAGTTTGGGTTAGGTTGAGCATAGTATAACATAACCGAAAAATAACCGATAGCCACCCTGAACCATATGTTGGTTAATCTTGATGTGATGAGAGACAAAATCTGGTCAAATGACTAAGAAGCATTTAGAAAAGTTTAATTTTTTTTCCCAATGTACTTATTGCTTGATTAGGTCCTAGATTGAATAAGAGAAATAAATAGGGTCAAACCATAACCCTAAATTTTAGCTAGGTTTTAATAGGTTAGTTTCATTTTTAGCTATTTAAATGTTTTGCATGTAAGTCTAATAGGTGTCTTTTCAATTAGTAATTCGAAGTGTGTGTATTTTTTTGAATTTGCTCTCTGATTTACCAACACCATTACCGATTTTAACCAAAACCGGCTTTAATCGACGGTTATGGTTATGCTAAGCCATTGAAAAAACCAACTGATTCAATTATGGTTAAGCCAAACCATTAACCGATTTTAACCAAATCGAACCGATTATTGTATATTAGCTTTTTTCAATATTTCTATCTATGTGCTTGTGCGTGTGTTTTTTTCCACTCAAGAAGTTATGGTACAAGTCAGATATAGAAGGTGAGTAATAACGTTTTATTAGATAAAAATATTATGCCTCATATGTGATACTTTTTGTTCACTCATTCTCAGTCATTCTAAAGTCCTACGAGCTTCACTTAGATTTTCATCAACAATATATCTCTAATCCGTAAGCTTATTTACAAGCTTCTCTTAGTGTTTCATCAATTTCATTATTAACTGAATTTAACCGAAACCAAACCACAACCAGTGGTTAACCGATTAATGGTTAACCGATCAATTGGTTATGGATATGAATTTAGAATTAACCCAAGTAGAGGTTTTGGTTATGGAAATGGCCATAATCGCACCGAAATGAACCGAATCATGTTCACCACTAATTTGGGTTAATTTGATGAAGGCCAATGCAAAATCGTAATAAACGATGGCATCTTGTGGATGTATGAAAAATTGGACGCCACTTTGATGAAAGTGAAGAATGGTACAAATATAATTTACAAAATAAAATTGAAAAAGGTGCTACCAACATGTTTCTTGTAAAAAATGGATGACACAGCTTGGTTGGGGGCCTTCGGCATGCACACCTTGGTTATCTCAACTTCGAGATGTTGAGAAAGTTGGCACATGAAGGAATGGCGAATGGTTACCACTATTGATCACAAATCAGAACATTGTGAAGCTTGTTTGGCTGGGATACAACAAACATTTCCTTTCCAATCTCAATCAAATAATCAATATATCGGGCCAAACAGCCTTAGGAATTGATGCACGCTGACCTTTGCAGGCCAAATGGCCAATTACACCTTGTACATCTTTAGGACACATGTACTTTCTACTACTTGTCAAAGATTTTCGTAACCTTTTGTGGGTGTATATTTTCAACTTCAAAGATTAAGCTTAAAAGCATTTTTCAAGTTCCAAAATGTTGCAGAAACTGAACTTTGGTATAAACTGAAGGCTTTGAGAATAGATCATGGAGGAGAATTTATCTCTTCAAAATTCAAGCAATAATGCAATAAAGACAGGATTCGAATATACTTGACAGCACCTTATACACAGCAGTAGAACGCTGTAGTCGAAAGGAGGAACCAAATTGTTTTGGGAGCTGCAAGATCAATGAAGAAAGCTATGAATATGCACAATGGTTGTGGGGTAAAACCATTAGACATGTGATCGGGTTTTCCCTCTCGGTACGGGTGTTCATGGGTTTTCCCACTCGGTACGGGTGTTCATAGGTTTTCCCACTAGATACGGGTTTTTCTGCCATCACTATTTTCCACTATAAATAGGTGGTAGAATCAGATGAAAAATGTACCAATTACTCTTTCATTTTCACTAATAAAACCTGTGTTGACAGCTTTGTTTCAATTAATTCTTGTGCCAATTGGTTCTAACACAGAACAGCAGAATTCACAAAGCTTATAACGAAGCAATATAACTTTTTTCATAAATCGGATTACGTAATTAGCTTTGCTTAGATTCCTATTTTAGGTAATTCATTCAGTTCTTGTGGAACCATGCAAATTCTGTCATGGCAAAAAATTTAAGCCCTTTTGGTACAAAAATTTCAAAGACACTAAAGACATCAATCTATAAATAATATGAATCCTTACCTATAGTTCTTCCTTCAAGAACAACTGCAGCATGGCGGTTGATATCTTGCAGGAAAGATCTTTTAAATGGCTCATATTGTGCTTCTAGTTCATCCTTGATATCTTCATTAGCTAGCCCATGACCCTATTAATTACATGTAAACATGCAACTGTTGACCACAAAATTTAAAAAAGTAAATAGAGTTGAATACCATTGATCAATCCAAAAAGCACGAATTAGGCCAACAAGTAATGCTGGACAGGTTGATTTGACCAAAAACACTTCTTATCCAAAATTTAAAATTTATTATGATTAATTAGTTTGTCAAACAAGATTATAGGTAAGCATATCAATTCAATAATATTCTACTCTTTGACAATAATGAGAACTATGATTAAGGTATACTTAGGGACCCATTTGACCTATTCCCTAGCAATCAAACATTCCAATTAAAAGTTTAAAAGTTAATTGGTTAATGAACCAAACAGGTAATTTTTCTATAGGTTGGGATAATGACTTAATTCAAAACGCTTTTTTCCCAAATATATAAATGTTTAAAAGTTAATTGGTGTCTAATATGATTAATTCAGATGTATGCATTTTTTTCCAAACAAATCAGGTTGATATAAAAACTCATATTATGTATAACTAAAAGAGAGCACACACATATTATCTCAATCTCATAAGGTCATGTAGCAATTGGCCAATCGCTTAATAAACCAGGTACCAATACACACTAAAGATCCAAGTTACCGGAATATGTGTGTAATCATCCCCTACATCAGCCTCCATATCCAAAGTGGGGTCAACCTTCCTAATCTGTAACCGAAAATATCAACAAAAAGGGATGAGTTTTCATTGTAGTTTATTGTTGTTTTATAAGGTAATAATAGTAACAATTTTTAAAATTAGAGCACCTTCTGGCGAGTTTCACTAGCCAAAATGGCATCTTGTTTTAAAAAAACCGCCAGCTCGTCATCTTCAGCAGCCTCTGCAGCCGCAGCAACAATATTTTTTGTACTGTGAAGGTATTGCGCTCTCCAATACTTAGTCCAAAAATCCTTTTCTGTCATCTGTATTTAAGCACAAAACAGGTAGAGGAAGAATAATCTAGATAAGTTTAGAAGGCAGGAAACATAAATTACTTGAAATAAAGATTAGAACTTTGATTCCATTTGCTCCTTACCCTGGTAGGCACAAAACTTAAATACGCCTGCCGCACTGCTGGTTTTTCAGCAAAAATCTAGGGGGGAAAAGTTTCAAAAAGTATTAAAGATTAAGATATAAGAAATAGCATGCACCAAGGTCATTGATATATTAAGACTTAAGAGGATCCAAGAAAACACACATGTGAAGGAAAAAAAAAAGAAAATATATGAAAACCAAGTTTCCGCTAAAAACATTAACAAAAACACCAAGTAAATCCCTCTCGTAGCATGGCTATTTGTATGGTCTAGGAAGGTTGAGATGTAGGTAAACCTAATCTCTATCCGTGGGGAAAGAAAAGTTGCTTCCAGAGAGACCCCTCAAGTACAAATAGACAAACACAAACAGACGTAATCAAGCAAAAACAAGAAACAGAGAGATAAAAAGTTACTAAATAAGCAAAATTGTGGCATGATAAGTGGCAATATATGTAGATCATAAGACATAATTCACAAAGTAAACACATGAAAATATACAATAGAGGCAGAAGCATGCAAATGGTGGCATGACAAGTTTCTACTAAAACATAATTTCAAATAAAGATGAAAATACCTGGTGAATCATCTCTGGAGTCAAGTTAAAAGTAACTCTGTTTGACTGAAACCAAAACAATTGAAAAAATCAACATTAATGTCACCGCGAATAGAAAACTTCAAGAATAAACTATTGGTTCAAGATGGGCGGGTTGAGCATTTGGTTAAGGTTCAAAATGACCTGATTTTAAATGATCCATATTTTGGCATGGATTGAAATGGGCCTTCCCACGTTGTGTTGGCCCACACACTTATTCATCCATTCTTCGTAAATATTTAAAATGATTATCGTGTATTTTTTATTAGAAAAATATTCTAAATCTTTGTACAAAAAAAATTAAGGGAGTCGTATATATTTTTTATATTTAAAACTACAATTTGGACAACTTTTGACCAATTTTATCACTCTCCTTTTAGCTAACTTTTACATGGACCGTTTGAGATCAAACACACCACCTCTAAGAATAATACGTGTGCAATTGATTAATACCATTAAACCATATAAACAAGTAGCATGGCTCTCAAAAGATAAAATCAAAAGCCAACACTTTAACTCTGTATGAAAGACACGAGTGGAACAATAAACCAAGTTAACACAAAAGACAAAGTGGATTCAAACATATTCAATGCTTAAATGCGAGCCACATACACATAAATGTATACAACAACAACCTTACCCAGTATATTCCCACTTTTCAGTAGGGTCTGGGGGGGAAGGATAGATACAAACCTTACCCCTATCCCAATTGGGATAGAGAGGCTGCTCCGAAAGAGTCCCCGGCTCAAAGTTATCGTTTGAAGTTGATCATCCCAATGATTTTAACGTTATTTTCACAAAATAATTGAAATAACGTTAAAATTAGTGCACTTTTACTTTTGCCCCCTAAGGGTCCACACATATATACATTATATGCGTGCACCACAAATGGGGCGTAATTATGTGTATGTGTGTACATATGTATAGAGAAAGATAGAGATTTGATTTATACCTGACCATCAGATGATGGTTTGACATTGAAAACCATGTCACTTTTCAAGCCGACCCGTTGCTTTGTTTTTCTGCTGGCATTCACATCTAGCAACTTCTGCGCTTGATTGGTAGATGTAATTTTATGTTACAAAATTTACAACTATAAAACTAAACTACCAACAATGAAAATAGATGCCAAGGTACAAGTTTAAAAAAATATTGCATACAAACCCTGCATAGTGCATACACATACATATACATTATAATGTATGCAGGCTAAATATCATTCATGCACATATGACGCTATGACTAACCTTTCTTGTAGCCCAAAATTCAGTTTCAGACAACACCCCTCCAATTACAAATTGCTTATGAAGCTTCTGCAGCTCACTGCAGGAACATTTTAGCAACATAAATGCTGATGGTATAAATTTAAAGAAACTACCAGCCATTCACTTAATTAAATACATGGCATTGAATTGATGTGTTTACCGCCTTTATCTCATCAAGCCAGTAAAGGGATAGCAGATAATGAAAAAGGAGACAATAGATGGGTGTATATGCCATATTCTCAATTTTTCATGTGATGTAATATTGTTGAATGTGAAAGAAAAAAAAAACATTAAGCAGAATATCTAATACGTCAACTTATGGAAAACGTTTAAAAAAGATATGTACTTAATATCATAGAAATGAAAGATAAATTTAAGTGAGAATAATCAATACTGAAACAAGAATCCTACCTGTCCTCCTGCAATAGCTTAATTCGGCGTTCCATTTCTGCCGAACTGAGTTGTTCATCTTTAAGTGGAGCAGCTTTTTCAGAGGTGGGTCCCCCAACTTCCCCAGAAAATGCAATAGCTTTGGCTGTTGAGCAATCATAATACAACCAACTTGCATATAAGAAAATAGTCCACCATGTCACATAAGTAGCAAATAAGCACATACATAAAAAATGCAACAATAATATTCCAATTTCCAAGCACTAATTCTCACTATATAGCTAAAAATCTTCATTAACACATACGAAGTTAGTATGTAGACTAAGATGTGCAAGATTTGGTTTTCAAGCTAAAATGCACAAAGATAAGAGTAGTAAGACTGCATACATTTTGGTTCAACTGTTCTGTCATATCCCAGTCACGTCCAATTTTCAAACGCCTAAGGCTTAACTAGAAGTGCATTTGTTCTATATGGTCAATTTTCTTGGAATTATTCCATCAATGATTCTGCACTAATGAAGCAGGTATAATGTAAGAAAGTGCAGAATTTAGGGAGACATAAGAGCAACTATCTACTGATACCTAAAGCTCATCATTATGTTGCCTAACATCAGAGTACAAAATTGGTCTATCTGAAGGCAGTGAAAAGAGGTATAAATCAGAAAGTGAAACATAAAGAAGAAAAAAGTCAAATGAAAACAACACCTCACCTACAAAATCCCTGCAAAGTTCCCTGTCTGCAAAATTCTCGAACTCGAAGATGTAATTACCCTGAGATCAAAGAAAATATCATTAATCATATAAAGCAACATAGATATTTAGGTAGAATCAATGATCAAACATACAAATGGTAAAATTAGTTATAAATGAAACAAATGATTAGATAAAAGTCACACATAATAACCTGATCTTGAGTAAGATTGAGTAAAGCAGGTCTGTTGGAACCCTCCTTGCTGGATTTGTGTCCTAAAAAAATAACAGAAAAAAAAAAACATAAATTGAAGATAATCCACCTCTTTATTCAGCAACAACAAAATACATTGGTGAATTTAGTGACCAATGAGTATAGTCAAAGGCGAGCAAGGTGTGCAATCAGACTAAGCAAAAGCACCTTGTGTCCTTCAAGGTTCATAAGCACACTTTCCGGCTAAATTCCAGCCAAAACTAATCTAAATCATCTAAAATCTATATATATGTTGCCAAAAGCCCTCTGGGCACACGCTTATGCTCACAAGCGAGGTGCATGAATTGCGGCTATCCAATCTCTCAGGCAAGGTTTTGGAAAAGATTCCGGCCACATCATGTAAATTTTCTCCAACTTCTGCAAATGTCATCCAAAATTGCTTACAAACAAACCAACCCAGTAAAGTCCCATTAATCAATGTGGTCTGGTCATCCAAAATTGCTTAAAACCTTTAAAAAAATATCTAGAGCCAGCTTATACGATCCTAAACAAACCTAAAACATGTCTAAAACCCGTAAAATGGTATGTGTATGTTCCGCTCTTGCTCATCTTGAGCCCTAGTTTTTAAATGCCTAGGCTAAGGCTCACTCTTTGTGCTGAGTGTGTCTTGGGCCTTTGTCTAAAGCTGGCTGGAAGCATCTTGTGTGAAACATCTAAAAATGGCTTAGAACATGCCTAAAGCAGCCTAAATCATGTCTAAAACCCTAAAAATGACATGTTTTAACTGTGTGTCTTGCTTAAAAAAGACCTAGTGTTACAGAAGTCTACAGCCTTTGACTACTATGCCGACTATTATCAACTATCAATGATGTGAATCAACCAAAAATCTCAGAGTCAAAAGATAATTTCACTTACCTTTTATAAGTCTAAACTCTACATTAAGCTTCATCAACGATGATGGATCATTAGGCATAAAAACAAACCTCTCTCTGGTCTGCAAAAATGTGCGATTAAAACACATGAATAAACAACCAAAAATCCCAAATTAACAACAATCAAATTCAATCTCAATTTCACCATTTTCAATATCCCACGAACACCGGGATCTTTGACGGAAGATTTGTACTTAGCACGTTTAACCACCTGCGCATCCGTCATGCTCCAGGTGACTTCGATCTTTTAATTATGTTGATTATAACTATCTTAACTGTTAGGGTTTCAGATGAACAAGATAACAGTGATGAATAATCGATAGTATGTGTGAAAACAGGAGCAGAAACGGCAAGAAAGATGACAACAGATGAGATGTGATTACGATATTGGATGATGAAAGATCAAACGCAACAATCTAGCGATGATACAATATCGAATGCTATGATCTAGGGTTTAGTAGTGTACGAGATTACGTTGTGTTTGGGTTCCAATGATTCTCGTAGGTCGGAAGATCGGAAGCAGTGAAAGTGTGGCGTCTATTGCAGGTGTGTGTATATAAATGATATGAAATACAAGATGATGCCTAAGTTTCCACTTTCAATTTCATGCCTTAACTTTTTTATTTTTTTAAAGGGGCTGTTAGGAAGACACCCGAGTGGATCAACGGACACCCACAATACGGCCCGTAAAGCCCTTTACGGGTCGTATTGAAAAAGAATATTCTGACAAAAGCTGACACGTCAAATCATAGGGCTGACGCCGGCTGACACGCAGTACATACGGCCCGTAAAGGTCTATACGGGTCGTATTGGACACCAATAATTTGAACTACCCAATTATTTGAATGGACGTAATAGAGGTGTGCTTAAATTGAAATCGATTATATATCTTGATGGAATACATTTTAATGGAATACGCAAAGGTTTAACAATTTCAAAATCGTAAAGGTTTAACAATGTCGATGGGAGGCAACAATTTCGGTGATGAATATATGTGTGTCTATGAAACTGATCAGGTAATAAACTTATTCGTTTAACGGTTAGTTTATAAAATCTTATACATTTGTTCTTTTCAGGTGTTTGCCGGTGTTGATGAACTGGTTGACTGGGCGATTGGTAGAGGGCGTGAAAATGGTTATGTGCTAGTTAGACGACGAAGCAAAACTAATGCAAGCGGTGTAGTTATAAAGGTGTGGCTTAAATGCGATCGCGGTGGCGTGTATCATGGTGAACCAAAAGCTAGACGTACTGGTTCGAAGAAGACTGGGTGTGAATTTGAGCTAATTGGTAGATACGAGAGAAGTTGTGGTGGTTGGAAGTTGCGTGTGGTCAATAATGAACACAACCACCTAGGGGCTTAACAACTAGGCGGTCATCCATATGCGATGAGATTAAATGAAAATGAAATCCGTCTAGTTGAGCAACTGTCAAACCAAAACATGTTGCCCCGTGATATACTTGCAGCTGTAAAGGACCAAAACCCCGATAATGTTTCCAACCTTAGAAATATTTACAATGCGCGACGGAAGTTACGTGTTGGACAAAACACGGGGGAAACTCCAATTCAGGTCCTTTTTAGCACATTGCAAAGAAATAATTTTATTTACCAAACGCAAGACGATGCGTCGACAGATGTCGTGGAACAAATTTTTTTTATCCACCAGACATCTTATAATATTTGGCGCGCATTTCCTCATGTCTTGTTAATTGACACAACTTATAAAACGAACAAATACAACATGCCATTTGTTCAAATAGTTGGTGTCACATCAACACACAAGACGTTTAGTGTTGCACATGCGTTTATAAGTAAGGAACGTGAAGAGAATTTTGTCTGGGTGTTACAAAACCTAAATGATACACTTCAACAGTGTATGGAACCACGGGTTATTGTAACCGATAGAGAATTGGCTCTTGTAAACGCATGCAGAAGAATATTTCCTAGTGCTGCCCAATTACTATGCAGGTGGCACATTTTTGAAAACATATCCAAACACTGCAGGCCTAGTTTTTCGCAACCAGACTGGCAAAAGTTTGGATATATGTGGTCGGTTGTGATAGACTCTGCAACTCCCGATATCTACGAGTATAATTACAGCCGACTACATGAATGGTTATGGACATCTCATCAGAGTAATGTTCTATTTCTCATTTTTAATTGTTTTTGAGTTGTATGAAACGTATTAATATGTGTTTATTTTTTAGGGGTTATCGGATATTTGCAAGTAACATGGTTGCAAAGGTACAAGGAAATGTTTGTGTCTGCGTGGATAGATAAAAACCGGAATTTTGGTCAACGAACTACCAACAGAGTTGAAAGTCAACATTCTCTATTAAAGAAAAGTCTCCATGCAACCAATAATACGTTAGACAGCATTGTTGGGCATGTCATTCAAATTGTGAAATCGCAAGCAGAAGCTATAAATGAAAGCTTTGAAAGAAGCAAAATATTTCGTATGGCACATCACAACGATGATCAATTTGAATTGTTAAAAGGGAATGTATCTCATGTAGCTTTAGATCTGTTGGTTGGTGAAAAGGCAAAAATTCAGATGTTGATAGCATCAAATTCATCTTGCGGTTGCCATCTCTTCACGAGCTGTGGATTGCCATGTGCTTGTCGTCTATTGAATAGTATGAATTCGTTAAATTTAATTATAGGTTTACATATTATTTATGTATATCATAATTATTATTTTTATTCTTTTAAAACAGATGCTAAAGTTACACTGGATGAGATAGACTTGTTTTGGCGTAAGCTTGATTTAAACCCATCGTTTGTTAACGAGGACGAAGGTGTTGATATTGATGCGCAAATGGATCGGGTCATACAACATATAAAGCTTCAACCAAATCCAGTGAAAAAGAGTATGATGTCAAAGGTTTTTAGTGCGGTTTTCCCATTTAAATCAATGAAAAAAGAACTCGTCGTGCAAACTAACACTCGTGGGCGACCAAGTTTAAAGACACAACAAAAAAAACAAGAGCCTGCCCGACATAGTTCATTCACAAAGCCAAAGAAAAACAAGCAGGATGATTCAACGGTCACTCACGATAGTCAATTGCAGCGTGCTAATTCGTATTCTTCAACGACAAGAATGCACGATTTTTCCGGGTTTTCTCAACCACAAGGCGGGTTTTCGCAACCAACTGTTGGGTTATCGCAACCAACATTTGACATCCCGGTACATTTAACTGATAACAAACTTTACAATTTTAACCGGTTTAAGGATCACATTCTTGACATCTTCCACCCATACATATCAAGAATACAAGACGTTATTCCAGACGGAAACTGTGGCTTTCGATCTGTGGCTGTTGCTTTAGGATTTCCCGAAACAGAATGGTTAACTATTCGTCATGCACTCCTGACTGAGAGTATCCAAAATGCAAACGTCTGCTTTAACGTCCTCCTTGGTGTTTTTGACGAAATTCAAGAATCCTTGAAATGGTCAAAACCTGAATTTGCTCCAAGGCGTTATTGGATGCAAATGCCGGAGACCGGAGTTTTGATTGCTAATGCGTTTGGTGTGATTGTGGTTTTTATAAGCTTAGGCGCTTCTGTAACAGTTTTCCCGTTATGGACGTCGCCTGAATTTCTCCTACCACATCGTGTTGTGTCATTCGTATTTGTTAACGACAACCACTTTGTGATGGTTGAACTTACTGGAGATTATCCAATGCCGACACCAACTTGGTATTGGTCAAGATTCAAAGGTCAAGACGCCGCAGCCTGGGAAATGTGGTATAAGCAGCGCCTTGTTTCTCGAAGAACTATACGGCTCGTTAAGGGCTTTACGAGTCGTATAGTTCTTAATTTTTTTTTCCGGAAAAATTTGTTTTTTAATATTGTTATTATTATTATTATTATTAGTATTATTATTATTATTAGTATTATTATTATTATTAGTATTATTATTATTATTATTTATTAGTATTATTTATTATTATTATTATTATTATTATTAGTATTATTATTATTATTAGTATTATTATTATTATTAGTATTATTATTATTATTATTATTATTTATTAGTATTATTTATTAGTATTATTTATTTATTATTATTATTATTAGTATTATTATTATTATTATTATTATTATTATTGTTATTGTTATTATTATTTATCTGACTTTGCAGATTATGCCTCCGCGTAGACGACGTCGTGAGCCGTCGAGTTCTAGTTCATCTGAGGAGGACCCGGATATGATACTGGATCCCCACATGTTGCTGCAGTTCCCGCCGGGCACTGAGGCACACACGCGCCTCAAACGCTTCATTGGGATGGAGATCGTCGAGCCGCGGACGATAGATTGGAGTATTTTAGCCACGCTTGGCGCGACTGAGCGCGCCACAGCGACTATCGGAGCGTCGGGTCCGTGGCGACGCATGCTGGAGATGGGCGGCCTCCCGGCGTATCGAGAGATCGTTCTCGAGTTCTTGTCCACATTCGAGTTCCATCCACCGCAGGCAGGTGGCATGGAGACTCTTTATCAGCTGCCTGCTATCTCGTTCACTTTATGTGGACAGGATGTTCAGATGTCCCTCACTCAATGGGGGATTGCTACGGGGTTTTATACCCGGGATGAGGTCACTACACCTCTATTCATAGATGTCGCATTAGAGGAGGACGAGGCCGTCCTCGTAGACTGGTGGTCGGTGATTGGTGACGAGCCTTTCGTTAACAAGGCTCGTGCCAGTAGCATTCGTGATCCGCTGCACCGATACCTACATCGGTGCATCGCCTGCACCATCACCGGCCGCCGATTGAGTCAGGAGTGGGTCACACAGAAGGACCTATTCTTCCTTTATTGCCTTATCAGTGGGCGCAGCTGCAACCTTGCATGGTTGCTAGCTGATTATTTTGCTAGCTTTGTTAGCCGTAAGGCTACTGGAGCTATTACGTGTGGCGCTTTTATCACACGTATAGCTCGACGTATCGGTCGTTTTTCGGCCGATATTAGAGATAGCATGACCGTGACTTACGCCTCGACACTGCTGGAGCGTAACACGGTCATGCTAATGGGTATAGCGGCCGAGTTCCCCCGCGTGGGTCTGCGATGGTCGCTGGATCGGCACACATAGTGGGTGCCGCCAGTCCCTGCTCCACAGCAGCAGCCGGGGGCACAGCCGCACGTCGAGGAGCCCCCAGCAGACCATCCACCGCCACCGCCACCTCCACATCATGTCGTTGTTTGTCAGCCACGACTGCATCCGGCTGACGCGGCGATCTTACGCGACCTTTCTGGACGCGTTGGTCGCTTGGAGGAGATGATGCGGTGGATGACGGAGCGTATGGCGGCATCTGCTGGCATGGATGTTCCCGTCTTTCCAAGACCGGGACATCATCAGGATCCGCAGGATCCTGGTGGTCATGCTTAGTTTTTTTTTTTTGTGTATTTTGTCTTTTCTTTTTTGGATTTTGATGTATGGACACTAATTTAGTATTCGATGTATGTATTTTTATTATGTATATATGTTGTATATGGCGTGATTGTTTGTTTTATCTTTTATTATATAATTAAAAAATGTGCGTGATTGTGAAATGAATAATAGATAGTTAACAATTTTTCTTAAAACCGTTTAACGTTATTTAGATTCTGATAACTATTGTTTTAAAATCATTAAACACGATTACGTTAAAATAATTTTCAAACAAAACATTTAAATTTACGAAAATCATAACTAATTATGTTAAAAAAAATTGTTATTTATATTTAAACGTCACGATGTTAAAATATTTTTCAAACAAAACAAATAGGCAAAATAATTAAATAATAACGTTAAAATACTTATTATTTTACAACAAAACGATTAAAAATGGTTACGTTTTTTTTCGAACAATTAAACGATGTTATAAGCTACTTAAACACGTACCGTACGTGTTGCATTTAACAAATACCGGATTTCAAAACAAAGTACGATTATACGCTATTAGAAACAGATATTATTTATAACTTAAAAATTAAATAACTAGACGATATGATATAACAATTAACGTTAAACGCGTACGTATACTGGAATTCAAATAACGTGCGGATTTTATAACACGTATATATAATAATATATATATCATATATTTAATATATAACGTTAAAAATGTACGTATACCGATTAAATATAATTACGTTAAAATATATGTTTTAACCATTTAAAACAGTTAGACAATTACAATGTTAAAAATAAGTTAAACACGTACGTATATCGGGTGGAAAAACAAAACTTATAAATTTTCAGGTTTAAAAACGAGTCGTATAGGCCTTTACGGCTCGTATCGTGTTTTCAACCGCCAGACATCTCACTGACATTTTCTGACACACTTTGACGGCTTTACGGGCCGTAAAGCCCTTTACGGCTCGTATAGATAAGGGTAGGTGTTGACTGATCCGTAGGGGGTGTCCAAATAACGGGCCCCTTTTTAAAACTTGAAAATCCAGTTCGGAGAAATTATGTAAAGCGCGGTCGTAAAGCAATCGGGTCAGTGGGATCTAAAGAAAATACAGTAAAGGTGAGGTGATGAATCTTGAGCTTAATCTCGAAATCTGACCCAATGGAGGTGATGGTTTACCCATTCCACAGGGTTTCTGTACATCAGGGTTTGCTGTCTCACGGTCGGCTATCGAGGAATATATTTTAGTTACCAACTGACATGGTAACTGAAGGTATCACGACGGAACTTCTGTCGTTCCAAAAAAATATATAAACTTCAAATTTTCTTATTAGTTTGTTTTTAAGAAATTGAATATCAAAGATGTTCCATAAAATTTATTATATTTAATAAATCAAAATAATTTTGGACACTTGTCAAAAATCTATAGCATGCTCAAACTATTTTTCACGCCTCTCTCTCCTAATAAATACATTACTTTATTAAATACTAATAATAATAATTATATAATTATATATTCTTTATACATTTTTCAATTAAAAAATGTTCTTAATAGCAAAAAAATATATTACATAATAGTATTAAATACTAATTATATTATAAATACAGTTTATAATTAAAAATGATTTCTTAATATAATAAAAAATATTTTAATATTAAAAAGCACACTTTTAAAAAATCAAATTACTATAAAATATGAAAAATTTCTAATAATTTACAAATCATAATAACTTTTTATAATTTATAGGTCATTATTATTAACTGTTTTTTTCTTTATCAACTTGTGTAATAATAGATAATATCCTATTATTTTGTAAAAAATGACATGTTTTAAAAAACAACTTTTTAAAATGAAATGTTTAAAAAATTAAACTTTGAAAACGGAATTTTTTTAAAATACAATATTATTATTTTATTTTATATGTAATGTTGATAATATTTTAAATCAAAAAATCATTTACAGTTATTAAAGTTATATTATTGAATACTTATTAATTTTTATTAAACCCGTGTAATACACGGGATACTAACCTAGTTCTTTGATATATAAACAACTAATATAGGTGTTTAAATTTACTCAAGACAAGAGGTTGAAGTATCATGAGATATTTATAGTATTTTTTATATATAAATTTAAAAAACTGTTTGAATTATTAAAGCCTCTAATTTTTCCATGCTATATGTTCTATTGATCTGTAAAAATAAATGATGCAAAACACCATTTCATAAAGTAGTAAAATAAATGTTTTTCTCGGATTAAATCAATTAATTCGCAGTATGTTAGGTAATCGGTTAATCTATAATACATTAGATAATATGACAATCATAAATAGACTAACATAAATATAACTTGTATAACTATCATCTGAAAACATGTAATTCGTTGATCACATAAAGTTTTCACATTTATGCAGAAATAGTTATTTATTTTATACGAATCTATGTTATATTATAATGTACATAGAAACAATAAAAATTAACATGTTATAAACAATAATTTATATAAAAAATTATATGTTAAATTTACCATGGTGAAATAAGAAAGATGAATACCTAAAAAGTAAAAATTACGAAACAAATTATAATAATATCCAATAATTTATATAATTATATTTTAAGATGATATATAATTTAAATCTTATTATAGTTTATCAAGTTTTAGTAAATTATTTGAACAAGAAGATTTATATTTTGTTAGTATTTAAATTAAAAATTATTAAAATTTATCGAGAAAAGGATGTGAAAATAAATTTCAAATTTCACCAAATGTGACACATATCTCGTAAATATATTTTATTAAAGTAGCTAGATAGATTTTAAAGTAAATTATGGTTTTGGCCCATGTGGTTTAAGTGTTTTAGCCGTTTTAGCCCAAAATGGAATATTCAATCAATTCAGCCTCTGTGGTTTAGACAACTAATGCTTTTTGGCCTTAACCATAGTTAGATTTTGGGCCAAAACC
This sequence comes from Mikania micrantha, assembly GCA_009363875.1. Taxonomy (NCBI): domain Eukaryota; kingdom Viridiplantae; phylum Streptophyta; class Magnoliopsida; order Asterales; family Asteraceae; genus Mikania; species Mikania micrantha. The sequence goes on along the minus strand of CM018692.1, from coordinate 109,261,874 downwards.
GTTATAATAGTTAACTTTGAGGAGCCAAAACCGATAGTTGTCCAAACCACATGGACTGAATTGATAAAAGATTATATTTTAAACCAAAATAGTTAAAACACATAAATTAGGTTCCTGACACCGTAATCTAGATTTTATAAACTTTTTTTATTTATCCACACTTTTAATTAAAGCAAGTAAATACTGTGTTACAGTTACGGCACAACGTTTCAAAATCTTGCAAGTGAAGCAAACGAGGAATTGTGGGTATTCATTCGTCTTCAAAATCAAGATTTTAAGAAGAAAACCAAACTGCATAATTCATCTACAAACTGCAATTCGATTGAAGAAGATGAAGATCACTGTAATGACTACCGATGAACAAATCATTACATTAGAAGTTGATCGTAATGAATCTGTATGTAACAATGCATCGTTTCATTATATTTTCTCAATCAAAATCAAAATTTAATCAATTTCCCCCCTTTCTTATTTGGTTTATATCGATTGATTGTGTCCGAGATTGAATTGTGTTTGTCTACAGGTGGAAAATTTGAAAGCTCTGCTTGAGATCGAGGTGAGATTTTGATCTTAGTAATTAGTTTTCTATTGAAATTACTCTGTCACAAATTTGATGAATCTGAATTCAACCGATTTTTTGGGGTTTGACATTGTGATTATTGGATTATTGTAATTTTAAGCTGTATATTATCAGTTGCTAGTGTTTGTCTAGAGTGAAATTGGTTCCTAACATATGTTCATCATCACTGGTTCAGAAACCATTGAAACTAGTTTTATAACCATTCGGTGGCCAGGTACAATGGTATAATCGAATAAATTTAGTAAAATTCATTCTACAAAAAATAATAATTGTTTAACTTGGGATAAACGAGACACTAAGCGAGGGTAAACTGTTTACATAACTACCTACTAAATTGAATTTACACGGCTCATTTTAAACGGCCAAAATCTTCTCTCAAGGCAGTTGAATTGACCGGGAATCATATATATACAATAAATATTGACTTTCAAAAGTAATAACATAAAGTCAACCTTCAAGAGGGTAGCTTTCACTGGTTTTCTGCCTTTTAACCCCAAGTCATCTATCCATACAAGCTCCATTCCACCTTATGCTGTTGGTCTTGGTCAGCTGGGTATTGATGTGTCCCAGAGTTTACCATGCTCATAGAAAAAGCATAACATTAGAGAGCATTGTTTTTCATATATTTTCTTCTTAGATTTGATGTTGGCATGACGCGCCACGCCCCATTTGCGGTGCACGCATATAATGTATATATGTGTAGGCCCTCAAGGGAAAAAAAGTAAAATTGCAGTAATTTTAACGTTATTTTACTTTTTTGTGAAAATAACGTTAAAAGCGTTGGGATGATTAACTTCAAACGATAACTTTGAGTTGGGGACTCCTTTGGAGCAGCTTCTCTATCCCAACTAGGATAGGGGTAATGTTTGTCTCCATCCTTCCCCAGACCATACTGAAAAGTGGGAATAAATTGGGTAAGTAAGTTTGTTTGTTTGTATTTGATGTTGGCATTTTATTACAAGTAGAGTCGAATACCACTTCAACAACAACAACTGCTTCACAATGGAAAGGAGATGAAGAATTTTGAGACACTGAGTAGTTTGGGTGTTGCTGATGGAGATTTGGTGATGATGGTTTCCAACACTTCTTCAATGTATGACGTTTATTTACATTTTGTTATATTTAAGCTTTTGTATCAGCAACAAAGGTCAACTTTCAAAAATGCAATCAAATAATTGTTTGGTACAAAAATTACCTAACCAATGAAAACACACACCTTGTAAGTATCAGTAATTCTAAACAATCAATGAGAAATTTAATAGAGATGGTTATATGCAATCATAAACCGAGTATGATTTACAAATTATAACCTTATTTGTTGATATCGTGACGCACTACCTTTATATGTTGAGCAATGAAGTCTTTATATTTCAGGGTTTCTAGTAATGAGGTGTTAAATCCAGACGGATCTGCAGTGAACCCAGTTGCCTTCCAGCAGCAAATCCGAAATAATTCAGGTTTAATGACCCAATTACTTCAGGTTGGATAATTTATATAAGCTCCCTGAATATTTATATAAAGTTGAGTTCTTGATCCTTCAATATGAATGACAGAATGATCCTGAGTTGGCGCAAATCATTACTGGGAATGACCTAAATAAGTTGCAGGACTTATTAAGAAGACGTTACAGCCAGAGATCTGAATTGCGTCGACAACAAGAAGAAGAGATGGTAGGTTAAACGGGTTGGGTGTTTGGTCAAAAATAAGTCATACGGATTAACTAATATGTTTACAGTGATGAATGTGTCAGGTATGACTGTATGAGTACAAAAACAATAATTAAAAAAAAAAAAATAACAATGTGTTAGTTTTGGCATAAGCGGAGTAGACGTTGTAAAATGGATGATCATGTTGGTCAGGAATAGGTCAAAATGGGCGAGTTTTTGGTGCATGTTTTAACAGGTCGGGGTTAATTTGGTTGACACAGAATGCTTCTTAGCTGATAGTTTTTTTAATACATAGTAGCCTGTCAAATATGTCAAATCATACATTTTTAGTACCTAACTTTTAAAATAAGATGATTTAAGAATTTTTATGTATAAGAAATACTCCTTTGGTGGCTTCAACCCCTCTGACTTATCAGATACAAACTTAACTCAAATTAGTCCTTTTATAAGCCAACAAGTCAAAGCAGGTCAGGTTGGAGCTTTTGTAACATTTACTTTATTACAGATTGCATAAATCATATTTCAGTTATTATATAATTTTTTTACTATTATTATTTTACAGATTACATAAATCATAAAAATACACTTTAGGCAACTTTGACCCTTTTGACATGATATGATACATAACTCAAATCAACCCACTTATAAACAATAAGTAAAAATGAGTCAGGTTTGGTTGGATTGCCTAAAACACTTTTTTTTATCATTCTATAAGAAGTTAGTGTGTTGGACATGATTGTAGAAATTATATTGCCTAAAACACCTTGGACGACTTTCGATTCGTTTGACCTAATATACATCTATTATACATTAAACACAACTTAAATTGACCCGTTTGAATGGGTCAAAGTTCCCATTTGTAAGAAAAAGTCTTGTCATTGTTCTTTATTTTGTAAGTTTGCATTCCATCATTTTATATACATTCTATACTAATTTGTTGTTTTTCCAAACAAGGCACTACTTTATGCAGACCCTTTCGATGTGGAAGCACAAAAGAAAATTGAAGCTGCTATTCGTCAGGTACGTAGACATTTTTAGCTTTTCAGACATTATATATGGTTTATTATCATAACTAACACTTGCATTTTTTACTCCACTAAATTTTAGTGGTTGTAAATACTTCGGTTATACCCAATGATGAAGTTGCTTAAATGCTCAAAATATGTATAGAAATAGGACTGCAATTTGGGACATATATCTCTGCACTATGCAGGGTTTTCTTTTATACTAACAAAGTTTTTTTTAATTAGAAAATAGATTTATATAATAATCTTATTGCTTTTTTTGGTGTCCTAATGAGTGCTCATTGTTTTATAGAAAGGTATTGATGAGAACTGGGCTGCGGCACTAGAACACAACCCTGAAGCTTTTGCAAGGGTGGTAAGTATTCTTTACTAGTATCACATTTTACATTTGAAAATTGGAAGTTCTTTAATTATGAAAAGCATATATGAATGAAATTTTCAGGTCATGCTTTATGTTGACATGGAAGTCAATGGTGTTCCTGTGAAGGTAATGATGATAATAATGGGGATGCCTTCATGAATTCATGATCCTTCTGAAAGTTCAAAGTTTCATATATATACATGTATACACACACACACATGCACATAAATATTTCCTTGTAAATTTTATGATATCATATTTACCATTTAAAACCCTAAAATGTCATATTTGTCTATTTCATTACAAAAATTATTGCTAATTACCAATAACATTATGTTCACTGAATAAAAAAATTAAACATTAATACAAAGATGATTCACAATAATTGTTTATTCAATGAAATAGTTATAACTTATAAGTAAGATTTTGCATAAAATATTAATTGATGTTACTATATTAGTTTTTGAAAGGGTAAGTATGATATTATAGAGTTTAGAAATATGCATGAAATCTTGAACTTATAGACAGATATATATATGAAACTAACATATAATTTTTGTTCCTATTTCTTCAATGGCTATTCATTTTCTTCCAAATAGATTCAAAGACATTACTTAATGAGTTATTTTTTCTATTCAGGCATTTGTTGATAGTGGGGCCCAATCAACTATAATATCAAAAAGCTGTGCAGAGCGTTTGGGGTACATGCCCTCTTTATTTAAACTTTTGGATAAACTGATTATGCTTTTTGCATCCAATTTACATAATCATGTAACATACTTTATTTAATCTTTAACTAGAAAATAAAATACAATGAATCTGGAACCAAACAAATATGAACCATTTTGGTTTCTGTTTAGAAATGTTTTGGACCCATACAAGAACGTGAACGAGATACATATTTGGGGTGTTTTATATTTTGGAAAACCAAACCTAAAAATATGTCTTTTAATGTTTGAAATTAGAAAAACAGTACGTTTTTTTTTACTGGAGCAGATCGATCAGTAACATTTTTGTAAAATAATGTTGAATTGATACCAAAACAGAAACCAATTTTCAAAAAATTTATAAAGGAAAATGTCCAAAGAACCATATGGTTTTTCACTGAATTTGCATCATTTTTGCATCAAATATCTTTAAATTGCTAAATTAGCAATAAAGTCCTTTTTACCTCAATTTCTTCACTTTTACAGAATTTGCACATAAGTGACTTACTGACCTGTATTTGTAGTAAAATAGACCTTATCATTGACTTTGACACATCAAAAAAAATAATTTTTGATGCAAAAACAAAGTCCTGTGAGTTGTGAGAATTTTGTGTTTTTTTATATTGGCCCAGATCACTCATAAACACCAAAAACACCCAAAGATGATTTTTTATTAGTTAAAAGAACACATAAATAAACATTGTCCATATCCACTATTTATACTAAATTAACCCTTGCAAACAAGTCAACTAATTTTACTCAAATATTTCTTCCAGTTGTAATCTATTAGTAACTCAGATCTTTATCTCTAAACATTATCTCTACTAATTAAATCATACTATATAATTATAAATGTTCAAACTATTAATTAAATACTAATTAATTAAACTCTTTTGAATTACCTATTCAACTTTACTTTCTTTTGAAACATAATCTGTTGCGGGGATAAAATTAGCAGTTCTTATGGCTTTTTCTGACATTTTTCGGTTTGTGCATTTAATTTTGTATGCCCAGACACGTGCCTACCGCTGGTGCTTAATCATCTTCATTGTTTCTACTTCTCGTATTCACTTGGAAAATATTTACAAAAATCAATTATTTTATTACCTTTTAGATTGTTGAGGCTTTTAGATCAACGCTATAAAGGCATTGCTCATGGAGTTGGCCAATCAGAGATTCTTGGTAGGATACATGTTGCTCCAATTAAGGTAAATGTTGTCAAATTGATTCTGCCAGTAAATTTCTGATGCGACACATGTTGATTTCATGCCAACCACCACAATAGAAGCCATATATGCAAAAAATGCTTACGAAGAAAAAATTAAGTACAAGTTGGAAATAATGATAAATTAAATAACAAACATACCCAGTAAATTCCTGCTTTCGAGTGGGGTCTTGAGGGAAAAAAGAAGACAAATCTTACCCCTACCCTAAATGGGACAGAGAGGTTAGTCCATAGGAGACCTCTGGTTCTAATGATAAATCAAATATAATTATTAAACAGTGCATTAATGGCATGTGGGATATATGTACATGCTAAATGATAAATATGACATGTAACAAATTTTGAAGCATGCTACCATTGAACATGCGATTAATTGCTACAATTGGTAATAAATGTACTAGATAATGCAAGTTGGTTTCTATGCCCAGCATTAAGGCGGCCGTTAATTTTAGCAAAAGAATGTTAAGTTGATTTCAATTGTTTTTTCTTTTATCTTTTGTACAGTCATAGTGTCGTACCCTAATCCCTGAAAATAATTCTTTCCTAATGTCACCATTCTTGTTGAAAGTTACATTTTTTCATGAATCCACATTATGTTAGATGGATTAGATAGAGTATATCAGTTTGGATTTATTGTGCATATAAGATTTTTCACAAATATGTTTCTCACAATTAAGAGATAGATTTGGTTTGGGTTTCCCTTTTGGTTATTCTCATTGTACTCCTCTAGTGTCTTTTTTTTTTTTTTTTTTTTTGAATAGTAATTTTTTACTCTTAAATTTTACCTAATCTTGCATTTTCAAGGATTTGAACCCACGCCACTTTTGTTGCCTCCATTTTTTGCCATGGAGTTCCCTTGATTTATTTTTTATTTTTTTCTCTATATTTTTTGCTCGTATTCAATTTTTTTGTTGTTTTGTACTCTGGCATACTATGTCTTCTCATGCTGATTGTGAGGAAATATAAGATGGAACATAAAATTTAAGATTGTAATTTGATTGGGTCTAGGTTTCCTTTGCAATAGTCCTCATCATACTCCTATAAATAATTGATCAATAATACACAACACTTTATGTGGCTTTGATTATTCTAAATCTTAACTTGGCTAAGTTTTAATGCATATTTTTACCATCATCTAATGGCTATCAAATAATCAAATTATTGTAGATCGGGAATAACTTCTATCCGTGCTCATTTGTTGTGTTGGATTCACCCAATATGGAATTCCTTTTTGGATTAGATATGCTTCGTAAGCATCAGGTAGCTTTTACTTTTAAACCTGCTTAATGAAACAAATGACATTTAATTCGGTATAAATTTTGAAATCTTGTTTTTTCACAGTGCATGATTGATTTGAAAGATAATGTTTTGAGAGTCGGTGGAGGAGAGGTTGCTGTACCGTTTTTGCAAGGTTTGTTATTCTGTCACTGTTGAAGTTATATGCATTAGAGGTGTCAAAACATGGGGGTCGGGTGGGTTAGATTGGCGCACAAACACTTTATTGTCCATTATATTTGAATGGGATAACTCTACACAAATACAAAAAAATTTTCTAACTGTCCCAATTAAGCCATTGGAAATTTTTTTTTATCCCAATTAGGTCATTCAACTTAGTATGGGTGTTCTAATCCTATATAAATAACCTGAATAGCAGGTTATTTCTAATTTTCTACATATTTAACTTGTTTAATATGTTAAGTGGTGATATAATCATTTTATAAAGCAAATAATAAATTAAAAGTTATTTAAAATCATCCACATTTACGCATGATATTTGAAAAAAAATAAGTTTCAAACGTTAAATATTGACACACGTTGTTTGATAAATTTAATTTTTTTGAAATATATTGTGTAAATGTGGATGATTTTAAATAATTTTTTAATTTATTATTTGCTTTATAAAATGATTATAGCACCACTTAACATATTAAATAAGTTAAATATGTAGAAAAATTAGCAATAACCTGCTATTCAAGTTATTTATATAGGATTAGAACGCCCATACTAAGTTGAATGACCTAATTGAGACAAAAAGAAAGTCCTGTGACTTAATTGAGACAGTTAGAAAAGTTGGTTATATTTGTGTAGAGTTAATGTTTGAATAACTAAATATTATTGTATTCACAACGTGATTTTTAAATAAAATGATTTAGAAGATTGTGTGCACTAAAAATACATTATTTGCAACTTTCAATTTGTTTGACCTATTTCCCTTTTACATATTTTACTTTTGAATGACAACAACTAACAAGTGTCTCATAATTCCTGCTACTGCTCTCTCTTCGTATTTGAAATGGAGGTAGCAAAAATGGTGGGTCAGGTAAGAGATTAAAATGAGGTGGGGTCAAATGGGTAAATTTACAGTTTGGTTTAGGTTCGCCTACAAACAAATTCTTTCCTTTGGTAAAAATTGGTAAATAATTGTTCTATCCAATATGAAACAAAGTTCTAAAAGAATGTATGTGCTAAATATACACTTTGAGCATTTGAGTTACTTTCAAGTTTCAACATGTTCAACCTGGTGTATATTTTCAGCTAGATTTTTTCAATTAGACATGGTTTGATATGAAAACATGATAATTATCATTTTTAACAGAAAAGGACATCCCACACCATTTTCTGGATGAGGAGAAGCAATTAAAGGAAGCATCTACCTCTGGACCTAGAGTAAGATACTCTTATTCCATTTATCATAATCATAACTTCTATAGAATATTTGTCATTTGTTAGATTTTTTTTAGTTCACTGAGTATTCACCCAATAAAAAAAAAATTATACGTAACCAAGGTGTGTTAAGATGTTCCTCCTAAAAATAGGTTGAGGGTTCTAGTCTCATAGTGGACAATGGTGGAAAAATTTGTTGTTCAAATAAAAAAATAAAAACAAGTATAATTAAAGTTGTAGGCTGTTAAACCATTTTACCCTCAAACCATCTTTTCACAATTTGAATGACATAGTCATCTTATTTCTTTGAGCCGGGGGTCTCTTACGAAGCAGCCTCTCTACCACATTTTGGGATAGGGTAATGTTTGTGTTCATCTCCCCCAAGACCCCACAAAGTAGGATTTCACTGGGTACGTGTTGTTGTAGTCAACTTATTTATTTCTTTATCATTATTACTGTTTGTTATACTTTTAGGGTTCATCTGGATCAACAGCAGAGAGGAGCAACACTACAACATCCGGGGGTCTATCTTCTGGTTAGTACACAAAACACACTTTTGGAAGATAATATGATAATTTCAGAATAGATGCAAATATTAATTTGGCACAATTGGCTAAAATTTTAAAATCAAGCCTAAAATATTAAAATCATGTATCAATGGTAACACATGATTTGAAGAAATACATTATATGTCAATAATAATAATTAACGCATGTTCTGGTCTTCCTGCAGGGTCTGCCCATGGCAGTCTTGCTCATGTGAGTTTTATTTATATGCTTCTAATGTCAAATGATATATATATATATAGGGGAGGGTTATTTTGAAAACCTCCTTTAGTTGGGAAAACTTTGAAAACAACGAAAAAAACCATAAAAAATTCCCATTTTTTTATAGTTTGGTTACATCATTAGGGTCATTTTTATAAAAAAAATAAAAAAAGCGCCGACTAGATTTTTTTAAAAACATTAATAAAAAACCGATGTAACACAGACGTAACATCGTTGTACAGGACTGAAAGGAGTTACGTTAGTTTTACATTTTCGTTTTATTATTTTTTTAAAAAAAATTGGGTCGGCGCTTTTTTTATATTTTTTTATAAAAATGACCCTAATAATGTTATTAAACTATAAAAAAAATAAAAAAAACTTTTGTTACATAGGGTTTTTTAAGGTTTTTTCAACTCAAGTGGGTTTTCATTTTATACATGCACTATATATATATATATATAAACAACATATTTTCACAAGTATTTTATTTTATGTAACATAGTTCTTTCTACGCCCTTCATCGTTTATTTTTAAACTTGTTTTGGCCTTTAAAAGTTAAAATTAATTTCATATATATCCTTCTAAATTTCATAATATTTTATTTACCTTTTTAAAGCACTAAATATATCATAATTACTAATTTCATAGTAAATATAATTAAACCAACTATTTGTAGGCTGTAGCAGCATGTTTCATTGAATAAATGAATACAAAACAACACTCATTATCATCTCTAAACATATATTACTTTTTGTTATTTAGTAAAACATGCTCTTATAAACATCTGATATCCTTTTGTTTACCATGGAATTTGTAAATAATATATTTCTTTGAAAAAAGTAGAAGGATATTTGTAATATTCTAAAATTTTGTATATAAAAATGCACTTGATAGTTTAATTAAGTTTCAATGACAGGTCATTAAAAGTCGTTTAAAACAAGACATTTGCCAAAATTTGTTGCTATAATATATTGTTTGCCTTACTTTTGTGTGTGTGTATTATATATATGTGTGTGTGTATGATTAGAAGCTGGTTAGTAGGGTATTGGTAGGATCCTACGAGTTTAATGGGTTCTCACGGTTACGAAAACACAACACTTAGATTAAAATATGTATGTATGGTAGGGTCCTGAATTTGAAGCCAAAATTGGGAAGTTGGTTGAGCTAGGGTTTAGTAGAGATGCAGTTATACAAGCTCTGAAGTTTTTTGATGGCAATGAAGAACAAGCAGCTGGATATCTTTTTGGGGGTTAAATACTGATTTATTAACTCTCTTCTACATATATTATAGCAAATTAATGTACATTGTAATATTAATCTTTTAAGATGTTTAAGGTTAGTAACATGTTATGTGTGTTTTAGGCTTTTTAAACTTGAACGTTAGTTTAATAGGGTATTCAAACTACTAAAAATTGAGAAAAGAACCAAAGTTGAAAAACAGATGGATTCTAGGAGTAGATTATGGAGGATGTATGTATAATGTATTCATACATCAACGGCTCTGGATAATGCGCCGGCTCTGGATAATGCGGCGGTGAGGGCGAGACTGTGGATGGCAACGGCAGTGGGGGTCGCCGGCTGTGTAGGAGCGGCGGCGGTGGCGCTGGATGTGGAGGAGCACTGGTGGCTCCGGTTGTGGATGAAGCGGCGGTGGGATGAAGTGGCATGGGAGGCCGACTGTGGAGGAGGCGTTGGGGGAGGATGGCTACGAAGAAGGGAGAAGAGGATGGGAAGAGCTCAAAAGAGTTTGGATCATGTCTGCGCCAAGATGAGGCCAAGAAGAGGACGGGCAGATGTTTTTTAATGAAATGTCTTCGAGAAAACAAACGGTCTGTAGCTCCAAAACCTCTGTCCGTGTCTGCGCGGCGCAGACATAAGAGGTAAGAAGAGGTTTTTTAAAAAAAACAAACACCCTCTAAGTGAGTCGGGAAGCAGAGTTTGAGCATATAAAAACAGTGAATAGGCCTTAGAAGGAATCGAAAAAATACAAACTAGGTTTGTTCATGTTCGTTGGCGGACCGTATCTGAGAGATTATGTGTCATGTGCGAATACTAAAAATGGGCCCATATGTGTGCGTGTGTGGTAATTAGTTTGTAACTAAATACGAAGTGAGTAATTTGTTTTTTTGACCTAATTTGTAATTAATTGCTAGGTCAAATGTTTAAGAAAAAAGTTTTTCTTTTATCTTTTATAAAATTCGTAACTGAGTTATGCAAATTATATGTGTATACAAATTTTTTAAAAAAATCAGGGACCCCTAAAAAAATTACCATGTGCGGTCGCACCTTCCGTATTTGCTTTAAAACCCCACTGTTCGTTGTTTTATTTTAACTTAACAAACCGAATAAACACAAAGTAGTTTGACCAACAAGGTTTTCTTGTTAGTGTTTGTTAGTTAGTTGTATAAACAAACGGTAATCAACACAAACGAACATAACTAACAAATGTAAATAAATAGCTAAATAAGTTTAATAATTACGTATAGGATCTCAAACGGTCGATAACTTTAATAACATCAAGTGTATGTCTTGTGTATGAAAGGGCCTGATTGACTAAATAAGTTTAATAAGAACATATATGAAGCAACTTAAATGAACCTAAAAAACAAACTTACACCGAAACATACGCTCATGTTTGTTTGTTTAACTGGATAAACCAATTCTTTGTATCAATTGTTTGTATATTAAATAAACAAGCAACCTGCAAAAAATTCACTGAATGTTCATCTTTTTAAAGATGAATATATTTATCTTTATATTTATTTTTTTTTTCTAAGGAGATGAGCCTTCTTACAAGTGACAAACATCTATAAGAATAGGTAACCTCTGTCACCATTGGTTCTTGTAACAAGGACTTTCTATTTTACCCTTTTTCATTTCTAAAAATATGCTGGAGCTCATGTGGTACTTCTGCTTCAGTTTGTTTAAATGAACAACTGAATTCAAACCAAATTCAAATTTATAACCAATTCAAATAACAAGTAATTGTTTAATAATAAATCTTTAAGTTGCCATCTTATCATTTGTGTCATTTCATATCTTCAAGCGCCTTATTAAAATAAAGACAGTAACATCATGCACTTAGCATTATAAACTTTTACAAACTTTCAGAAACATTCACTTAACTATATAAATGGCAATAAAGTCAAAAATAAACATACCAATGAAACACAAAATTCCGTGCACATCCAAATGCCAGTTTAAAGTATCCAAACAAAAAAGAAAAACAAATTAACTCAAAACCTCTCAGCTAGCCTTGCAGTAACAGCTCTCAATTTTGAATACACCTTCCCAGCAGGTGATCCTAATATAAGACTGCACAAAGAATCTCTTGCAATCTTAATATTAGCAAACGATCCCAATATATGAATCTTCGAATCTGCAATAACAATCCGCGTTTTTGTTGAGTTTTCGATTGCAAACCTCGTTTTGCCCCCTTTACCCGAAAGCCTTCCGATAGCACGAGAAAGATGTTCTCCTTTTAGGGTTTTAACATCCTTAATCTCAAAAGAATCCACATAAAGTTCATCCATTCGTAGCAGAGCAATTGCATCAATCACATCAAAACCAAGCACAAATGCATGAACAAAATCAGCACACTTCTGCAGGTTGCTGATATCTGGAGTGTCCCGCCTGGTCATCATCTCAACATTGCGTGTCTTCACGTTCATACGAATGTCAATTTTCATCTGATCATATATAGGAGTGTATATATCCATCCATGCTTTTTTGATTGGCGTGTACCTATGCCTTGGGATGTAGATCTTACGAAACTGAACTTGACCATCAGATATCTCGTGGGCTGTTAATGGCTTGAAGTTTGGTTTTGTTACGGGTTTGGTTTCAGTTGGAATGGCTTCTTCAACTTCCATAGAAGCAGCTCCCTTATCAGATTCCATTATGTGATTATGAAGAAATACACTAAAAACAATCAAGTCAAACTCAAATTAGACACTCTAGGATATGTACATTGTTATACACATAACAGCTTGTAAGTAGTGTTAATAATGACAATATTGACAAAGTCTTTTTGCATGTTTAATCGAAACCCTAAAACACAGTTGCATAATTAGCATCTTGATTGATACATGACCGAACAGTCTAATATGGAGATGAACGTAACCAATAAAATACGGAGGATGCTTGAATATCATCTAAAATCGACTCAAACCAAAAAAAAAATCAAAATAAAAACAAAAACAAAAATTTAGATTGAAATCATACTTTATCTTGATTCAAGATCGCTCGCTGCTTGACCGCAAAATTAATAATCGGTTTTGCCCTCTTCTACAATCAAATATATGCAGGTCGAATGTTAAACAGAGAGAAATAAAAATACTTACGAGATTCGCCGGAGAAGAGGAGGCCGAGATACGGCAGCGGCACGGCGGTTAAGTTATGAGTGAAGCTACGGCTTTGATAATTCTAAGGGTTTAATTTTATGCAGATGAAATTTATAGCCCATTATCTTTATCACATATGAAAATCTTTAAATTAGCCTCATGTAAGGGTATGTTTTTACCCAAACCCAAAAAATCAACTCAAAAAAAGTTTACCCAAACCCAAGAAACACATAAACCGTTTAGCCTAACCTGAAAATACGATAAACCCAAACCCGAGAAATTTTAACTGGTTTGGTCTTTGGGTACTTTAGGAACAGATTTAGATACACCGAAAACCCCAAATTAGTTCTCCATGAGTATTTTATATGTAATATGTATGACTAGAGTACAAATATTATGTTGGGTTTACCTGAAAAAACACACTCAGATGTGATTGAAATCAATTTGATATTCAATACATTCCCACTTCTAGACGTCCCAAATGTTATTGAACAATGGTAGAGAATAGCGACGTGTTTTCTGCCAGACATGTTATTGTTTGTTTAACTCTTGTATTCATATTGCATTACAACCATTTAAAATAGGCTATGGTTTGTTTGAAAATATAGAAAAAAAGTAAGTATTCTAGTAAAACCTAATAACCATTTAACCTAACTTTATTAAAACCGAGAACTGAATATGCTTTGGTTGTTTGGTTCGGTTTTTGGGTCCATTTTTATATTTTCAAAACCCGAATAACCCTACTCGAGAAACCCGAAACCCAAAAACCAGCCCGACCGACACCCATAGTTTGATGACCTTAACAAAATAACCTTTTAGAATTATAATTTTTTAGATAATTCAATTTAATACGAACATGTCATGTGTCTGTCTTTGCATCTAACAAATTATCAATGTTTTTGTGCCCGGACCAGCCGGTTGAACCTTCGGTATAAGCCCCAATACCCACACGCGCATGACACGTGTTTTAAAACAACAACAGAGTTTAGGTCCTAGATTTTTCAAAATGAACATCCATTTTAATCACCTAAAATAATCCAAAGTTTTACCAAAAAATATATAGTTAAGTTAATTCTACATTCGAAAACCCAATTACAATATTAAAAACAATTTACAAAAGTTTTTGGGTTTAAATCAAAACATGTTCAATCTGATCCTCCATGAAATACGCGATCACGTACACCATCACCCTTTACGTTCACCTACAAAACACCACATTTAAATCACCATTAGTTCGTTAGAACTAAGTAAGAACACCTATGTATACTATTTGGTTCATAACAAAAGGTTACTGGATCCCAAAACGCAATTAAACGACCAAAACAGGCGATTTTGGACACCCTCAGTCATAGCTTACGGCTTGGCCGTAGGCTATGGCCATTTAATCAGAACCCTCCAACCGTAGATTACGGCTTGGCCATAGGCTACGACCATTTGATCAGAACCCTCCAGCCGTAGCTTACACCCAGGACGTAGCTTATGCCCGCTTGCAATGCAGAAATAGCAGTTTTTCACGTTTCGCACCCTCGTGACCACCCCGGATCGTTTTTACCCTTCCGTTACTCCCAAATACATCTCATAAAACCTTTGAAACATAACTACAAGTTCCAAACATAATTTGGTGCTGTCATTAAGTTAATCACCAAACAGTTTGTTTAACGGGTCATTACACCTAAACCCATTAACAGCCCTATTTTTCACCCAAACCAAATGGGACTTCCTTTCCACCCAAGGATTCCCATTTGTTGCACTTGAACATCATTTTCCACACATGAAATTCCCATCCATAAGCACCTTTAAACACAATTAAAGTGTTAGGATATAAAACACCAAATTGAAGACTATACTTCACATCACTTTCTTGAGACTTTCTTTTTCACCAAGGATTCTCAAGGTAGGTAATCACACCATCTGTGATTTACCTAAACCCTATATGTTCTCCATGAGAAGATCACACCACTTGTGATTCAACCTATTTTGCATTCACACACCTTGTGAATGGTTTGACCGATTTTAGTCAAACTTCAAATAAGACGTTTACACCACTTGTGAATCTTTTTTATTTCTCCACATCATTTGGAAACAAGCAAATTTACAACTAAGAAATTGTAATGATCGATGTCGAATGGTTAATCAAAAGATGAGTCTAAAACCCGTGTCTTAGCTACCTTTAACTAGTAAGGGTAAGTAAGGTATCGTATCCACAGGGAATCTTTGGAAAGTGCTAATTGTTTACCAATTGACTCTACTAATGAATGAAATGAAAACTTGACTTTGATTTGAATTAGGAAAACTAGGTTAAAGCAAATAACTTGATTAATGGTTTAATAATACTTAACAAAATATGATTACTTCCGGTTTTAGGTTAGAGATTCACAATGATCTTTAGCAAACTTAGTTGTAATTCACAAACACACTTAAGTGATTGGTTGAATTAAAGTGACAAAATGGAACAAACGTTTAAAGACTTGTTTATTCACACAATTGTCAATCTAAATATAACAAGTAACTCGTAAATACCAATGAGCTTACGATGCAAGGAAACCGAAAACTGATGGCAACACAAAATCACTCAATCATAAATAAATCGTTTAAATCAAACAAACCAATGTAAAAGCCGTGTCTTTAACATCCAAACAACGAAGTTCAAACATAAAAATCAAAGCTTTCTAACTAACCCAAGTGCCCGTAAGCAATCATGAAGAAACTAGCATCTCATGGTGGAAATCGGATTCATCATGGTGTTTGTTAAATTCGATGAGTGGATCTCGAATCGGTGTTAGTTGGAATCTTCGGGATGATTAGAGCTGCTCAAAAGTGCCCAAAAACCTTGAAAAATCGCCCCCAAAGCTTAAAAACTCGAAACCCCTAATTTTGGGACGAAACCCTTTTTTTACAGGTCCAGCCGCTGCATTTGCGAAGCCCAAATCTGACAAGACCGTAAGTTACGGCCCCTAGACCGTAGCTTACGGTCTGAGACCATAAGCTTACGGCCTCCCCCAAAAGCTCTCTGTTTTACGGCCTTTCCCAAAATTTCTCCAAAATGTCCACTTTTCATCGTTTTATCTCTCGAGCACCTGAAACACATTAAAAACTCAAAGTAACATCGTTCTCAAACATTAAACGCATAAAATAGCTTCATTTACCATCAAAACTCATGGTTAACTACACCCCGATCATGTAACACCTATTGCATGTTATTGACACTCACCAAATATTCAAACACTAATTCACCAAAATTTACAACTAATGTATATGCCACATAAATTACATACACATACTTACATATATGATTAAAACCAACTATTCATATCAAGTATAATAGGTGGGTGACTTACCTTGCCCCGATGAGTTATCCATTATAATTTTCTTTCCGGGTCGTTTGGTTCCACTCGAGTCTCTACTATTATTTCCTATTATCATAACTAATAGGTTTAATATAAAGGTTGACTATAACTAGTCAAAATAATCCCACTTGGCCATTATCACCAATTACACCTAAGTTATAATCAAGTGACTCCTTAATCACAAAATTTTCACTTTTTATGGTCATAACAACTCATTAACCGCACCCATCCTTTTTAACACCTTATTGAGTAAGCATTCAAGTTGTTGAAAACAACTTTTGTGCAGGAATTTCATCTACACATTTCAACCACATCAATCCCCCCATTTATGTTACTAATCTTCCAAGTTGATTGATCATTCAAATTCACAAATATACAAACTAATCAACTTGTGAAATCATCAAATTTACAATTGTCAAATACTATCTTTAACCACCTAGTTCATATACCCCATGAACCATACAAAACCCCAATTTCATCAAATTACATCATCATGCAAGATAACGATCAAAATGTGGTTCTTAGATGATTATCATGATAGTTAACAACATGTAACACCATCTAAACCTCCAATTTCGGATTTGACCCATCAAACCCACACCCCATAGAAGACCCACGAAAACCCCATCAAAGACACCCAAAAATCTTACCTACATGTGGTTTGATGCAAGGAGAACTCTTATTTAACCTTGCATTCAAGATCAGATCGAAATTCAAACACCAATTTGATCAAACTTCCTGATTTTTGAGGTTTCTCCCTTGTCTCTCCCTCTACACGTCGACTCCCCAAGAGAAATGGTCTTTTGACCATTTTAACCACCCAAATTCATTTAACCCCCATTTTTTTTAAGTTTCAGCTATTGTCACTTCTAGCACCTCAATTACTAGTTAAATCTAACTTAGTTAAGTTAGTTAACACCCACCATTTAATTATAATTAACAAATATTTATAAAAACACCCACCAATTAATATTTAATATAATTAGAACTTATAAAACACCCATCAATACAAGTAAAACATAATTATACACCAATTATATTTTACTTATAATAATTTCCCAAAATGGGTAGTTACATTCGGACCGACAGCCGGTGCCAATGGCTGTCCAAATCACGTGGTTGAGATGTTCTCTAATGGGTTTTCTGGCTCAGGCAGCCAGCGGTTGAGCCGATGGGCCGGCAAAGACGATTTGACCGAATAATAGTTTTCTTCCTCAAAAGTCAAACATTCTTACCTCTAACTTCAACGTAGCTGTTCCAATATCCATAGAAGATTACTCAATCAAAGAGAAAGCTTTGATTTTAATCTAGAATGAAACAGAAAAGAAAATGTTAGGTCTGTAATGGAGAAGAGAAGAAAAGAAAACCTTAGATCTGTAATGGAGAAGAGAAGAAATGTTATATGACTTGTGACTTGGGAGTTGTGAAAGAAATGAGGTCTTTTGAAAATAAAAATACAAATAACTTTTTAGAACCTACTTTTTGCGAAAAGTTGTGACATATATTTTCTATATTTTTACTTTTCTATAAGTTTAAGTATAAATATAGAGGATTTAAAACTTTTGTATTATTTGTGTATTTTTAATGTATATTTTATAACTAGTTTATTACCCGTGTGAACACACGGATTAAATATAAAATATTAAAAAATTAATGGTAAAAATTTAAAAATAATAAATGATGATATTTTTTATATAAAATGATTAAATTATGTATTAATAATTACTTTAGATAATAAAACAACAATCAAAATTTTTAATAACAATAGTAATATCTTTAACATTCTTAATTTGTAATAATTGAGATATTTGAACTAACTAAAGTTAAAAATCTAATTAGTTAGTTTTCTATCAAAAACTAACTATTTTTAAGTAATATGAGAAGGTAATATTTTTGTAATTATTAAAGTTAAATAACCTAATTTGAAATTACTGTGAAACATACAAGACAAAAAAATGTTACTTTTATCACCATTTACGTATTTTTCTGCTTATATTTATTTTTTTGAAGTAAATTGTTTTTTAAGAATTTTTTTTTGTAAAACTATTATTTACTAAAAATAAAAAATTGAAATATTTCTTATTTTTTAAAAAATTGATATTTATGAAAAAATATATTTTATAATAAAATAATTTGATTTAAATATATAAAAACTATTTTTGAATTTGCAAAATAAAAATAATATCATTAGTTATTATTATTATAATTATTCAATAAGATAGATAATATAATTGATTTAATAGGAGGGATAATATAATATATATAATAAGAGATAATTAAATGAGTGCATAAAAAATTGACAAGTGGCATTATTGCCTTAGAATGTGACATGTGGCAAATGAAGATTTTTGTTTATTAGCATAGATAGATTAAATTATTCGGTTCGTGAATCCGGTCTGACCGATCCGACCAATAACCAGTTAGACATCTGGTTCAACGTCCGGTCTGGTTCTAAAAACATTGCTAATAATACATCAGCTCTTTCACAAAAAAAAATGGACACATGATTGTTTCAAGAGGTGAGACTCTTGAAGAGTGTCAATGTCATGTGCAATAGGGGTGTGTTTTTTACCTGAACCAAAAGATCAACCGGAAAAAAACCTACCCGAACCTGAAAATAACCAACTTAGAAAGCCTATTACCCAAATCCGATGACTTACAATGGTTCAGTCTTTGGGGTAACAGGTACTACTAGAAAGCCAATTTCATTCAAGACTTCTAGGCGTAGTACCAGAGTAACAACTTCCTTTGATCGGTAACACTCAACTTCCAATTTATGTTGGCTCGTTCTTGATTTCGAATTCTTACTACTAGCAAGAGGTTTAGTTACTTATTGCTATTGTATGTAATGTTGTTGTATGTTCTTTAAATTTGCTTATGTTGTTGTATACACTCTTTGCTTTCTAATTCTTTGCTTTCTAATTCTTTGCTTTAAATTTGGTTATTTGGGGTAAAATTTCAAGCAGATTCCAGAGCCAACAACAAGAATGCAAAATGTAAGAAACTAACCCTTGCCAAAGTTGTGAGCAAATTATACTAAGCTTTCAAGAGGTTTATTTTGTCACACTCCTAAATTCCCACGTGCGGGTGTTTAGGGTGTTTTTATTGCAACTGGTGTGGCTAGGTTGGATATGGTGTTTTTCATTATGCTAGACGTGTTTATGTTGTTTTTATTGCAACTGATGTGGTTAGGTTGAATATGGTGTTTTTTATTATGGTGTTTATGTAGTTGTAATGTATCGGGGGTTAATGGTGTTTGATGTAGGGTGGTGTTGATTGTATCTGTATTGTGTACTGATTATCCAATGGGTGTGGTTTTGTATGTTGTTTTCCTTTAGCGTCAGGTATTGTTTCATGCCTTTTTAACCAACCTTGAATATACATGCTCTGTTTTTTGATTTTATACACGGCTAGGGCTTTTTAATGTTGATTATACATGTATCGGAATATATCAATAAAAAACACCACAAAGGTTCAACACCATATATTGGAAGGTGTTGAACCTTTGTGGTGTATTCTGAATCTATATGATCTGTTTTTTTTTTTTTTAATTTTAATGCTCCATTTTAATGCTCTGTTTTTTGATTTTGTATGATGTTTTCATTTAACGAAGATTAACACCATATATCGGAATATATCAATAAAAAGTACATTATAACACCATAACTTGACAAAAACACCATAAAGTTAACTTCTAATTTTATTTCTTACTGTATAATGACAAAAACACCACAAACCAAAAAAACACCATGCGTTTAGGAAATTACGGATGTTGCAGGTTTTGTTTCTGTTTAAAAAAAATGAAAAAGTACATTTATGTCCATCAGCCAAAACTTCGCACGTTTAAAACACAAGAGTATTTACAAGAATGCCACCATGTAATCCAGACCGTAAAAAACTATAGATCAACGCTTAAGATTACTTCTTAGGCTTTTTATGGTTTTGAGGCTTTTTAAAAAATCTCTACCTTATATATATAGGGGAAGGATCATAAAAAAACCCCTTATTTTTAAGAAAACCATGAAAACTCATTTCAACGAATCACATAATTTCTAAATATTTCTATTTTTAAAAGGGCATTTTAGTAACATTAACATACATTATTTTAGGAAATTCTTTCGGCAACTTAAATATATGAATTTACTTCATTCTTAAACAAACCCTAACCATCGTCATCATCATCGATTAAGGAAGCATTGATCGAGAGAGCTAGCAAAAGAGAAGGAATTCCGGCTCTCCCTTCTCTGACGAACACCTTGGCCAGATCCATCGTTCAAGATCATGATCACTTTTGCACCCACCCATTGAACACCACTGTCATGACTTCTTCTTTGCAACATCTTAACACTAATGGTGGTTTTCTTATTGATCATGATGGTTTCGAGGCTTACATGAACAAGGAACAAAGACGTTTGCCGGCGATGGGTAGCCACTTCAGACCCAATCCCGTCCATTCGATTCTTGATTATTCAGATCGGTATCCCCCATTTGCACAGGAGTTTCGTGACTTCGATCCGTACTCCTCTTGCTGCAACTCATGTCACCCATATCAATTGCCTCCCGGACTTGCAGGTCTTAATCATCAATCATCTTTAAATAGTTTTTTTGAAACCCTAGCTGACCGAAATCTTGAAATCGATTTCAACCAACTCAATATATCATCACCGAACCGGAACCACCATGCACAACCTTTTTTAGCCACTTCTACACCCATTCTGGATTCCAATTTCCAAAACAATCATGTCGCCGTTCCAGTTCCGGTTAACCGAACCATCAGATGTTACGATATGTGCTGCAACCCAGGTAGTACCCGGTGCGGGTTGGGTTCAATGGCTTACAATAATGTACTTGATATCTCGAACCCTACAAACAATCTTGTTCAATTGAGGCAACAAATGAAACAAACCAAGTTTCCGGTATCGTTGAAAGATCTAAGAGGGAAGATATGTATGGTGTCTAAAAGTTAAAAAGGCTGTCAATTCTTACAAACTAAGTGTGAAGGAGGAAAGCCAGAAGACATTGAGATGATTTATAATGAAGTTAAAGACCGTATTTTTGAACTTATGACTGATGCATCGATGAATTATCTTGCTCGGAAATTATTTAAAGTGTGCAATGAGAAACAAATGACACATATTCTTGTTTCAGTGATAAATGATGATAACGTTCTCACTAATATTTGCCTCAATTCTCATGGGTATATAATATTATAATTAAACTATTGATTTAGTCATTTTCTTGCATAATTTTTTAATTAAAATAAGTACTAATTAATGTATGGATCATTCATATATGTAATTAGATGCTTTTTCCTTCAATGCTTTCGTATATCCTGTTTTATGAATGCTTACATACATGTAATCATGTTTGCTTATGTAAATAGTTAGGTTGAATACATATATGTAATTAGATAGTTTTCTTATTTTTTTTTGAAAGTTTACGTACATGTAATCATTTTTACATGTACGTAAAGGCTCGGCTGGAAAAAAGGCTCGATAAAAACGAGCCGAGCCCGAGCCAGGGTTGGCTCGGCTTGATTTATAACATATATATATATATATATATTAAATTATACACACACACAAATATGTTATATTATACACAAATTTATATAAATATATATATATGATTTTATCTATATTATATATGTATGTATGTAAAGTGGAGGAAGAGATAAAAAAACGAGGTGGCTCGTGACTCGGCTCAAGGCTCGAGTTTTTTTCGAGCTCGAATTTTTGGCTCGAAAAAATTATCGAGCAGGCTCGGCTCGAAATGTCTCGAGCTCGGCTGGCTCGGCTCGGCTCGATTACAGCCCTACTCAATAGTAATGATTTAACACTCATGTTTTGGTCTTCTTGAAGGGTGTGTCAATGACGGTTTCGCTCTTTGAATTTTTATGTAAGTGAGTTTTCATGATAATTTAAAAAAAAACAACAACAACAACACTACTATTATCATAAATCAACTCAAAAGATAATGTATTTCGGATATTCAGTGAAACATGCTTTTATAAACATCTGAGAGGCTTTTGTGTACCATGGAATGATAATATATTTCTTTAGACTTTTGCAAAGGAGCATATAAATAGTACGAGGAAAGTAGAAGGATATTTGTAATATTCTAAACTTTTGTATATAAAAATGCACTTGATAGTTTAATGAAGTTCCAATGACACTCGCTGTAAAAAAAAACTAAAAAAGTAGCATAAAACAAGACATTTGTCAAAATTATTTGTACCTTTCTGTACTAATAATTAATTCCATAAAATGTCACATGTTATTCTCTTATTATTCCAAAAAATACAAGTTTATTTTAAAATTTTAATTTACAAACTCACAATTATTATTATTATTAATATATATTGTTTGCTTAAAGACACTAAACTTATACTAATAATTAATAACATGATAATAAATACCGGTCGGCTGGTTGGGTGGGACGATCCTCCCAAGAGACTCATAAAAGTCTGGTTAGCATTCTCATACGAAGACATTGAAACCACTGTCAGCGGTTATGTGGTGACTTGAACACTGCTAGAGGGTTGGAGAACAGGCTCCGGACCGCTCTGCACAGCAGGTGTCAGGGGAATGGAAGAGTCACCTTCATATGCCAAGCGAACTCTTACCCCTCGTAACCTCTCTTCTCGTATGTAATTATTGACCAATTCTTGCAAACGAGGGAAATTTTTCCTGACCCCTTCGGGTGTTAACTCAATCATGTCACTGATCGTGGGTGCTTCCAGAAGTTTCTATCAACATTGCCTGCTTCTTCCATTTCCTCCACAACGAATCCGTCAACCTGCAAAGCTTAGTTAAAACTTAAGAAAAAATTTGGGGAGTATTCCGCTCACTGGCGAAGCAAAATTCTGCCCCACGGTGGGCGCCAATGTTGCTTCAAAGTCCCTCGGATCCCGGCTGCTCCTCGTATCCCTGCTAACACACAGCAAAGAACACTGTTAGCCTCGTATCCCAATGAAAATCGTGTTTTCATTAAGAGGAGAGCTACCTTTTTGGAAAAGGATCTATTAGCTAGAGGGATAGGAGAAAATAATGTGGATTTAGATGAAATCCATGAATCTCAAATAACCGATACACTAGCTAGCACATCCAGACAACATAGTGATGTTGAACTTGAATCTGAAAGGACTCAAGAGATGGATATAATTCCAAGCATCCATAGAAGTACTAGGGATCGACATAAGCCTGATAGATATATTGGACTTCATGAAAATTTCGACAGCTAGGTTGTTGATCAAGCTGAACCTACTTCTTATAAAGATGCCATTATGGATTCGGAATCCACAAAATGCCAGGTAGCTATGAATGCAGAGATGCAATCCATGTATGAAAACCATGTATGGGACTTGGTTGAACTTCCTCCCGAGTGTCGGACTGTAGGATGTAAATGGATCTTCAAAAAGAAGACCGATGTAAATGGATCTTCAAAAAGAAGACCGACATGGATGGAAATGTACAAACCTACAAAGCTAGGCTAGTAGCAAAAGGCTTCACACAAACTCAAGGTGTTGATTTTGAAGAAACATTTTCACCAGTAGCCATGCTTAAATCAATTAGAATCTTATTAGCCATAGCTGCATATTATGACTATGAAATATGGCAAATGGATGTCAAAACCGCATCTATATGGTGCAACCTGAAGGTTTTGTAGATCCAAAGAATTCTAATAAGGTTTGTAAGTTGAATAGATCCATTTATGGACTAAAACAAGCATCTCGGAGTTGGAACATTCGTTTTGATCAGAAAATCAAAGAGTTTGGTTTTATCAAGAACGAAGACGAACTTTGTGTATACAAGAAGGCTAGTGGGAGCTATGTTACCTTTCTGATCTT
This sequence comes from Mikania micrantha, assembly GCA_009363875.1. Classification (NCBI taxonomy): domain Eukaryota; kingdom Viridiplantae; phylum Streptophyta; class Magnoliopsida; order Asterales; family Asteraceae; genus Mikania; species Mikania micrantha. The sequence continues at coordinate 109,237,339 of CM018692.1, read as the reverse complement.
GTATGTGGATGACATACTGATCATTGGAAACAATATATCTATGCTAAAAGATGTAAAATCTTGGGTTAAGCAAATGTTTCGCAATGAAAGATCTTGGCAATGCCGCCTATATTCTGGGAATAAAGATCTATAGAGATAGATCTAGACGACTCATTGGGTTAAGTCAAAGTACATATATTGATAAAGTTCTTAAACGGTTTTCAATGCAAGATTCCAAGAAAGGAACCTTAGCCATGGCACATGGTACAATACTTAGTAGTAACCAATCTCAGAAAACTATTGAGGAGAAGAAAAATGGAAAGAGTTCCATATGCTTCTGCAATTGGTTCAATTATGTATGCCATGTCATGTACCAGACCTGATGCATCATTTGCTTTGAGCATAACAAGTAGATACCAACAAAATCCTGGTGAAAGTCATTGGGCTGCTGTGAAGAACATATTAAAGTACTTACGAAGAATTAAAGATATGTTCTTGATCTATGGAGGAATGGAAGAAGAGCTGACTGTAAGGTGTTACACAGACGCTAGCTTCCAAACAGATCGAGATGATTCTCGATCACAATCGGGGTATGTGTTTACCCTCAATGGTGGAGCTATCACTTGGAGGAGTTCGAAACAAAGTGTTGTTGCTCAATCCACGACAGAGTCTGAATACATTGCTGCTTCGGAAGCTGCAAAAGAAGCTTCTTTGATGAAGAAATTCATGACTTATCTCGGTGTGGCTCCTATTATTAGGAAACCAATAGAGATATTATGTGACAAAACTGATGCCATTGCTCAGGCAAAGGAATCAAGGTCACATCATAGGTCAAAGCACATACTCAAACAGTTTCACTATATTAGGAAAGTAGTGGAAAAAGGAGACATCAAGGTAGACAAAATTCACACAGATCAAAATCTAGCGGTTCCCTTTACTAAGCCTATGCCTTTGTCTAAACACGAGGAGCATGTTGAGAAGTTAGGTCTTAGGTTTGCTAGTGATTGGATTTGATCTGTATTTAGTATTTGGGTGCTTTCGAATTAAAGTTACATTGGATATTTATTTTGATTTAATGGTTAAATGCATAATAAATATTGTTTCTCTATTCGATATTTTATACGTTTTAGTATCCTTGAATATAATATTCTAAATGTCCGTAGTCGATCAGATTCATGGGAATCAATTTGAATTAAGACTACTTGAATGCTTGGTTAGTTTGTAAGATAAAAGCTCAAAGGGTTGAGGACCAAGATTCATAGACATACATTAGAGAATGATGTCGGACGTAACTTGTTTCAAAACGTTCTTCAGGGATCATTGTCATAAGAAGTTTTGAATATGGTATGATCTATATATATAATTAGACCTAAGGAGCATATTAGAACTGACATTAGTCTAAGGTCGTTCTTTGATCTTATCTAACGTTGTTTTGAAAATGGGCAGTAATAAGGATATTTGATTGGGAATGGTTCTGAAACTGTAACCTTACTGTACTTTCGGTTGTCCGTACGTCCGTACATCCGTACGAATGTACTGTTACGACCGGAGATTTATGATTATTAATGATTATGAAATTATTCATTGACATTATTGATATTATCACTATTGCTGGTATACATGATTATGGCACATATTATACGCGTAGACCATGGGAAGTTTAGTTGTAAATTAACTAAACAGAACCAGAGTGTTTATCGCAGATGATTATACTGATTATGGATTATTGTTATGGAATGAGAATGGATTTGGGATGGAACTGGGAGTTTGTTATAGTCTGGTTGCTAAACGTAGTCAAGGACACATGGTCATGGTTTATCGAAATAGCGGTGGGACGGTGTAGGGGAGGTTGCGATCTACCTCTGCATATGCCCTATACATATGCATATTTCGGTCTATCATGGATGTGTCAGTGATTTGATTTAGTGGGTTTTGGTTTGGGAAATGATAATATTAAAGCTATTAAATAATGGGAATTAATTACGCGAAGTGAGGTTACGGATATCATTTAAACGAGAATATTAATTCAGAAATATTAACTTAATAATGTATTCGCGTGGGTGACGATTCACACGAATATAATTATTAAGAATAATATACTGAAACGATATCTCATAAATAGTAATTCGAATCGAAATACGATACGAGCGTTGGATTCGCAAAGGTGACGATCTTTACGAATACATACGCGAGTAACGTGTTTCGACGAGATAATTAAATAATATCTCACGATATTAAATTGGTAAATAAAATCTTAAAACGTTTATTAGAAATCACAACCTAAGACAAATTTAATAAAACCTTTATTTAAATAAATATTTTACTGTAAATAAATCGGAATCGTTTTACGAAATAGACTAAATCATTTTATTGAAATAATTAGCGTAACGAAACTTAAGGGTTTAAATACTTTACGTTTAAATATGTTATACGATAAAACCGAGCACTTAATTATATTTTTACGCGGAATAAACGAGACCGAGCACGCGGGGATCGATCGGGCTATAAAACCCATTTCTTTTATCTTCTTCTTCATTTTTCAAGACACACTCTCTCTCTAACCTACACATTCACGCAACTTTCTCTCTCTACAACTTCTCTCTACGATATCTCGCTCGTTTCTCGACGGAATCGCGAGATCTTGGTGGCCACGCGTTCGTGTGATCGAGAGGAACAAGTAGATACGAAGAAATCCCACTTTTGATCGACGGTTCGAGGTAAATCTAATGTTTACTATTCGGTTTTGTAGTAGATCATGAACTCTATAACTTGTTGAAATCTTAACCGAGCTAGAACACTTAAAAACACTAAAACGAACCAATCTGAGTGTGGGGAAACCATAGATTAACTTACAGCAGGTGGGAATCGATGAGCACGATGATGGGGAGCTATGAGTTGCAGGGTTCGTGGGTGAGTGCTGCTGGCCGAAGCTAGGTGGTCGGCCGAACCCTATACAAGGCCCGAACCCTTCATCACCTAACCATCAGTTGCAGCGAACCTGCAGTGTCTGGTCACGAACTTGGGGCCACGAACCCTTGGGGTGGCCGAACTATAAGACTAGACGAACCCATAAGTTCAACGAACCCTTCGGCTGCATGATTGTGACGAGCCTCGCACAGGGGCCGAACTCTTGTCTTCTAGGGCCGAACCTTTTTTGGCCTAGATCCAGCGAACCCTAGCAAGTTGGCAAACCTTTGTTAGCCGAACCATGCAGAGGACGACGAACCCTGGGTCTGTAGACCTTGGTGTTGGCCGAACCTTGGGCTTAGGAACTTGACCGAACCTAAGGGTTTTGGGACCGGATAGCAGCAAACCATGTTTCCTCTCATCTGGCCGAACCTAGGTTAATCCCTAAGCTGACCCATGGCCGAACCCTAAACCATCTGGACGAACCTACTTCCTGAAGGCTAGAAGGTTCGCTGCCCTAGTGACCAACAAACTTAAACAATGGCGACATTAGGGTTTCTAAGAGACTAGAGATAATATAATGGGCATAAACATGCATATGGAATGTATGTACATGGACGTATTCATGCATGCATGATAATTTATATCTACCACCTTTCTAAATAGTATAAAAGTTTAAATCATGAGTTATATTAGTTGATCTTTGGATGAGAATAGTTTCAATATAATTTTATTAAAGCTTAAGTGAATTTTATAAACTAAATAAAAATGGTGGAAAGTAATTTATCATGCATGTAAGTATGATGTATGTTTGGATGATAATATCATTCTCTTTAATCATGTTTATCTATGAGGGATATACATATGAAATCACAAGTAGTTATTAACCATAGTTAAGTATAAATTTACAAATTTAACTTATAAATAAGTAGTGCCTTATTATAAAGTATGGTGGGAGTCATTTTAACTTAGACAAAATAAACTAAGTTAACGATACAATGATTAATTAGAAGCGATCAAGTATGGATATTAAATTGTGATAAAATGCATTAACGTATGAACATGAACGTATATCAAATTACAGATCTTTGAGTTGAGTTGAGTTATATACGCGAGCGCGCATTATAAGAGAACACATATTCTAAAGACTTCAGGTGAGTTCTCATAACCTCCCTTTCTTTAAACTGTTTTGTTTTAAAACTCGGAGGTGAAACATGTATACCAGATTAATTATTATTTTGATAACATAAGGTTTATACCTGTTTATCAATATGATAATTACAACTTAAAATTTATTGATTATTATGGATTTTCTTTTATTATCTTATATCCGTGTAAACATTGTTATTGACTTAGGTCAATAACAAAGATTACATGTATTGTCACGTGGATGAGTTCCACATTCGTGAATCATTACTCTTAACTTCGGTTAATTGTTTTGACTTCATGTATTGTCACGTGGATGATTTCCACATCCGTGAAGTATTGCTCTTGACTTCGGTTAATTGCTTTGACTTCATGTATTGTCACGTGGTTAGCGACCACTCCATGATTCATGTATCTAACTTATGTTAAATACATAAGGAATCATGTATAGTCACGAACATTGATTGAGAATATGATTGATTGAGTTTGGTTGATTTGTTGTGGATTGATTGCCTATATTTGATTATGATTATTTGTGATTGGCTATGATTGATTTGGTGATATGGTTATGTGATTGTGTATGTGTTTGGCTGTTGAATTGATGGATGTGTGTTGGATTATCTCATACAGGTATTCATATGGATTTTCTCAAGAAGATCATAAGTTTTATACTCGTTTTAAACAAAGCTTTTTATAAAACCATTTTAAGCATAAACTTTCAAACTCATTTTACTAAAACATTTTTTTTAAATATAAAAACTTATGATTACTCACCAACTACTTTTGTAGTTGACACTTGATTTTCTTACATGTTTCAGGTGATGGAGACAAGTAGGATGAAGAGGATGATCTCTTCTATTTTGGACATCATCATCATATAGGATCTTGGACTTAGTTAATTAACTAAATTTCTGGCGATTAGAGTTTAGTTAGTTTAACTAAATCTTTTGTGTATTTGATGTAGTTGATTCATGATGAACATGATTTTTGTGTAATTATTGTGGTTGATTTAATGATATATGATGATATGATTCTAGATGCCCATGAGCTTTTGAACAATCTACACATCCCTCGTGGCATCCCGATGATTCCGCCGTCGGTCGGGGTGTTACAGATTGGTATCAGAGCCTGGGTTATAGGGAATTAGGTTACTAGAAATGGTTGACCTAGTCTATAACCGTAGGATACCCTAGTATGAATTAATTTCATACACTAGTTAGTATACTCAGGATTTCATGCTTATGTGTTTATTACATGTTAACTGAACTTCTGATATACATCTGATTACATATGCTGCTTATTAATTTCTTGCTTATGTGTGCCTAATGATTCGATAAGGACATGCACGTGGTGTATCGTAAAGGTGGTGGGACGTTGGCTAGGGCAGTTGCGACTGACCCTTACATATGCCCTATATATATACCATTTACGGTACATTAGGTGGATGTCAGTATTGAAGAATGTGGGAACTACCCGTTTGGGAAATTACTTGCTTAGGAAATAAGTTGTTTATGAATTACTTGCTTTAGGAATTATCTGTTTATATTGTAAACACCAGACAAGGACATACTCGTGGTATACTACAAAGGTGGTGGGACGGTGGCTGGGGCAGTTGCGACTGACCCCTACATATGCCCTATACATATACCATTTGTAGTATATCGGGGGTCTGTCAGTGTCAGGAACTTAGGATATTACTAGGAATTATTGTGAGACGGATGTTGATGGTCTGTTGGTTAAGGTTGGTTTGGATTGACACTTTGGATGATCGCACTTGATAAACACTTATAAATTCCCTTATAAAAACATACGGATTGGACACGTAGGGTGCATAGGATTAACGAAAGATAATGAGCGATTAGTGATGTGATATGGACTTGGGAGATGATATAGACACTTGATGATAATATAAACGCATAGTGATGATACTAACACTTAGTGATGGTATGGACACTGGATGAGAATAAACTATAGGGAGGATATGAACACTTAGTGACAATAAGAGCACTTCGTGATGATATGAACCCTTAATGATGATTATTGACATTGGAATTGATATGGATTTTAGTGAACTTAGACAGTTGGGGGAAACTTAATGTCAGGTGAACTTAGACATTAGGTGAACTTAGAAATAGGCAAGCCTACATGTCAGGTGAACTTAGACATTAGGTAAACCTAATTGTCCAAGGGAACTAGAGATCACTTCACTCAAAATTATCCTACTAAGGATAAGGTGTGTGAAGTGAGATTTATGATGAAGTACATGACACACTCTACACACTAGCAAGGGCATAATCGTGGTGCAATGGAACGGTGGTGGGACGGTGTAGGGGAGATTGCGATCTACCTCTGCATATGCCCTATATATAAGCTTGTTGCATTGCATTGGGAGGTTGTCAGTGTTAGTATAGAGTGAAGAATGTATAGGATCTAGGAAATAGTTAGTTAACACTAGTTATGACCAACTAGGACACTTAGAATAATAATAGGAAATTATAAACCTTTATGAGTTTAAATAACAGATAGGAAATAAATATAGTTCCTATATGTAATCCTAACTGTTTAAAATAAACCCAATTGACCATTGTTTGTATGACTTACGTTGTAAACGGTAGTAACATGTTTCTAATTTCTCAGAAACATGCCGCCTCGCCGTCACAACGAAGATGACTCAAACAGTGGGGATGCTAACAACGGTAATGCCAACTCTGGCATACAAGAGTTAGCCACACTTATTTCTGGATTGGTGAGCCAACTGACTCAGGCTAACCAGAACATCAACCAGAACCGAGTGAGAGTCTGTTGGATATATGATATCCGATCATCGATAATATCAACGTTGCTATTGGGGTACGATCCAAAGAGTTACACTTTGGAAGATAGTAATGTGATTATGTCTAAAATTTGTTTTAGACATATTCAATTTCACGAATTATATATAAAATGGTGTGTTATTATTATTTGTGAAATAATAATAATAATATTGGAGGAATTAATTATTGTGATAATTAATTATAATTAAATTGATAAAATTTAATTAGTTAAACTTTAGACATTTAATTAAATGTTGCTAACTAGTTGTTAGTTAGTAATATGTAGAGTAGTAATTAAATGGTTTAATTACTAAAATAGTTTAATTAAATTAAAGGAGTTTAATTTAAATTAAATTTGAAAAACAAAAGGTTGGGAATTCCAATTTTGAATTGGTAAATTCTAAGATCCTAAAATTGTGGATCATAGGTTGACTATTAAACCTAGATCTAACCTCCACATTTTTGGATCATAATTTCTCCCACTCTCTCTCTCTACCTCACGGCCAACCTCCCCTCTCCTCTAGGGTTTCGGCCAAGTATCATCAAGCCACCAACACTATAGTCGAACCACCAAGGGTGGTTTTGGAGTACGCGGTTGTTGCGGTGATACATGATAGAGATCGTGGTTCGTGATTCAAGTCATCTAGCGAGACTACTATCAAATCCAAGGTGTGTTTTTGGGAGTTCTTCATTGAGGTCTATTGTAAACACCCTATGGTTGTTTTTGTTTATTCGTATGTAACTGGATTCCTGGTTTTGGGAATTTTGTTTATGAATCAAAATGTGTAACCTAAACGCTTCCGTGATCATAAAATCTGATTTTATAATTAATATGATTAATTAAAAGTTTTAAAATGGTTACTACAATTCCCAACAAAAAGGTGCAGAAAATCTTCCCCTTGTGGAAAGTTATCTTATATAGTTTATAGAGCTTGACCTTGATATTGGAGTTGTTTCTATTTTTGTGTAAGAGTGTGACTGATGTAGTTTATGCGACTGGACCTTTTGTGGAGGCTGTCATTCATCTTGACATCAGATCAGACACTTTTACCACAAAAGAGAGAATCTTCCTTTTGTAGGGATCTCCCTTTTGCTTCTTTCCTCTTTTGGGACTATTGGATATTGGATGTCCGATTAACGATAAGTTCAACGTTACTATAAAAGGTATGATCCAAAGAGTTACCCTTTGGAAGGCAACGACTTTATGTTTAATTGTTAAACCTAATATACGATCACGAATTGTCGGTTTTATCGAATTGGCTTTTATTATTTATGAAATAATAATCCGGAGGAATTAATTATAGAGATAATTAATTCGTAGGACGAGGTCCGGACTCGGGTGATCGTAGTGATTCAACTAGCAAGACCGTTGCCGATCCATCGTGTGAATTTGGAACCGCTTCGTAAAGGTCGATTTGTAAAACCCCCTATGGTTGTGTTGTTTAATTTATTTGTTGTTTAAACGATTTGTAACTGGATCCTGATTTGGGAATTGTTTCGATTACGAATCGAAATGTTATAAAATTTAAATGTTTCCGCTGTGTCAGATCTGATCTGATAGTTTAATCCGGTTTTATGAAAAATTATTTTTTTAGTTAATGCGATTAATTGAAATTGAATAAATGAAAAGTAACCTAGAATTCCCAACAGTGGCATCAGAGCGGTTTTACAAACATTTAAATGCAATTAATATTTGTTTGTTTTTGTTCTGTCAAAACTTTTGTTTGACAAAAAGATCGAAACTGTGAACGTGATGATTGTGATTGCGATTTTGATTATGAATCGAGCCCTAGGATCCGACCCATGTGATTGTATCTTATGTGTTGTTTGATTGGTTGGTTTATTTGAAATCATGTATTTGTACGGGTATTTGGACCCGATGTAATAGAATAGGTTTCGATTTTTTTTTTGTAATGTAATTTGTATTTTACAAATGTAATCAAGCAATGGATACAAGACGGAAGATATAGAGACAATCGGAGAGATCGAAGACGGAGATCTTGGATCAAGTGGGAGACAACATTCAAGACGTTGAATTGTAAACCCTAGTATCGTTCGGTTTGAGTTTGATGACTCGAACTAAACCGAACAAATGAGACTTTGGCTCGTTTTATAATCACATTTTGTTTTTTGTGGTTGTTTAATATTTAGGAAATATAAAACTAGTAAAAACAAAATTTTTCAGAATCATTGCAAAACGATAAGTAATACAAAAGGAGCTTTGTAGTTACTTTAAAAGGGGGTTTTAAAATAAAAGTTTTTATTTTAATAAATCAAGTTTATAAAATAAAAGGTTTATTTTATAAAATTAGAACTTGTTAGTTTAAAATGGTCCGCGATAATTACCGACTTAGTTTAAATAAGGTATTTAAAACTAATAGAGTCGAGAGTTGAAAGGAGTTTCAAACTAGAATATGGTTCGGGTATGAGTCGGTTCTATGTTGGTTTTCATTTTACTTGAATACGGCTATGAGTGTCCGTCGAGTGATATTTAATTAGATATTACTAATTTAATCAAGTGATGTTTAAATGGAATTTTAACTATTGTAAACAATAGGTGTATGATTAGATCATTCGTTTCAGTTTGTTTAAAATAACTGAGTCGAAGGTTGTTAATTTAAATAGTTCACTTATGCCAGTTGTCTAAATGTTCAATAATTAAATTGCCTTGCTAATACATTGAAACTTGTAATTAAATTTGTAGAAACGTTATTATCATTTAATTTTGTTTGTTGAGTTTTAATTTAATTAATATTTAGTATTTTATTTAAATATTTAATTGTTACGTTTTACAGGTATTATAATTCTACTCCCCTTTAAAAATTTCGTCCTCGAAATTTTAGATTTTATAGAACGGTTTATTTTTTAGATTTATAGACTTATTACAGAATTTTAGATAATAATTTTTTTTTTTGAAAAAGGCAACTTATCATCAATACAAGTTCCTAAGTTTTCCAACAAGTCGAATATCAAAATCAATTCATGGAATTTCAAAGATAACACACTTTTAATGAGTATCAAATAACGGTTCTTACACAAAAAGTAAAACGATGGAAACTTGCTTGAAACTACTTCGTTATTTATTGACATCTTATTCTCTTAGTTAGTTATTTTTGCATGATTATTTGGAGCGGCAAAGGACTAGTGTCACACCCCCGCTAAAGCGGAAACACGAGGGCGAGACGAAATTGGATTACAAATACATTGTTTATAAAGAAACTTACTAAATTGCATTCATAATCCAAATAGACATACATAAGAGAATTACATAAATTCAAATGACATATCAATAAGAGTTTTACAAAATGATATGATCAAAACAATACAACAATGGAAGATTTCTCTATATAGTCTAATCTAAATTAAACAATATCTTCAAAATCTTCTTGTTGTGACAAAATCCATGAAGCTAATTTCCTGAAATACATGCTCAAGTGTCAACTAAAAATAGTTGGTGAGTCCATAGGTTTATGACTTGATAAAGCATGGTTAGAAAAGAGTTTATATTGATATTCATCCATTAATGTTTAACAATAAAGCATGCATTTTATGATTATGAGTTTAAACGATGTCAAACGTATACTTCACTCAAAATATTGCTAATGTACATCATGAATATTAAAGAAGTTTAAACGATAGTAACACGTATACTCAAGTAATCACTAAAATGCCTATTTCAATTAAACACATATGGATGTAAAGATTTTAGCATCTAGCATGTATTCCACCCCAAAACATTAAAGTAAAAGAGGGGCTATGAAACTCACTAGTAGTAAGATGCTAGAAGGTAGATGATATTAAGATCTTGTTTCTCGTCACGAACTTCAAACTCCTAAAATAAGGAAAGTATACATTTGTTGAGTTTTTCGATGGATTTAATATTTAGTATTTTTATAAGAGATGCGTTAACCCGATTAATAGATTGGGGTTATTGCAAAGTAATGACTTTCATTAAGTCATATAAGAGATGATAATACGTTACTCGAACTTGTCATCTTCCAACTTAATAATGATATTAAGCCATAACACAGTTCGCTTTTTAATTTGGCATTTTAATCGACTCGTTATTTTGAGTCGTACCAAATTACGAATGAAACCACGGATGGTTTAATAATAATAGGACCACAGATGGTCTAATAATAAATAATGAAACCAAAGATGGTTTAAAATGATTAAGTTTGTAATGCGTATAATCAAGTTTAGGAATAAGGTTTATGAATTTATTACTTTCAAGTAATATTGATTTAAAGTCAAACCTTAAATGGGTTAATCACATTTAAGTAATATGTTTGAATAATTACAAGTATATATTTGTGAATGTATTAAAATGCTAAAAATATAAAAGCATGGTAAACGTTGAAAGTATGTTTTGTATAGTTGTTGATCTTTGATTAAAGACCCCTAATTATACAAAACCTTTGTGTTATCAACATTCAAAATAATAAGGCAAATATTGAAGGTATGTTTGGATGTTTGGTAGAGAACAAACACACAAACCTTTTTGTTATCAATATTGCAAGAATCCATAACTTGAAAATATGTTTGTGTATAGATTGATCATAGGTTACTTGTCATAAGACAAGTTATTAGGAAACCTCACAACACACAAACCTTTGTGTTATCAAGCATGGTAACAACTTAGAATTAGAGGGTTAGAAGAAGAAGAAGAAGAAGTATGAAGACATAATGTGAATAATGTAAGAACATTTAGTTTAAGTGAGTATTACCTTGAAAACCTTAGAAAGATTTCAAGAGAAGTGATTTAGGAAGATAGAATTAGAAATCCAAAGAAAGAATGGATTTGGTGCAAAGGATTTGTGAAGGATGGAAGGTGGTATTTATAGTTGAAATTGGAGAGGGGAGGGTCTTGGGGAGACAAAAATGTTGGAAGGGGACAAGGATGTGGGGGTGTAGATTAGTAGGTTAAAAAGTTAAATGATTATGTTTAATTAGGATTTTTGATTAAAATTTAATTAAGGAAAGAGTTCTTTCAATTTTTATAAATAAAAATGTGTAAAAATAATTATAAAAAAAAAAAAAAAGTTTATTAATTCATATTTATTTAAAAGAACATTTTATAATTATTTAAATATTTATTTAAATATTAAAATAGTTATAAATTTATATTTATTGATATACTCAAAAATTTTATAAAATTTATTTTAATATTTGGGATATTTATAAATGGTTTATATTATAATTCACTTTATTAAATATTTCCAAAATCTCGTATTTATTCCTTGATTATTTTTATACGCATTACGATATTTGAAACCCGTGACAGATCATGGTTTCTTAGTTTTGTCTAAATACCATCAACTCAACATACGTAATACTTGGTTTTTGTTCGTAAATGACTGGATAGCTAAGATTTTAATATGGTTATTACCTGGGATTTTCACGGATGTCACAGTCTCCCCCGGTTAAAAGAATTTCGTCCCGAAATTCAGTCTTTATTTACCAAGGTAGAGTCGTTCGTGAATAACTGAGGATACTTTTTCTTCATATGATCCTCCCTTTCCCATGTGAATTCAGGTCCTCGTTTAGAGTTCCATCTAACTTTAACTATCGGAATGCGGCTTCGCTTCAATGTCTTCACATCTCGATCCATAACCTCAATTGGTTCTTCGATAAAATGGAGTTTGTCGTCGAGTCGAACCTCATCCAATGGTATTATCAATGTTTCATCCGATAGGCATTTCTTTAGATTGGACACATGGAACGTATCATGCACTCCACCGAGTTCTTGTGGTAATTGAAGTTTGTAGGCCACGGGACCAATTCTATCGAGAATTTCAAAAGGTCCGACGTACCTCGGAGCTAGCTTGCCCTTCTTCCTGAATCGCACAACACCTTTCCATGGAGACACTTTTAACATTACCTTATCGCCAATTGCAAATTCCAATGGTTTCCTTCGATTGTCGGCGTAGCTTTTCTGACGATCCCTGGCGGATTTGATTCGGTCTTTGATTTGTGCAATTTTATCTGTTGTTTCTTGAATGATTTCGGGACCGGTTATTTGACTTTCCCCGATTTCTGCCCAACACACGGGAGATCGACATTTTCGTCCGTATAAGGCTTCGAACGGTGCGCACTTGATGCTCGTGTGGTAACTGTTATTATACGAGAATTCAATTAATGGAAGATGGTTATCCCAACTTCCACCAAAGTCTACCACACAACACCTAAGCATATCTTCCAAGGTTTGGATTGTTCTTTCAGTTTGGCCGTCGGTTTGTGGATGATAGGCGGTGCTAAGGTCAAGACGAGTTCCGAGTGCCTTTTGCATGGATTGCCAAAATCGGGAGGTAAATCGGCTATCTCGGTCAGAGATGATGGACATGGGCACCCCGTGCCTTGTGATGATTTCAGTGATGTATAATTTTGCAAGCTTCTCCATCTTAAAATCCTCTCTAATGGGCAAGAAGTGAGCGGACTTCGTCAATCGATCGACGATGACCCATATAGAGTCATAACCACCAGAGGTACGTGGTAGTTTGGTGATGAAATCCATGGAAATTTGCTCCCATTTCCATTGCGGGATTTCGGGTTGTTGTAGCATACCCGATGGTTTTTGATGTTCGGCTTTCACCTTAGAACAGGTTAGGCATTTTCCGACATACAAGGCGATGTCTTTCTTCATTCCGGGCCACCAATAGTATTCCTTGAGATCTTTGTACATTTTGTCGGCGCCTGGATGAATAGAGTATTTGGATTTGTGGGCTTCATGAAAAATGAGCTCTCGGATGTTGTTCAGTTCGGGAACCCACATTCTTTCTTGGAAATACAACACATCGTCTTCCTTTGGTTTGAGTTTCTTCTCCGCCCCGCATAGTAGTTCTTCTTTGAGTTCCTTTGCCTTTAGAGCTTCCTTTTGTGCTTCAAGAATTTGGGTTTTGAGAGAGGTTTGGATTGTCATACCTAAGGCGCGTACGCGAACGGGTTTGACCCTCTCTTTCCTACTTAGTGCATCAGCCACCACATTTGCTTTACCGGGATGGTAGCGTATGTCACAGTCGTAATCGTTGAGTAACTCAACCCATCTTCTTTGACGCATATTCAGCATTTTCTGATCAAGGATGTGTTGGAGGCTTTTGTGATCGGTGTATATAAGACACTTGGTACCGTAAAGGTAGTGTCTCCAGATTTTCAAGGCAAAGATGACGGCTCCCAACTCTAAGTCGTGAGTGGTGTAATTCTTCTCATGCACTTTGAGTTGTCGAGATGCATATGCAATAACTTTGTCTTTTTGCATCAACACGCAACCGAGACCTTGGTGCGATGCATCACAGTATACGACAAAATTATCGATACCGTCGGGGAGTGATAGGATCGGAGCATGGCACAACTTATGTTTCAACAATTGAAAGGCTTCTTCTTGTTCACTTCCCCATTTGTACTTTTGCTCCTTTTGAGTGAGCATGGTTAAGGGCTTGGCTATTTTAGAGAAGTTCTCGATGAATCTCCGATAGTATCCAGCCAACCCTAGGAACTGTCGAATTTCCGTCGGGGTTGTTGGTGCTTCCCATTTCTTCACGGCCTCAATCTTGCTTGGGTCGACTTGAATACCCCTATCATTAACCACATGACCAAGGAAGTGAACCTCCTTTAACCAGAACTCGCATTTGGAAAACTTAGCATATAGTTTCTCTTTTGCCAAGAGTTGGAGCACTAGCTTCAGGTGTTGCTTATGATCTTCCTCGTTTTGTGAGTATATAAGAATATCATCGATGAATACGATCACAAATTTATCGAGGTAAGGTTTGCACACACGATTCATTAAATCCATAAATACCGCAGGAGCATTGGTGAGTCCGAAAGGCATTACTAGGAATTCGTAGTGCCCGTATCTTGTTCGGAATGCGGTTTTTGGGATGTCATCTTCATGAATCCTTAGTTGATGATAACCCGACCGAAGGTCTATTTTTGAGAAGTGTCTAGATCCTTGTAGTTGGTCGAACAAATCATCAATCCGAGGAAGAGGATAGCGGTTCTTAATGGTTACTTTGTTGAGCTCTCTATAGTCGATGCACATTCGAAACGATCCATCCTTCTTTTTGACAAACAGGATGGGTGCTCCCCATGGCGAGAAGCTTGGTCGAATGAATCCTCGATCCAAGAGTTCTTGTAATTGGCTTGATAACTCTTGCATCTCGGATGGTGCAAGACGGTAGGGTGTCTTTGCTATTGGTGCTGCTCCCGGAACCAGATCGATACGGAATTCTACTTGTCGCACGGGTGGTAATCCAGGTAGCTCGTTGGGGAATACGTCGGGAAAGTCTCGGACTATCGGTATGTCTTCGATTTTCTTTTCTTCTTGGTCCTTGACTTTGACGTGGGCAAGGAAGGCTTGACATTCCTTCTTTAGATACTTGTGTGCCTTCATGGCGGAAATGAGGTGTAGTTTCCTACTTGCTATCTCTCCTTGAATTTCTAGTGCTTCACCGTTCGGTAATGGGACTCGCACAATTTTGAGGTGACATTGGATTTCGGCTTGATGCTTGGACAACCAGTCCATTCCAACGACTACATCGAAACTTCCAAGTTGGATGGGTATGAGGTCTAGGTAGAACGAGTGACCGTCATAGTTAAGGACGCAACCTTTGAGGATCTTTCGTGCAGTTAATATTTTTCCGTTGGCTAGTTCTATGGTGTATATTTCAGTTAACGGGGTAGATTTTTGATTCACAACATGCTCAAACTTAGTTGATATAAAACTTTTATCAGCACCAGTATCAAATAAAATAGAAGCAGGATGATTATTTACAAGGAACGTACCAGTGACAACGTTGTTGTCTTCCCGAGCTTCTTTAGCTCCCATGACGAAAGCTCTTCCCCGTGGTGGATTGTTAGAAGATCCCGATCCTTGCGCCTTTTTGGGGCAAGTGTTGAGCATGTGGTCGGGGCTTCCACATCCGTAGCAAGCCCGTGGAGTGGGGTTGCTTCGACAATTATTGGCTTGATGCCCCGGCTTCCCACACTTGGTGCAGACGAGACACGTTCCAAAGTGGAAGAAGTTGCATTTTGCACACTTAGGTGCATGTTGATTCTTCCTTTCTTGGTTAACTGCCCCATAGTTACGGACAGTTGCAGGCTTCTTGTTATTGTTGGGTTTCTTGAAGTGATTGGAGTGATTGGTTTGGTTGGTGTGGTTGGAATGGTTGGATGTGTTGGGGTTATCAAGTTTTCTCTTCTCTCCCGAGTTCTTGTTCTCGAAAGCATTAGTTCGGACCAGATGGTCCCGAAGTTGGCCGGCCAAGAGGATGGCACTTTTAAGTGTGGTCGGCCTAGAAGCGGTGACCATGCTTCCAATTTGGGGTGCAAGTCCCCAAATATAACGCTCGATTTTCCGAGCTTCCGAGTTTACCATGTGTGGTAGTAAACTCGAGAGTTCGTGGAATCGATCATTATAAGCCATCAAATCAGCACCCTTCATGGTTAGGTGCCAAAACTCGTTCTCTAGTTTTTGGAGTTCGTTAATAGGGCAGTATTCTTCCAGTAGTAGAGCTTTGAACTCTTCCCATTCCATCGACTCAGCTTCATCAATACCCCTAGCTTGTATCTGGTTGTTCCACCAGTTTAAGGCCTTTCCCTGAAAGGAATTGGCTGCGTATCTAACCTTGTGGGTTTCCAAGCAATCAGAAATGCGGAGTACGGCTTGGATTTTGTCCAACCACCTTAGTAACCCTATGGCCCCATCGTTGCCATAAAAGTCCTTTGGTTTGCAAGACATAAAGTGCTTGTAGGTACAACCCCTTCTCGTATTGTTGGTTTCGGGGTCAGTCCCGTTAGTGTTGCTGTTATTGGTATTATGATTATTGTTGTTTCCCGAATTAGCTTGAGCCAGTATGCCGGGTATGGCCGCGGCTATTCTTTCTTCCACAAGTTTCTCGATGTCGGCCGGAGTCATTAGGATGGCCTCATCGGTGTTATCAGTTGGTCCCTTTTTTTTTAATGGTCGTCCTCTTTTCGTTGGCGCCATTAGCTATGAAGTTTAAAAATGAAATGGTTTAGTATCTCATCGTAATGATTTATTTATTATATACTTGATTAAATTCTTTGTGCGTGCAAGAGTATGGATCATCCTTTTGTCAAAAAGTTTATCTTGTTGGTTATGACCAATGTTTTGAAAATCTTGCGATTAGGAACCCATATTAGTAGTGAACTTAGAATAGGAATTGCCAAAATTCTCATGCATTTCAAATGGCGATTACGCGTGCACTCGTAATGGTGGTTTGACTTGCATGATCACTTTGGTTCTTGCTATTTTAGGTTGACATATCAATGTGAGTATAGAATAATCATTTTGGAGTTTATCTAAATCAATGAGGTTGGCTTCAAAGTGAAGCGGAATGGCAACCCAAAGGAATTGCCGTTGACTTATTAGAGCCGTATAGTTCGTACAACGTTTGGTATAACATGCTTTGGCCTATAGGTTAGAATGTTCTCATCGGGAGTCCCCAGGAAAGCTAGACTGGTCCCGCAGTATGTCGGGGATTTATACGAATCGCTTTCCTAGACAGGAGTCCCAACTACCGGCATTCGCCCTTCCAGTTAATACATGTCCGTTTATACAAAACTTAGCTCTAACGAGAATAGAATAAAAATATTTTTGAGTGTAAGAGTGTTAAACATATTTTTGTCATACATACATATGTACGAAAACGGATGTGTTAAACTAACACATCAAAAATACCCACACTTAAACCTTTTTCGTCCTCGAAAAAGCTAACAAAATGGAACCATAGATTAGGGTTAGGTTTTTAATATGCAAGGATTTAAAAATCTTAAATCCTTGTGTATTAACCGCGATTGTTGGTATAATGGTCCTATCTAAACCCAAACACCAATTTCAAGTTCCCTAATCATGATTTATTTATATTCAAGTTTAATCATTCATCTTATGGATCCCATCCCTTGGTCAAAACGAGTTATCTTAATCCTAAATAACAGCTTTCAAGGCACAGGATTAAATCAACAGACTTAAACCCACCTCTGTATGCCAACTACCTAGATAAAGTTAAAATTTAACCTAATGACGGAGATGGATGAAGGTGTGAGCATTTTGCCTTTTTATTCTCTCATTTTTCTTTTTCTTTTACCTCACTTGAGCATATTACAGCACTGTTTCACTCGGTTATGAGCCGGGGTATGACAACTGCTTATTAGCTCTTATTCTCTCTTTCTTTTATTTGCACAGGCTCAGCTCACTTAGTGGATTGTGGAATTTCTTTTATTTAGCGGGCGCCATAAGTCTCGGATTTATTTTCATAAAAAGAGAACATATGTGCCAGGTTTAAATTTTAAATAATCTAGGTTGTTAGTTTACAGAGGTTCCTTTATTCACTATTACTTAGTTTCAGATTTCCCGAATTTTCCAAGTCTTAAACCCACAAGAATCCTGAATTTAAGTTTATTCTATCAAATCCTAAGGAACTTTCTATCGGCTGGGCCTACCAACAAATCCCAAATCAATTACACAAGTTAGCCTCTAAAAATTAAGCCCTAATCATAGTCCGATCATCTTCCATTTATAAAATGCAAGCCAAAACAAGGACATTTTCAAGACTCTAGCTATATACATCCTAAAACTCTAGACACAATCAAAATATGCAAAATAAATAAATAAACCAACAAATATTTACAGAAATATAAAAATAAGGTAAAAAGTGGAAAAGACTTAGCTGATAACGTAGAGTCAGCAAACGTGAGTCTGATCCAAAAAGAAGATAATCAACAGCCTGTCGTTTGCAAATGAAGTAGTCTAAGTAGTCGCCACCCGAATGTAATTGAGTACGAATGGTTCAAATCAGACTGCAAAATTAAGATCTCAAACAAACCAACTAGATTAACTGAAAAAGAAAAGACTCTAATACTGACTTGAATAATATTTACAACTGACTCAATTGAAAGAAAAAAATAATTTTCTTTAAATTTTTAAATTTTTTTAATTTTTTTGTATTTTTAACTTAAAATATTTACAATTTGATTTATTTAATTACAAGTTTTTATTTATTTACAAAAATTTTAGTCAAAATTGACTTCAACTATACAATGACTTAATTTACAAAAAGCAAAATTAAAATTAAAAAGCGCCAGCCTGTCATACCCACACTTAGAACGACACATTGTCCTCAATGTGGATTTAGAACTGGCGAAAGATAATAAAAACTAGAATACAACAAAGTAAAGAGGCGGACTCCCTGATAATTTGCAATCGTGCCGTGAGTGAAGCCGCGTGCCTTTCTATATACAATCTCAAACTCAAATATACAATTGTTAATACAACAACAAATATATTACAATAATACAAACACCATTAGATACAATGTTACAACATAAACAATAATATACAATTTGAAACAATCATACAACAACAACAACTTACAAATTTATACAATAAATTAACAAACAACACATGATATAAATATACAACTTTTATTTTAGTATACAATTTATTTAATAAGTTACAAAAATTATACATACATTTTGTGTTCAATTATTTCATACAAGTATAAATTTACAAATTTTATTTATGTTAAAAGTAATATACATATATATTATACATATTTATTATATTATTGTACATACAATATTTATTAATTTAATATAAGTAATAGTACAAGTATACAAATTTATTTGTTAGGTGACAATATGATACATACATATAATTTATTTATTTCTAAAATACATACTACATTTTTATAATTTACAATACAATCGTTTTTATTAAGTTTATTTTTGTACAAAATTATTTATTCATAATATACAATTTTATTTTATTTATATACTTAAGGAATTTATTATTTAAAAGTACAATGTATTTTTACAAGAGTTTATTTAAAATATACAATATTATTATTTATTTTAATTTACATTTACATTTACATTAATATACATAAGCTACATACACACATCATCATTACAAATTTTACACTTATGTTACAAAACATATACATATACAATTACATCTACATACAAAATAATATACAATTAATTGTTATTAATTATTAAACTTATACAAAATTATTTTACAAATTTTACAAACATACATTTTATTATTATTATTATTATTATTATACTATATACATACATATCAAAGAAAACAGAGTTAAATGATCGGTGATGCATAAAGTGATCAGATTTTAAGTATGGGATTGTAATCATCTGTTCGAAACGGATGTCAAACGTAGATGATAATTACCCACACTTGAATCTGACATAATCTTATGAGCATAAGTGCATCACCAATCACATAAGACTCGATATACTAAACTAAAATAATTAACTAAGCTATGTACAATATATACAAATTGGGCCGAAGCCCGAATCCCTAAGATAACCCTAGTCAGGAGGCTTCTCCTTAATCCATCCTCTGTCCAGCCCGTTCAATTCCTTTTGCTCATGATTATCTATGAAAAACAAACGAATGGAACGAAGGAACATCTCACATCTTGTGAACGGGTCAGGCCACCAATATTTGAATTTCCCTGGACCAAACCTAATGCGTGACAAGTAATGAGGAGAATGGCTGTGCACAAACCTTGCTGGCTTGGTTCTCCTTTTCTTCAGTCGGTTTGGATCCACTGCCTTCCTATTTCTTGCCTTCTCCCGAGGTTCTGTGAATTTCAGTGGATTTCCATCCTCTTTCTTCCCTACGGGCCGGCTCTGGCGCTCTACCTCTTCCACTAACACTTCTTCTTCGATCATAGGTAGCTCAACCTCAATTTCTATGGTCTCCTCAACAAACTCTTGAGCTTCCACCTGGATTCCCACACTTAGTTCTCCATTTAATAATGCCTCTAACATCTGTAGATCACCAAGTGGGTCAAAATGTACATCCTCCTCTACAACAGAAGGTATATCCAACAACTCATCACCAAACTCATCTTCCCAAGATTGTTCTTTAGTGACTTCATCTTCCAAATCAACTTCAACTTCCTCCTTCTCTTCTTCATCATCATGCTGAAATTGAAATCCCAAGTAGTTACCATCCTGGTCGTATGTAAATCGTCCCTGATTTTTCACACGGGATGCTGTTATGCACTTAATGATATCTTGGATTTCTCTATCTCTTTTTCCCCTGGCATCTCTCAACCATCCATTCAGATCCCCTCTAGACCTATATGAATACATGATGCACTAAACTTAAAAACTACACCTGAAACCTAAAAATATAACCTAGACTCACAAGACTCACCACAAAAGACTCACAAATAAAAGCTAAACAAAGAGAAACACAGACACAATCAAAGCTAGTTTCGCTATTGCCTAGTGTCCCCGGCAACGGCGCCAAAAACTTGATGAGAGCGGTTAGTATACTAAAAACAGGACTAAATTAAAGCGATTTAACCTAAGCTAAAGACTCAAAATCTAATCCTAGACCTATACTTAACCTAAACACCTAGTAATAATCGGAAAACCTAAACTAGACCGCTCCTAAGGCAAGTGTACCTGTCGGTGGCAGAATAGCTGATGGAAGTCCGGATATCGAACCAATGGACACCAGTATAACAAACTAATACCTAAACTGTGAACTAACTAAGGTAAAAAAAGGGGGGGTTTTGGTGCAACTGATAACCTATTCTGACTGAACTGACTGAAACCACTAAATTACCAACTACACTAAAACAGTAAACTAAAACTGATAATGAAACTGGAATCTAACTGTAGTGAGGAAAACTGGTGTATCTAGGCTGGGAATCAAAAGTGTGACAGATGCCTATCTGGACTGATTTATTAACGATGAAGACTAGGATCTTAATGAACAGACCTAGAAATACCTAAAGGGGACCCAGATCAGATACCAGGCAACTCCAATAGAATTCCTAAGACTGTAATATAGGCACTAGTCAGTCGGGTATCCTCCCGGACTCCCCGACATGCAATTGCACTCTAACGGGTGGATCACCTCCCGGATTTCTCCACCCGTCTGCATCCTAAGACACTAGAGAGCCATAAAGTTGACAACTTTGACATGGATTGACACTAACACTAAGTAGATCTAAGACAACGCCCTCCCGGGTCGTTTAACTCAAAATTCCTAAGTGTAAGAGACCAACCATCTAACCTATCACCTCCCGGATTTCTAGGTTAGGTTACACATGCAAATAATTATCTTTAATGAAGTCTAATCCTATGGAATGTGATCAACAACCCATAAACTAACCTAAAACACAAAGTAGTAGGCCTAACATGCATCTATGTGTGGAAAGACCTTCCTAAACACATGTGGATCAAACATACACCAAATATAATCATTCAACATCTGTAAAAACCATCAAAGTTTCAAGCTTTACAACTGATTACAAAGCATTCATCATCATTAAGCATAAATCAAGTCCAAAAGCATCAAAGTTCACAACTTTATCATCCCAAACCTAGATACAACCATAGATCTAGCCACAAATCATACTAACAGTAGCTAAACAAGTCTGAAATATGTCTAAATACATCAAAGATCAAAACTTTAAACTAAGAACATGTAAAGAGAAGGAAAATACTCAAGATCAAGGTCCTTCTTCACTTCAACAAGCCCTAATCAAGCCAAATACTCCATGGTTAAGCTCCAGCAGCTCCTAGGCTCGATTAGGGTTCCAAAGACGCAAAAGAAGACCTCTAAAACGGCTGGAATGCGATCCCTTTTATAGAGAGCTTGAAATTAGGGTTTTAGGCCAAAAAACCATCTTAGGCGCATAGCCTAGCGCTGATAAGGGTGTGGCTAGGCTATGCGCGCGGAATAAAAGACAAATTTCGCCTGAACATGCTAGGAGCATAGCCTAGCGCCCAGAAGCCCCATGCTAGGCTATGCTCCTAGGGCCATTTTTCAGATTTCTTTGTATTTGCACCCGCATTTGATTCCGATGCCCGTTTGCCTTCATTTCCGCTCCTCCGGGACACATTCCTATACAAAAACACTAAAATGTAAAAAGGAACTAAAATCGACTCGAAATATATACAAAACTATCGAAAACCGACTCGAATATGTACGAAAACGGATGTGTTAAACTAACACATCAGTTAACAAATGAATTCAATTGTTAGACTAAGAGAATTAAAGAAACATGTGAAACTACAACAAATAATCAGGGCCGAATAAAGACCGCGACTCACGGGTGTCAGCCAATTTTCAGGCTAACACATGCACATACACAAATTATCACAACGTAAACTTATAAGTTACCACAACATGGAATTAATACAGGGTCGTGAATACATCAACAAGTACAATCAAGAGCGCATGAATTCTTCTTTTAAACTAAGTCAACCCTACAACAACAAGGTGAGTTCATATGCCCCTTTTCTTTAATCTTTACTGATTTTAAACTCTCGGGGCTGAGAAACATGTTTACTTTTATTTGTTTAAAAGTGTTGCTTAACATGTTATTTATACTTTGATTTAGATAATATTAAATTGTTTATTATCGTTTATCATTGTATGCATGCTTGTATGATCATGAGATAACAGGGAAACTCAGATGAATATGATAATATAATTTCATAATCATCAACACATTTGAATAACATAGTTGTAAGATTTTATCTTATAACATTTAGTTATTCTTACATGAGCAAACATTGAGACAATTCATACACAAACAAACAATGAGAACTACTACAGTGAAACATGATGACACTACACAACACATGAATGATTAGAAGATAAAATATCTTCTAAATATCATTCCACATTATAATTAACTAAGTGTGATAAGTCAAGTACTTATAACACTTAGTTATAACTTAAAAACATACTATGTGATAGTATGAACGCATTGATCATCCACCACCTGCGTCACTTAAGGGTACTAAGACTAGTTCTTACTACGGCTTAAGGATTACATGGTGAACATATGGAATTCATGAATGATAATCATGATAACGTAACTTCATGATAACCACAACATTCACACAATGATTAACATAACGTAATAAAACAAGTTCTTATTTAACTTTGTTAATCACATGAGAACATCCCACATTGAGAACAACAACAACATGGATGTACATCATCCATCGTTACCTATGGACTAGTAAACTGAGGAAATTACTTTCTATCATGTCATATTATTAGTAACAGTTTCGATGAAGGCTTTGAGATCACACGGCGGAATAGAGGTGAATCGGGTGCATTGTAATTTGATTACGTGAGGATCACAATGGACTCCTTTTGGGCTCTATACGTTGCATTGAGAATACAATACAAAGAGTTAACTAACACTTTTGGGCTCTAGTGTTGACTTTGTTTAAATATATGTTTTCTCAGGTGATGAACAGGTGTAGCTACTATTATGCATGGACATAGCTAGTGGACTTTTAGAAGACCTAGCTATTTTTGTGATTTCATACTTTTGGATAACAAGAACATGAATCATCTTTTGTATATCTTGTACAGATACAAGATATAGTCATATTGATTCTTTTGATAGATTTACTTGATTAAATTATGAACGATACATTGTAATTTAATTTTGTAATTCTGTATCATGTATGTGTTAGCATTTCTCATTTACTTATCATGTGCTATGTAAACAATCTGATCATTCGATTATCACTCAAGATATCGCGCCCCGGGAACTTTCCGCCCGACGGGAAAACACGATCCGTTTCCGCCAGCCCGGGGTGTGACATTGTGAAACATGAAACCTGATTAGATCAGGTGGAACTCTGAAACGCTTTTGATACATTTTGTGAAACATGAAACCTGATTAGATCAGGTGGAACTCTGAAACGCTTTTGATACATTTTGTGTAAAATGAAACCTGATTAGATCAGGTGGAACTCTGAAATGCTTTTGATACATTTTGTGAAACATGAAACCTGATTGGATCAGGTGGAACTCTGAAATGCTTTTGACACATTTTGTGAAACATGATACCGGATTTGATCAGGTGGAACTCTGAAACGCTTTTGCTATATTTTATGAAACATGAAAACTTATTTGCAACATGTGAAACGCTGAAATACTTTTGAAACACTTTGTGAAACAAGAAAACAAAAGCGTTGTAAAACATTTGGTTGAAACACGTGACAGTGGGGCGAAACATATGACCAAACTTGTCATTATTTCACGGGTTACACATTTGTCGCAAAGTCCCCTATTTTGTAACCGTTAACCGTGGGGGGGCGTGATTATTGAGAATATATTCTATTTGTGATTGACAATCCTCGCCCGTGGTTCGTAGCTAAAACCACGACCAGATGTCGAGCGGGCGCTCAATAAGGCTAGAACACACAATGTTTTGCGACAAGGACATTGGGAAGGGGCAAACACTGAACTCTTCAGCTCGGTTACGGGAGCCCAGGAGTTATAATTGGACAGTTGGTCAGGAACTAATACAAGACATTGTTGGAAGGAACAATGTTCGCACTAGATACCAATGTTTTACACCCAGTTTGGGACATAAATATTATTTAACTCTTTTTATGCAAACATTTGATTCGTTTGGGATACATTACATACATTTTCGACAAATAAACTTGTGAACTCACCAGCAATATGCTGATTGTTTAAAATCATGTTTTCTCATATGCATAATAATACAGGAGGTGGAGCTGAAAGCTCAATCATTGGAGACATATAGTAGAGTCTATGAGAATTAGACTCAGCAGTGTGAAACATAGAATAGTATATTTAGTTAAAACTCATTTATAACTATTGTTACATTAGGTTTGGGGCTAATGTAGTTGTAACATTTCTCTGTAATATAGAATCATATGTGTGTTTTGTTGTAAACAATGACTATGAAACCTTCAAAGTCACACGGTACACTTCCGCAACGATAAGGGTGTGACACATAACATATCAAAATTAGAACTAACAGATCTCGAAAAACAAGCGGTTTAACTTAATGACATGAATAGAACAAACGAGGCAAACAAATATACTATAAGTAACGAAAAGAAAATCCGTACAACGGACAACAAATTTTATACTCTGAGTTAAATAAACGGAATCCGTACCTTAGTCTTGGCAATTAATCAGCAGAAAATCAGATAATAACCAGGTAATCCGAATCCCGATGATTCAGAAATATGTGGTTTTATTTGATCTCACGTTAGTTTAAACTAATTATGATTTGCATACTTTTAAATGTTAATTAGATAGAATCGGTTTATAAATTCGTTTATTAACGCTTATAAATATTCTTTAATTTCGTAAATCGGAGATTTAAACGTTTTTTTTTAACGGAATGGTTTTTAAATAGAATAAAAATATGTTTTGTGAACGATTAAAAGTTGTGACCTTACGATTTGAGTTTTTATTTTTATTTATTTATTTATTTTTTTAACCAGTAGAGAATTCACAATTGTTTATAAATTTATTAAATTATTCTTGAATCTCAACATGTTTAAAACCAATTTTATTTATTTTTTTCAAAAACTGATTCTAGGAGGGGTTGAACCCACACCTCACAGAATTAATCCGTTTTTTAACCGGTTGATTTCAAGATTTCTGATTAGTATCTTTGTGTTTATTAATTCTTTTGTGTATTAATATATATATATATATATATATATATATATATATATATTTGTTTGAAAAAATCAAGTTTATTTCCAGCTTCTTAAAACATCTTAGCATGGATTAAAACTCTTTTCTTGGCCACCTTATGCGCACACATCTATAAATAAATATATATATATATATATATATATATCGTTTAATATAATTTTCCATCTCTAGTTCTTTGATATATATATATATATATATATATACACAAAAATTTAATCAAATCAAAACATGATTTATTCAAAGATGAATAATACAAGGTTACGAGATGCTTCTATATGATACTTTAAAATTTATATACTAGGCTTAGAATAATATTTAACACATAACCGGATATGTAGGCGTAGAGGATTATACGAACGCGAACAAAAGAATCGTTAATAAACCAAAAGTGGTTTTGTGTTTAATTGAGAATATATATAAATATATTATTTAACTTGATATTTGTAATAATACATGTACGTCATTTGATTAAATATATAATCATTAAGCATTTAACTTGATATTTGTAATAATACATGTTTTGTGAACGATTAAAAGTTGTGACCTTACGATTTGAGTTTTTATTTTTATTTATTTATTTATTTTTTTAACCAGTAGAGAATTCACAATTGTTTATAAATTTATTAAATTATTCTTGAATCTCAACATGTTTAAAACCAATTTTATTTATTTTTTTCAAAAACTGATTCTAGGAGGGGTTGAACCCACACCTCACAGAATTAATCCGTTTTTTAACCGGTTGATTTCAAGATTTCTGATTAGTATCTTTGTGTTTATTAATTCTTTTGTGTATTAATATATATATATATATTTGTTTGAAAAAATCAAGTTTATTTCCAGCTTCTTAAAACATCTTAGCATGGATTAAAACTCTTTTCTTGGCCACCTTATGCGCACACATCTATAAATAAATATATATATATATATATATATATCGTTTAATATAATTTTCCATCTCTAGTTCTTTGATATATATATATATATATATATATACACAAAAATTTAATCAAATCAAAACATGATTTATTCAAAGATGAATAATACAAGGTTACGAGATGCTTCTATATGATACTTTAAAATTTATATACTAGGCTTAGAATAATATTTAACACATAACCGGATATGTAGGCGTAGAGGATTATACGAACGCGAACAAAAGAATCGTTAATAAACCAAAAGTGGTTTTGTGTTTAATTGAGAATATATATAAATATATTATTTAACTTGATATTTGTAATAATACATGTACGTCATTTGATTAAATATATAATCATTAAGCATTTAACTTGATATTTGTAATAATACATGTACGTCATTTGATTAAAAAAATCAAATCATACAATCTGATTACATATATTCAGTCATACAAATACATTTTTTTACAAATATATAAAACAAGTAAGATGAAAAAAAACCAACTATATCATCCGATACAGTAATAACAAAAAGCATTTGCATATCACAAATAAAAGATTGGGAAATGAAGGAAAACCATTTGCATATCACAAGGAATTATTAATTAAAACGAACCAACGGGTACGCCATTACTCGTCGGGTTTTTTAATGGATAATCTTGGAATGTGTAGAATTCGGCTGCTTCTGTCGAATTGACCTGATCTTCTAATATTATCCGATTGAATTTGAAATGATGAAAACTTGATTTGGTGGCGTTGTTGCATCTTGAAGAGGGGAGAAGATGATCATCAATTTTTATAAATTTGCATGAGAAACTAAATTGGCTGTGATTCTTTAAAGATTTGAATTTTACGTTGATCTTCATAAACAATTCACGTCTATAGATGAAATATTCAAAAATCAACATTCAAAAACCTCACAAATTTGTGTCTGAGGAGATGAGGATTTTGCAAATAATATATATGGAATAATTCAAGATTGTAATGATATGCGTACAAAGTCTTCTTAATTAATTCTAAGATTTATACGATTTTTGAAATAAAAATATCATTACCAAAATTAATGGGACTTTAGTGTACCAAAATACCCTTTTAATAATTTAAAAAAATAAAATTATAAAAAAATCTGATTGGTTGATAAGAGTTTTCTAAGTTTTCTTAAAAAGAAGTGGTTTTCTCATGAACCTTCCTCTATATATATATATATAATATGTTTGTTATGTCGGCCAACTTTCTTGCTATGTAAGATTTCTTTTTCTTTTATTATTATTTTTATTATTATTATTATTATTATTATTATTTTACACTGTTTACAAAATAAATAAAACTAGAATATGGTTTGGGTATGGGTCGGTTATATGTTGGTTTTCATTTTAGTTGAATATGGTTATGAGTGTCCGGCGAGTGATATTTAATTAGATATTACCAATTTAATCAAGTGATGTTTAAATGGAATTTTAACTATTGTAAACAATAGGTGTATGATTAGATCATTCGTTTCGGTTTGTTTAAAATGACTGAGTCGAAGGTTGTTAATTTAAATAGTTCACTTATCCCAGTTGTCTAAATGTTCAATAATTAAATTGTATTGTTAATACATCGAAACTTGTAATTAAATTTGTAGAAACGTTATTATCATTTAATTTTGTTTATTGAGATTTAATTTAATTAATATTTAGTATTTGTAACGACCGGTTTTCAATGATGGCACAAATTTGAAATAATCATTAATAAAATGATTGTAATTGTTACAAATTGAAAATATGCGAGAAATGATGAACATAGGCGAAAACCGTGCGTGAAACAGAGTTCCGGATTGTCCAGAATCACGAAAAGAAGAAAATTATAAAGAAATTATGTTTTGGAATGCTTCGCGGTACGCGAAGACTTCATGAGCCCCTCTTCGCGGTACGCGAAGAACCCAAAATATCTGAGAATCCCGAATTGCTTCGCGGTACTCGAAGGCTCTATAAGCCTTCTTTCGCGGTACGGGACGGGTGAGGCGGTTTGGCAGATTTCTATTCTTATAAGAGTTTAGATTAAAATTTAATTTTTCTTCATCTTCAAACCTGTTCACCATAAACATACACACATACGAAATTTTGTCACCCAACATCAGTTTTCAAGCTACCGGATCATCCAGATCGAACCAGGGATTGTTTCTGCAAGTCTGGATCGTCAGATTTCAATCAGAAATCCGTTCGAAGGGTAACAATTCGTTTTATCTCACTGATTTTAATAGTATATGGATTAAATTGAGTTTTGAGCAATATAGGATGATTAGGGAGGATCAGAAACGAAGAACTAGATGTTTTAACGGTGAAATCTTGATAATGTCCGGTTTTCATGAAACTCATATTATTGAGTATGATAACTAGAGGAATGATTAAATTGTGGTTATGGTGGTTTTAGATCATTCCTTGGAATGATAAATCGAAATCAGATGTTGATAAAATGTTTGAAATTGAAAGTTAATAATTTTAGAATGATATGCTAATTATAAATAATGACTTGACTTCTGAATACCACGTACTAATAAATGAGATTCAAATGAGTTTGAATCAGTATGAATGGGTGTGGGGTGTATTTAAACTAGTTGTATACATGTGAGTTACAACTAGGTGTGGATAAAGGAAGTCAAGCAACGGATTTCAAAATATGAAGTTGTGATAAGCTGAATATGATTAAGAACATGTGTAGATTAATTTCTACACATAGATTGTTGATAAAAGCCTCAACAAGGTTTGATTGAATATAAAAAGTAAAACAGGTCAAATGAATTAGATTATATAAATAACACAAGTTGTGTGTTCATGTTGTTAAATCCTGTTATATGTGAATATATAATAGGAAGAGGAGGTGAATCTAGTTCTAGAAGGCCTGGGAAAGAGTTGGAGATTGTTGATAACTCTCCAAAGCGAGGTAAGTTACCTAATTGATTGAACTTGTAGTTAAAGGACTGGGTGAGTCCACACTACAAGTAATTGTGCATTTAGCATATATACATGATTCGTTGATTTGGTTGATATGAATATAAATGATTGTAGTCATTGTTGTTGCATGATTAACAAGGTGTGTGAACATGTGGTGATCTACGAATGTGTAGATGTTAAATTGGTAATATGCATGTTTTGATTCACAAGGTGTGTGAACATAAGACTTGCTATTCCAATGTAATTGATTCACAAGGTCAAATTGTAAATTGTGATTTTTGTGAAATATGATGCACAAGTGGAGTTTTGTGTGTTTATATATGTGTTATATTAAATTATAATGATTGTGCATGAATGGGGGATATAATGAGGTTTTGGTTGAAAACAAACCGTTGGTAAATCGTTTTGTATGTGGTTGACCGTTGTTGTCAAATTTTATTTGAAACCTCATTAGTGTATCCATATGGTATTATGGAATACACTGGGTAAATTAGTGAGGTAATCTTACTTAGTTCTAACGAACTAATGGTGAATCTAAATGTGGTGCTTACAGGTACAAAGGAGTAGGGTGGGCGGTGATGGTGATTGGGAATCGAACATGGAGGCTCGTATGGTGGTTTAATCTTTAAATAATCAAACTTGCGTGAAGCTTTTGTGTAATAAATGTTTTGTGAAGTTTGTAAACATACTTAAACTTGTTTTAACAGGTGTTGGTAATATTATGTTTAATGGTGTGTAAAGCACAAAAGTTGTTTTTAACTGGGACCTAAATATAAATTATTAATTTTGGTGTAAAATGTCCGGAGGGGACATGAAAGTGACTGGGGTGTCACAGTATTTTATTTAAATATTTAATTGTTACGTTTTATGGGTATTATAGATTTCATACTTATTTCCCTACCAGAGGAATATGAATATTTTGTAAAGAGTTACAAGACAAATATCTTTGGAGGGACAATTGACGAACTCAAGGGGTTGGTTGAGGAAACCAAGATGAGGGTAGAGGTGAGCAGTGGGTGTAACACCCAGACCGATGGTGGAAACGTGGGGGTGCCACGAGGGATGTGTAGATTGTTCAAAAGCTCGTGGGCATCTAAATCAAATCATCATATATCATTCAATCAATCAAATTAATTACACAAAATCATGTTCATCATGAAATAGTTACAACAATTACAAAAAAAGATTTAGCTATCTAACTAAATTCTAAACGCCATAATTTCAGTTATTTAGCTAAGTCCAAGATCCTATATGATGATGTCCCAAAAGTATGAGTTCTTCTTCCTCAACCTACTTAGCTTCATTACCTGAAACATGTAAAAATCAAGTGTCAACTACAAAGTAGTTGGTGAGTAATCATAAGTTTTATATTTAAAACAAATGTTTTACAAAAGGGTTTCAAGAGTTTATATTTTATTAATAACATCCGCATGAACACCTGTGAGATAATCCAACACAATATCCAAACACATAACTACATATATTAATAAATCATAGATAATCAATCATATGTTCAATCAACCAATAATAATCCATCAATATTCTCAATTTATGTAAGTGACCATACATGTATCATTGTATATGACCGAGGTCAATGACAACGACACACGGAGTTGTGGAAACATCCACGTGACAATACATGCAAACATTGAGGAAGACCGAAGTCAACCACAACAAATACACGGAGTTGTGGAAACATCCACGTGACAATACATGCAGTCGTCGCGAATGACACAAAGTCATTGGCTTCAACTCATGGAATAGTGACAATACATGCAGTTGTTACAGATGACCAAAGTCATTAGTAACAACTCATGAAATATGACGATCCATAACTATGGATCTCATACAAGCAAATAAGTGTCATCTCTGAGTTATCAAGTCAATATGTAAATTGGTATACATGTTTCACCTCCGAGTTTAAAAACAAATAGTTTAAAAGAAAGGGAGGTTATGAGAACTCACCTGAGTCTTTTGATTTAGCTTTCTCGTATAATGCGCGCTCACGTATGTAACTCAAACAACTCAATGATCTGTAATTATTGTGCATTTCATGTTCATAAGTATGTGAGTAAAATTCAAGTATCATAGGTGTTCTCCTGTTTATCATTAAATACCTCTTTCACTTTAACCCGTCAATCCAAGTTAATATGATTTATTTAACACCTTCTATAAGTGTTCATTATTAATATAACTTAGGCTTACTAGTCCTACTTATTCAATGATGATGAACTAGTTGTAATGTTGTAAGTGTCTCTTCCTAGATATGTATTTTTCTATGTATTAACCCTAATCATATTCATACTTAAACATCCATGCACGTTTACTTTTATTAATCAACATATTATAACTTATAAAAGTTTGCTTACTCTTAACATAATATTACGTAGGTCATTTACTAATGATGTTAACACCATGTAAAATCTCATATTTTGAGCTTAGATAATTTAGAAAAATTAGTAGCTTGGATTAAATATGCATGCATGGTTGTTCCTATATGTATGTACATGTATATTCTTGCTCCCAATTACCCTTAACCTATCAATTTAATGGATTTTAGTTTGGCTTCCCATGAGAGCAGCGAACCTTCTACCCCAAATGAAATAGGTTCGGCCGAGTAGGGTTAGGGTTCGGCTAGAATAGGAGTTAGGGTTCGTTGCATGCAGAACATGTTCGCCATCCCTATATCCCAGGTTCGGCTAACCCACGAAACTCCATAGGTTCGCCTAACAGCCAACAGGTGCGCTCGACAGTGTGGGTTCGGGACTCCAAGGGTTCGGCTGAGCATTAGGGTTAGCATGAGTAAAGGTTCGGCCAGGTTGCTCATAGGTTCGTGACTCCTATGGTTCGTGGATGATGCAACGGGTTCGTGGCTGGGTTTAGTGGGCAGCAAGGTTCGCCAGGTCTGTAGCCACTTAAGGGTTCGGCCGAGGCTTGCTGGGGTTCGGCCCCTGATGTAGCAACAGGTTCGGCCGATTGGAAAGGTTCGGCCGACTATCTCGGCCCATGGTTCATCACCGTCATCATCAGGTTCTAGGACTTGCAGGTCTTTCCATAGTTTCCATAGGTTAAAACTAACTTGATTCAACACGAATAATACCCTATCTTCGATTAAAAGTTGGCAACCACTTATACATCACGTTTTTAACAAAAACCGAAAAGAGAAGCTTAGATTTACCTCGATTCGTCGTTCAAACGTGTGTTTTTCTTGTACTTCCTTGTTCTCCTGATCTTGTGGTCGTTTAGGGCCAAGAATCACGTAAATCCGTCAAGGAACGAGCTCAAAAAGCTAGAGAGAAGGTGGGGAGAAAATGGGTGACGAAAATGGGGTTTTTAGTGAGAGAAAGGGTTTGTTGAAATGAGGAAGAAGGAGTTTCTTTCTTCCTTATATCGCGTATCCACCCCGCGTACCCGGTCTCGTTTATATCGCAATAAAATAACATCATTGCTCGGTTTTTAACAAAAACCCATTTAATGCATAAAGCGTTAAATAAATAAGTTTTGTTTTTCAATAAAATAGTTTTTCAATTTAAACTCGTTTAAATAAAAGATCTCCGCCTATTTTCGTTAAATCAATTATTTAATAATTTAATTAATTCGAATTCTTTTTACGTCGTGATTCCTAATAAACGTGTTTAGTTTATTTTTCTTATTTTATTACCGATAATTATTATTTAATTATCTCGTAGAAACGCGATACTTACTTACGTACTCGTAAAGGTCGTCATCTCTACGAATCCGATGTTCGTATCGTATTTCGATTTGATTCTTAATTTACGGAATATCGTTTCAGAATATTATTCCTAATAATTATATCCGTGTGAATCGTCACCCACACGAATACATTTATTAAGTTAGTATTTCTGAATTAATATTCGCGTTTAAATTATGTTCGTAACCTCACCATCACGTAATTGTTTTTATTACAACTTCCATTATTTAATTATCTTGGATATTATAATTCCAAATCAAAACCCGCTAAACCCAAGTCACTGACACATCCATGATAGACCGAAATATGCATATATATAGGGCATATGTAGGGGTCAGTCGCAACTGCCCCAGCCACCGTCCCACCGCTATTTCGATAAGCCATGACCATGTGTCCTTGACTATGTTTAGCAACCATACAACAACCAACTTAAACTCATTTCCATTTCCAAACCAAGATCTATAATCATCAGAGTATTCATCTGCGATAAACTCTCTGGTTCTGTTTAGTTGAGTTACAACTAAACTCCCCATGGTTTACGCATATAATAGTATGTTCTAATCATGTATATCAATAGTAGTGATAATTATCAAATAATACATCCTCATTATTAATAATTACAAATCTCAGGTCGTAACAGTACAATCGTACGGATGTACGGACAACCGGAAGTACAGTGATGTTACAGTCTCCCATAGTTAAATTAAAGGAATTTCGTCTCGAAATTCAACTTGGAGTGACCGTAATAAATAAATGTGGGTACTTAAGTTTCATCTGATATTCTCGCTCCCATGTGAATTCTGGACCACGCTTTGACTCCCAACGTACTTTGACAATTGGAATTCTACTGCGTTTGAGTTTCTTAACTTCACGATCCATTATCTCCACTGGTCTTTCAATAAAGTGCATCGTATCATCGATGTGAATGTCATCGAGTGGTACCTGAAGATCCTGATCAACTAAGCACTTTCTCAGATTGGACACGTGAAACGTCAGGTGCACGTTACTAAGTTCAGGAGGAAGTTCCATAATTAGATAAGCGTCCGTAATTACATCAACGTAACATTTCAGTCCATAATGAAGATTTAAGCTTCTGTAATTACATTCGGTAACAAACAATATTTCAATGGAATTGTTACATTGTGTGTTACGTTCAAGTAATTACGAGAGTTGAATGACTGAAAAAACTACGAGACTGAAAAAACGACGAGACTTACATTGATGTAATTACGTAATGCTGAAAAAATTATCGATACTTACATTGAAATGCTGAAAAAAATGACGAGACTATAATTGAATTAAAGTAAAAATTAGACAAGTTTAATGATGCAATTTTTATAAAAAATAACAAATTTTAATAAAGAGTAAATTACAGTTTTAGCCCCTGTAGTTTTAGTATTTTAGCTATTTCAACCCAAAATATAATGTTATATCAATGCAGTGAGGCTTGAAACTAAGGGTGAGAAAAAAACCGAAAAAACTGAACCGGAACCGATTAACCGAAAAAACCGAACCGAATGAATAACAGGGAAAAGCCGAACCGAAAAAACCGAACCGAACCGATATCTAATCTTTTTAAAAATTAATATATATATATGTGTGTGTGTGTGTGTGTGTGTGTGTGTGTATATGTTGCTATTTTCATACTTATTTAAAAGGAAAAAAACACACAAAAAGTCTACTAGTTGGAGATGATAAAGATTTAGATTAGATGAAATATACCATTTTAAAAAATAAAGATCAGAATTATTACATATTTAGTTATTTATTTTTGATTTTTTTTATATGTAAGAACATGATGATAATTATTTAGTTTTGTTTTAATTAGTTAGTGTTCGATCAATTTATTTATTATTTATTAATAGTTAAACATGTTTGCATTTTCAATGTTGGGCGTAAGAGAGAAAAAAAACAAAAAAAAAGGAAAAAAAAAAACCGAAAACCGAACCGAAACCGACAAAAAAACTGAAAACCGAACGGTTTGTAATAATTAAAAACCGACTATGTCGGTTTCGGTTTTAGCCAAAAACCGAACCGAACCGAACCGTGCACACCCCTACTTGAAACTTGATCTCCAAGGAGAAAGATCAAAACCTTGACCACTAGCTAACTTTGCTTGATAATTGGTAGGGGATGAAATCTTAGGGGATCAAAAAAAATTTTTGCAATCGACCGGTATGTTTCGGTTAATTGGGTTAAATGTTTGGATCTGTGATTCGGGTCAAACAAATAAAAATAAAAATGTCTAATAATTATCATTATCAGAGTCGGCTTGACCAATTTGAAGGCCCTATACGACATAAAATCCGGGGCCCTTCAGCCCTTCAAAAATTTACATTTTTTTCACGTCTCTTTGATTCATTCGTTCTCTGGCAATCTTAGGCGACTCTTTATTATGGGTGTTTGTGGTCCGGTTTTTACGGTTTGAGCTTTATGGGTTTTGGCTTACTAGTTTTGCGCTTTTTGACCCGTTAAAAATTAAAACCGAATCAAACCTAACCATTTTACTGTTTGATACGGACTAATTACATTGTAATCCTATATATAATTTTTTACGGTTTGAAACGAACCAACCATTTTACGGTTTGAGACGGACTAATTACATTGTAATCCTTTCTTGAATAACACCTATATAATCAACCCTATAACTAATTACATTATAATTTTTTAAATTAAGTTATGTTTTACAATAAGTCAATTTTCTTTTATCAATTTGGATTATTTGCTTTGGACGATGAATGGCAACAAAGTTGATGAATTTCAATAAAGTCAAAATTAAATATACTGATGAAGCCAAAAATTCCGTACACAAACCAAATGTAAGTTTAAAACATCCGAAGTCAAAACATAAAAGAAAAAACAAAATAATTAACTCAAAATCTCTCAGCTAGCCTTGCAGTAACAGCTCTGAGTTTTGAATACACCTTACCAGCAGGTGATCCTAATATAAGACTGCACAAAGAATCTCTTGCAATCTTGATGTTAGCAAAAGATCCTAATATATGGATCTTAGAATCAGCAATAACAATACGAGTTTTTGTTGAGTTTTCGATTGCAAACCTTGTCTTACCCCCTTTACCAGAAAGCCTTCCGATGGCACGAGAAAGATGTTCTCCTTTAAGGGTTTTAACATCCTTAATCTCAAAAGAATCCACATAAAGTTCATCCATTCTTAGGAGAGCAATCGCATCAATAACATCAAACCCGAGCACAAATGCATGAACAAAATCAGCACACTTCTGCAGGTTGCTGATATCTGGAGTGTCCCGTCTGGTCATCATCTCAACATTTCGTGTCTTCACGTTCATACGAATGTCCACTTTCATTTGATCATATATCGGAGTGTATATATCCATCCATGCCTTTTTAATTGGCGTGTACCTATGCCTTGGGATGTAAATCTTACGAAACTGAACCTGACCATCAGATATCTCGTGTGCAGTTAAAGGTTTGAAGTTTGGCTTTATTACAGGTTTGGTATTGGCTGGAATGGCTTCTTCTACTTCCATGGAAGCAGCAGTTTTGTCAGATTGCATAATGTGATTATGAAGAAATACCCTGAAAAACAATCAAGTCAAACTCAAATTAGACACTATAGGATATGTACATTGTTATACACATAACAGCTTGTAAGTAGTGTTATTCAAATGTAAATATAATGATAGAAAAATAAGCAGTTTGATGGTTACATAATCACCTGTATCACATTTGAAGAAACAAGTACATATATTTGGAATCTAACAGCTTTCAACTTAAAATTGGTTTTGTATTACGCGTCCGTCATGAACACTATAAACACTAGAAGTTATGTACAGTACGGGTGCGATCAATACAGATTACAGAATAACTGTTTATGTATATAAGCCCTTGTGCATAGTGTAAACAAAAGTAACAGGTGTGCGAAAAAGAGGCTGTTTCTGTATCACATTTCAAGCAACAAGATTTTTATGCAGTTCTCATGGTTCTGATAGTTTCTAGTGTAAATTATATATATGTGTATTAGTGTATATATATATAGATATATATAGACACACACACATATGTATATATTATATATGTATGTATGTATCCAATACGTAGAATATTCACAACAGCCTTGATTAATCCAAACACTAAAACACAGTTGCATAATTAGCATCTTGATTGATACATGACCTAACAGTCTAATATGGAGATGAACAAAGATCATGTAATCATAACCTAAAACCCAATAATTCCACTATTAACATAAACATTAAGACATAACAAAATAGGGCGGTTATATAAGATGCTTGATTATCATCAAAATCGACTCAATCCAAAAGAAATCAAAACAAAAACAAAAATTTTGATTGAAATCATAGTTTAGCTTGATTCAAGATCGCTGCTTGCTTGATCTCAAAATAAATAATCGGTTTTACCTCTTCTACAATGAAATATATGCAGGTCGAATGTTGAACAAAGAGAAATAGAAATACTTACGAGATTCGCCGGAGAAGAGGAAGCTGAGACGGCGGCGGCACGGCGGTGAATTGTGAGGGAGGCTACGGCTTTGAGGGTTTCAATTTTATGAAGATGAAATTTAGGGTTTTAATTATGAGCAATATGCCCCCTATTAAATGTGAAACTGAATTATTTAACCTTAACTATCAATAAATATCATTTTGTCTTTATTATATTTTTTTTCTTTTTTTATCCTCAAGTTATTGGACGGGAGAAGGTTAACATTTCATAGTTCTGAAAATAACAAATTAAACCATTATTTATCAAATTGAATAATATATTTTTAAAAGACGTTTTTGAAAAGAATTAAAAAAATATATAAATTGTGATGTAATCATTATTTATCAAATTGAATAAATTTATACTTATTTAATAGAATAAAGACAAGATAAATTAAAATATAATAAAAGGTTGCATATAAATAATTAACTAGGTTTATTCCCATGCGCGTTGCCATGTGTTATCACAGTACACTCGCAATAACATGTATTTTATATCATTTGCAGAAGCATAAACAAAAACAAATCTCTCATCACAAACTTTATATAAAATTTTCATAAAAACATAAAATCATACCAAATCCTCGCAAATATATTATAAAAATAATTGAAAAGGTACTCACAAAATTCCTCTTACAGGCAACCATTCGTTTGAATTAAAAAAACTTAAATGTCTAATCAAATCTCTCAAATTTAATAAAAACTTAAATATTTAATCACATCTCTCAAATTTAATACATTATCTTTGTTTATTACTTTTCAAAGTAAAAAAAAAAGACTTCTAATGGTTGAAGTCCAAATTTTCAAAACGTCACTACATGTATCTGACACCTAAATAATATAATAATATATATATATATATATATCAATGGGACCCACAATCAATATAATAATATTTTTTACACAGATCCTTTTCATACATTTTAATTATATAGAGTAATAAGAGAGAACTATTCATTTTCATACATTTTAATTATATAGAGTAATAAGAGAGACTGAAAACCAAATTTTATGTTGCTAAAAAAACTAATATGTGTACTACAAAAATAAAACATTTATTTATTATACAGTATAAAATAGATTTGAGTTGGGCTTAAACTCATTCTTATCAAAATCTATGTAGGTGTATAAGTGTATACCCTCCTTAAGGTTGTAACTCCCAATAACCTCTAGGTTTGGTTTGTAGGCTTGGTTTTTATAAGCTCGTTTATGCGTTCGACTAGAGCCGGCTCACCTTTAGGATTCTAGAGGCAACGGCCTAGGGTCCTCAAAATTTTGAGGCCCCAATTGTTCGGGTTATATTAGGTTTATAGTTCAGGTCATTTATTTTGTCGTTTTGGATTTGGAAAATTATAAAGTCCACTCATATTCTCAAAGGAGAAAGTGTGTTTAAGGTTATCTCTTTCCAAATAATTGCGTCTTCTACGTTTTTGTTTCATCTTTACTTGACGTGGGAATAAGTCTTTTATTAATGGTACAAATGAAAGATTTTGACAAATTTTCTAGTGGTAAGTATTATACTTTCTACATTCTTTGTTTATATCATTTGTTTATATAGAGACAAATTAACATATTTTTATGTTTTTTTTAATCTATGAGCCATAATTTTTTATCGCAGACAAAAAGTTATTTACGAAAAGGGTCTCAATTTTTATATTTGTCTTGGACCCCTGAAAAGCTTGAGTTGGCCCTGCGTTCGACTTGTACAAGTCCAAACAGACTTATGTACGAGTTAAGTCTTGATTTGGTATATATGGGTTCATATGAAATTTAAGATTAACAATTTTCATTAACAAAATGCGGTTGTGCAGGTTTGGTTAGCTTGAGTCACTGGGCTTGCCAAGCTATAAAGATGGGAGTCATGTAAGGTTCAACCTAGACTCGGATAGTCAAGCAAGCCAACTTAGCTTTAAGCTTATCATTAACTCATACACGCTTGGGTTAACCAAGAAATGACAAGTTGGTTTACAGGTGGCCAAACCGGGTTTTCTTGGAACCGGTTCCGGTTTTTGACAGTTCCAACCGGTTTTTTGCTGGGTCCGGTTTTGGGTCGGGTTTGACCGGTTTAAAAGGTGGAACCGATTTCAATTTTGCCGGTTCCGGTTCGGGTTTTCGGTTCCGGGTCCGTTGGCCACCTCTAAGTTGGCTTATGAGCAACCATGAGTTGTTCACAACCATAGTAAAGAAAGAGGAGTGGAAAAACAGATATACCACAACCGTTGTATTCGCTCCGGCTAATAACAAAAATTATTTTACAACAAACAAACTTTCCTAGTATATTCCCACTCTTCAATAGGATATAGGGTAAATGACCTTATCCCTATCCAAGTTGGGATATAGAGTCTGCTCTGAAGGAGTTCCCTACTCAAAGTTATCGTTTGAAGTAAAATAACGTTAAAATTAGTACAAATTATACTTTTGCCCTTGAGGGCCACACACATATACATTATATGTGTGAACCTCAAATGGGACGTCAACATTATTTACAACAAACCATGTAAAAAAACGAACCTTGTAGCATACCCTTTTCATGATAAATGAATCGCGTACAAGAGTTTGTAAATCATTAGATGTAACAATTAACAAGTAATCAAATTTCAGAAACCTTTCCAAACAGAAAGAATTTCATTAACAACTTCACATATCAAATCTCTATCACCAGATTGTATAAAAGCATTAAATTCTTCACTAATATCGAAAATCTTACCAAACTTCACAAGATATTGAATGCAACAAATCTTCAACTTTGGCAATCTATACATAGAAGCACTTTGTAATCTTTCCAACACGTTCTTCGTGTCAATATCTTCGATCAAACTTTCTTCACACGCGTCTTTTAGATCAGAAATATCATATTTATCAGCAGCCCTTATAAGATCAAGTCTATGATTAATAAAATCTTGATGCTTTATATTTGAATATATGTAGCTAAGAAAAGCTTCACAAGCTTCAATCGATATGTCAGTAATGTTAATGACGGACATTTCTTTCTCTTTGAGGTTGTGGGAGAACATGCTGTGGAAGACGGATGAACGAGCAGCAAGAACAGCCCGGTGGGCCCCAATCGTTCCGTTTGAAGCACAAATGATGATATCTGTGTGGATGCTTTCTGATAACATTCTGCCTACCGATGAAAGCGTTGTCGAATTTGTGTTGTTTTGTGTAAACCCTTCACTCCCAAGAGATTGGTTTTCACCACCCTGTTTTCAAAATAATGTTGTATAAAAAAGCTAGCTTAACAAACTAACATAGAATACTTGCATAAAAATGGGTTTGTCTCAGCATCATATCATGATCACAAAGATTTATGTGATCCACCTAACAGTGGTGGCAATGTAGGAGAGCCATAAACAGGTTTGGGTTAAGATGAGTGATTGTTGAGGGTCAAAACAGGTTGGGTCACAAACACTTTTTGTGTGTTTAATAGAATTCATAATTAATGATGAACGCGCTTGTGGTTAGTGCGTACCCACATAGAATTTAAGGGGGCAACCATCCACCTTGAAAATTTTTTAATAGTATATATATATTAATATACTAGTCTATTACCCGTGTGAACACACGGATTGAATATAAAATATTAAAGAATTAATAATAAAAATTTAAAAATAATAAATGATGATATTTTTATATAAAATGATTAAATTATGTATTAATAATTACTTTAGATAATAAAACAATAATCAAAATTTTTAATAACAATATTAATATCTTTAACATTCTTGACTTGTGAGATATTTGAACTAACTAAAGTTAAAAATCTAATTAGTTAATTTTCTATCAAAAACTAACTATTTTAAAGTAAGATGAAAAGGTAATATTTTTGTAATTATTAAAGTTAAAAAACATAATTTGAAATTACCGTTAAACATACAAGACAAAAAAAACTGTAACTTTTATCATCATTTACATATTTTTCTGCTTATATTTAATTTTTTGAAATAATTTTTTTAAAGAATTTTTTTTTTGTAAAACTATTATTTTTTAAAAATAACAAATTGAAATATTTCTT
The DNA here is from genome assembly GCA_009363875.1 of Mikania micrantha. Classification (NCBI taxonomy): domain Eukaryota; kingdom Viridiplantae; phylum Streptophyta; class Magnoliopsida; order Asterales; family Asteraceae; genus Mikania; species Mikania micrantha. The sequence goes on along the minus strand of CM018692.1, from coordinate 109,194,926 downwards.
ATTTTTTAAAAATTTGATATTTATGAAAAAATATATTTTATAAACTTTTTAAAATATATTTTATAATAAAATGATTCGATTTAAATATATAAAAAATATTTTTAAATTTGCAAAATAAAAATAATATCATTAGTTATTATTATTATTATTATAATTATTTAATAAGATAGAAAATATAATTTACTTAATAGGAGAGATAATATAATGTATTTAATAAGAGATAATTAAATAAGTGCATAAAAATTTGACAAGTGGCAAATAAACATTTTTGTTTATTAGAATAGATAGATATGTTAAAATCCTAATCGTCTCCCGTAAAATTTTGCAATCGTCCCCCTTAAACTTTTAAATCCTAAATGTTAGTTAATAAAACCAAGTTGAAAAAGGCCTAACAAATAAGTTAAACCCAATTTAAGCCAAGTTTAGCATTAATTATAATAAGTCAAACCACCACAAGTCCATTTTAAACAACTTTCATTATTAATTTTAAAAACTATACTTGAAGTCATATTTGCGCAACTAGATTTGTGATACAAATTTAAGCAATAACATATTTGTTTTGTATAGATATAGTTACTTAGGAAAATCTCTCTATATGTTATATTGTATTTTCATTATAGTATTATACCTTTGTATATGAAATTTCGTTCGATTTTTTAACATAATCCGAGCTAATCCAACCCAACTTGAACACAAACGACCAAAACAAATTTCCGCCCCCCCATGAAAAAATTATGGGTCGACCAGTGCTTGTGGTTGACCCATTTCGCCTTTCTGAGATAAATCACAACAGTGATCAACCCATTCAAACTTATCAATAAGTTTAAATAGTAACCAGCTTAAAAACCGAATTTCAAACTAGTTTTCCATATCTAACAAATTTAGATTAATGTGTTTGACCTAAAAAGTTTGCTAATTTGACACATTGATGTTTAAATGGTAACTGGTAAGTTGATAACCCTTTCTTAAGAAACAGCATATGTAAAATAAAGTCACAAAATTAGGTTTACCAACCATCTTTAAATTCTTTCCAAAAATAAAATTTTTCAACTTTTTAAAATATCTTTGATTGCATAAAAAATTGATAAATTACGTTTGGAGATGCAGTCTTTAGATCAAGAAACTCGAGATCCACGATGAACCTTCCGGTCAATTTAACATCAAGAACCCAAACAAATCCCTCACCACTTCTCAGCTGTTTATCCCTAATTTCTGCATCCAAAACATAAAAAATATAAAAAATTACTGCCAGTCTGATCCGGTTCGGTTCTGAAAACACTTTTAATACTAAGCTTACCAGGATGAACCAAAGTTTTTCGACCTCCTGATAATGAGATTACACGAATGTTGAAAGAAGCAATCGGAAGATTATCTCGAGCTAGCTTTGGTATCTCCGGGAAGAGTTTGATAATCCAATTTCGATTCTTTTCAAGAATTAAATGCCTTCAATTTGCAAAATTATAGAAACCCAAATCAATAATTTTATGATATAAAAACAACAATTGGAATTTAAGAAGTTCTTGCTCATTTGGTTCAGTCACGCATTTCGTCGAACATGTAACCGATCGTTTTTTGAATCAGAAAACTAAAATTTCTGTTTTGATCTGGTTAAACCCAGAACAAATTTCAAGATAATCGAAAAGTTGAGTAATGATTACTACTAAAAGTTTCTAATTCATGACAAAATCATTATAGAATTAACAAAAAAATTGATAAACACAATTACCAGTTCCACTTTCCGATCCTGAAAGGATCAGATTTCCGGTAGGAAGCAGACCCAAAATTATCAACACGCCATTGCGCGAGGCGGGAAACCGTATCGACACGGTAATCAGAATCATTCATTCTACCGAAAGCAATCGCCACAGCGATTTCATGAAAGCAATCGAAAATCCCATCGAACAAAAACTCCCCGTGCTTTCCCAGATTGACTAATGATGAATGAACATATAAAACACACAATTTCACACCCAATTGTGTGTTCTTCACTGCTCTGTTTCAGCAAACTGTTCAACAATCATCGATAATTTGACAGATTAAATACTGGGTTTTAGGGATTTTGGCCCGAATTTGTTGATGGGTTTCGGGCACGCAATGAGCTTGATTAAGCTTTTACGCCATTAATGGTGTACCTTAATGGCAACTTATGGATGATGATGATGACGATAGTGGTAACTGGTACGGTGAATGCTTCTTTGCTATTCAAAGTGTGGTTCTTGCTTCTAGGCTTTGGTATGCTTTTTCGTTTGTTTTAAAGGCATTCCAATTACCAAGAAATATTCCAAGCAACCTTTTTTTAAGACAAAAATTTATTTCATTTTCATTTTATCAATTTTTTTAATGACGATTAAAATTTAAAAAGACATGCATGTATTTCTTAATGTTAATATCATTTATTACATATAAATTTAAATAAAAAATTCAATTACGTTTTTTTTAAATATTTTCTTTCAAATAAAATGATTAATTGCATATTTTTCTTCTCAAGAGAAAATATATAATTAATTTTAAAAGTTAAATAAATATATCAAAAGTTTAATAAGGAAATATATATGAATGACTTATATCTTAAAGAAAAAACTCTTAAACATAATTTTTTATTTAACTTTAATGTAAATTACATATTTATTTTCAAGATTTCATATAAACGACTCAAATATGATTTGAATGTTTTCTTTTTAAAATCGAATTTTTACATAATGTAAATTGAATTTTTAAAAATTCGGTTACATATTTCATCTTTTTAAAAAATGTTTCCTTTCAAACAAAAGAGTCAATTGCATATTTTTCTTCTCAAAAGAAAATATATAATTGATTTTAAAAGTTAAATAAATATGTAACAAAAGATTAATAAGGGAATATATGTAAATGACTTGTATCTTAAAGACCTCTTAAACCATATTTAGATCATTCATTTGGAATCTTAAACTAAACATGTGTTTCACATTAAACACTAAATTTGATTTGTATATTCAAACTCTAATTTTCTATTCAACTTTAGTGTGAATCACATATTTATTTTCAAAATTTCAAATGAACGACTCAAATAAGATTTAAAGATTTTCTATTTAAAATCGAATTTTCAAAAGATTCAATCTCTATACGTAAAAATTCCGAAATTTAAAATTTGTGTGAAGTTAAAGTTTCATTGATAAAACCATTGTAGGTATAATTTAGTATAGAGTAAATTGCAATTTTAATCATGTGGTTCAAGTATTTTAACTATTTTAACCAAAAGTATAATTTTTATTAATTCAACCCTTATTGTTTAAACATCTAACTATTTTGGCCCCAAATCATAGTTAGGTTTGAGGGTCAAAACTATTAAAATTGTTTGGTTTGAGGCCCAATCAATTAATTGTTTAAACCACATGAGTTATATTGTTAAAAGATTTTATATTCAGAGCTAAAATAGGTAAAAACACGTAAACCTCATGAGGCAAAACCGTAATTTACTCTTTAGTATAATATTGCCTCTTTTGGATTAAAAGGTTTGAGTGTTGTAAAAAAAACGAATTTAATTGCGTTATAAATTGGATGACGTGAAAAAAATAATTAAATTGTGGGAGGTGATACTATTTTGTGTTTTTTACTTTTTATATGTTTATTTATATTAATTAAATTATATAATATTATGCACGATATAAATTGTTAAAAAAAATTTATGAGTGGAAACAGAAGCAGTGTAGCTGCTTTGGCTAATTTGAGATCGAAGTGGTTTTGTTCACTATTTGGTTTTAATAGTTCGTTGGTTTAACGATGTAGTTCAGTTTTTTATTTATTTAGAAATGAATAATTTTCTTAAATATTACTTAGGTCATGTTTGGAATTGTTTATATAATTTTAGAAGGATATTTTTATTAAAATGTTTATTAACTTATAACTTTATAAAATAAAGTTTTAAATAAAAGTGTTTGCGTTAGCTTTTTATATGTGAATATACAAGAAGTTAATAAGTTATTTGGATTAACTTTAAAAAAAGTTTTTAAATTAGTTTTTAACATATTCCATCAAAAAGTTATAAAAAATATTATAAAAGTTACAAATTATAGCTTTTTAAAAACAAGTTTTAACGTTACTTAAAAAGTTAAAACTAACATTACCAAACATTTTTTAATTTATTAACTTTTTGATAAAGCTAATAAGTTAATAAGTTAATTTCAAATGAAATCCCAAACATGCACTTAGAAAATATGCTCAATTGAAATTATATCGAAATAGAAGACAAACGGAAAATGAAAGATTTTTAGGAAGAAAATGAAAGGGACCGAAGGATTTTGATACGAAATACTATTAAATTGACATTTCTGACCAGAAAAACAGGAGGGGCCGGGGCCCCCCAAACCCTTCTTAAGAACCGTCCATGCTGATACCTGTATCGGTACCCACTTTCCTGGAATTTCGGTATCGATACCGGCATGGTACCGATCTCATCTTTATTAATAATTATAAAACTAACTAAAATGTTTTTGTCACTCATGTACGAGTTAACTTAATGTGATAAATAATTAAAACATATTTCATGTTATTGTGTTATAGATATTTATTATAATGTTTTAAGTTCTAGATCATTTCATGTTATTTTATCATTATTTTTAACATATCAGATAATTTTGTTGTTATCTTATCATTGTATTTTATATATTAAAAATATAAAATTATACTATTTCACTGTTATGTTTTTCAAAAAGAAAACATTAAAGATGAAAACAAACTTGTTTTTATGATGTAGTTTTTATAAAACATAACATCATATATATATAGTATATAGGGTGAGGTTATAGTAAAAATGCTTAAATTAGTGAGAAGTGTGAGAAGGATTGTAAGCCATTAGATATATAATTTAATGGTTGAGATCAAAGTTGTATTAAAAAAGTTAGTGAAAGGGTATTTTAGTCATAGACACTTTTGTTGACTTTTTATCATGTCCCCCCATTTTTTTAAACGGTCATAACTTTTATATACAATATTATTTTTTCTAAAAAATTACACCAAAAAAACGAGCATTTTTTTATCTTTAAAACGAGTATAATATTGTTATATAAAAAAATTAAAAAAAAAACGTTTTCCTCTGCCTAAGTTATGGTTGAATTTGGAAATGTCCGATCCGAATAAGCAAGACTTTGTATATTTGATATTCTATCCGATCCAAATAAAAAGATAGATACCCGGCCTTAATATATTCGAATTAGAGGTGTAAGCGAACCGAGCGAACACGAACGAGCCCTTGTTCGTGTTTGTTCGTTTAACTTTTAACTTGTTCACGAACGGTTCCCGAACGCTAATCGAATGAAAATTTTTGTTCATGTTCGTTTATTAAGGAATTTAGTTTGTTCACGAACGCTAACGAACACATATTATTTAAACAATATAAATAAACATTCCTAATTTCAAGCATTGAAGATAATCATTTATAAATATATAAATTAAAATATTATAGTATTAAACTAAAAATAACTTAAATATTATGGTATTAAACTAAAAATATACAACACATTTAATGAATAAATATAATAAATGAATTTAACCGAACGTAAACGAACGTTCACGAACACAAATAAACGAACACGACCTATGTTCATGTTCGTTCATTTAACTAAACGAATGAAATTTCTTGTCCGTGTTCGTTTATTTATTAAACGAACAAACATAAACAAACTTCCCGCCGAATGGTTCACAAACTGTTCACTGAACGTTTGGTTCGTTTACAACCCTAATTCGAATAACCTGAATACAAATTTTGATTGGTTTTTTCGAGTTTCAGACATAATTCAGATTTTGAATTTTCTTAGATTTTGGTTTTTCTGAACGCTGCTACAATATATCAGCAATTTTGATGGTTCACTAGTCTCTAGTAATAAAAGGAGACACATTCAATGCTATTTTATAAACATTTCTCCGATTTTATTTGTTTCACCTATAAATTAGTTATTTATAGATATTCATTCCATATTCTAATATTTTTAGACTAAGATGGTCCAGTTTGAATATTTTATTTAAAACATGGGTATAATTTGTCTACTTTTTGTCCTTGGAAGCAAAGAATCCAATTTGATTCATCCAAAAGGAAAAAAGTCAGTAATGTGTGGGGTCAATATTGTAAATTTTTGGTGAATGGAGTTGGATTAGGGAAGCATTGATGTTTCCAACTTTCAATAATTACACTTCCACATTAAAAATAGATGTCCAATTAAAAATTGTTCAACAATGTTATTGTGAGTTTGTGACTTCCATCCTTTGTACAACATGTTATCTAGTTTTATTATTCCTGAATTTGATCAACAACACAAAGAGTAATTAAAAAAAGATAGAAATTGAGTGGTCAACATAATCACATTCCCATTGGACTCACAAATGTCTTTCTCTTGTAAGTCGATGCGGTGTGCCCCATGGTTGAGTCGTGGTTGGGCGTTGAACACCGCCCTCTTGGGCGTTTTTGGGTTGGGTGTGGTCACGGCAACGGCTCATTCGAACGTTGAGATTGATTTGGTTGACCGTTGCTTTTTAAAAAAAATTCCTATATATACAAACACAACTCACACATTCACATCACACAAACACAATTCAAACATTCACATCACACAAAAAACATCAAATAAAAAAAACTAATTTTGATAAAAAATACAGTTTTTACAGGAAGATGATGATTTTAGCGAAGACGAAGATTTTTTAATCGAAGCGTACAACTTACTCTCGACATCATCAGAAAACAAGTTGAGAGACCCGTTTTGTCTAGAAGAGCACGAATTAATCGAGATCGTCTTGGAGCGCACGCATGTCTTTTTGACAATTATTTTTCAGAAAATCCGAAGTACCCCGAACATTTATTTCGGCGTCGTTTTCGGATGAGTCGGAATCTTTTTTCGCGAGTGTCTGATGATTTGGAACAAAACTTTGAATTTTTTTCAACAAAGTTGTGACGGAAGAGGTAAGATCGGGTTTTCCGATCTACAGAAATGTACTTCCGCAATACACCATTTGATTGAACATTTATGTAAAAATCGTGAAGTTGTTATTTAAGTTCTATTAATAAATTATTTCTAGATTTATATAATAAAAATAATGACTTTATTTAGAAATTAAAAAAAATTAATCATTGCATCATGATAACATCATAATGCCAATCACTTGGCATTTTCACCACAAGTAGTTGGGTATCACATAAAGTAACTTGCTTTTTATGGAGACTACGTCGCGTTTCAGTCGAGACTAATCAAGGATAAGGGGGAATTTATATTCAACATTTGTAATGTGATCTTTGTTCTCTAGAACACATCTTCATTCAATGTCTAGTGGTAAAGGAATTTTGGAGGAAAATCACATATATGGTGGTCATGTCTTGATTTTATAATCGCTTATTAGTTTCAAGCATATTATAGGCTATCAATTCTGGCTATTGTTGCAAACTTCAGTCTAAGGTTCACACTCCCATTACTTATACCTCATGTTGTTTACTTTGGAAGGCACACAATGATTGGATATTCGACTAGACTAATGCTCTGTTCTCGAGTTAATTTAAGAGGAGAAAATAAAGGAAATTGAAGGAAAAAAGAAACATGTTTGTGTTACTGAGTTTCATTTAACGAATGAACGGAAAGGAAAATAAAACATGTTGTGTTCTCGAGTTTCATTTAAGGAAGGAAATGGAAGGAAGTGGAAGGAAAACAAGACAAAATTATTTATCTTTCCTTCCAATTTGGAAGGAAATGAAAGGAAATAATTCAATTATTTTCTTTTCCTTCTTTCCTTTCATTTCCTCTCTTTTATTTTCCTTTATGTTCTCTCCTTTAATAAACTCGGGAATATAACGTAAATGGTCTATGGATAGGTTGATAGAGTAAATAAAGTCCTAATCCTAGCAATGGGTAAAACATAGTTCAACAAATGTGGCAATTGATTGGGAAACTTAGATGCATAATCCATTTGGGACAATAAAATTATGTAAGGTGAATTTGTGCTTCCAACGATATAAAAGAATATAGGGTTATCTTTCTTCTTTCGGGTTTTCTAGTTTCTTTTTTTTTTTTTTTTTTTTTTCTTTTTTACTTTCTTTTGTCTTGCTACATGTGTTTCTCTAGTTTTGTATCTTTGGGTTATTGGTATTGATTTTATTCGGTGCTAGTTCTCCGTTAGCCTGCTTTGAATAAAATTATTCATTGTTGCCATTAAAAAATTACTTATGGATATCCTGTTGATAATATAAAGTATAAGCAAATATCCCAGCAAATATTGAAGTAAGATACTCTTTCTACATTTGAACACGAATCAAGTATTGTTATTTGGTCGAATTATGTGTAGTATTATTTCGAACATGATAATCAAGTGCATAACATGTTTAAAATAAATAAGTGTGTATACAAGACAAGGATAAAAGATAAGAATGAAGAAACAAATTTTTCTGGTAAATAAATAAAAGGTAAAAATGCTTAAAAAGAATGTAATTATTAGCATATAGGATGCCCTTGAGTGAGGACGCCCACTCGCCAAGGGTAAATGAAGCCTAATGGGCTTGTTTATGATAAGCCAACTAATAGGCTTATCTCTTACTTTTGCACTTATTTCTTACTTTTCCACTTATCAAGCGGGTATTAGCCTACTTGATAAAATATTATTTTTTAACAAAATGCTAAATAATGCAGTAAGCATTTAATTTTGTGATGAATAAAAGTTACTTTTAACATTTTTGTAATAATAAACTAAAATTGAAATATTCAATATAAAACATTTTAATAGAGCCATGGAAGAAGGATCAAAGCTATTACAAAGGGTATAAACGAAACAAGGCAGCTCGTGAAATACTCGAGATCGAATCGGTAAAAAACTCGAACGAGCCGAGCCTTAACGAGCCCGAGCTCGAGCCCAAAAGTGTGGCTCGTTTAGTTATCGAGCCCGAGCCGGAGCTCTACATATCAAGCTCGAGCCGGCTCGCGAGCCTTATCGAGCTTTTTGTTTATATTAATTTTTTTTATTATATTAAGTGTTTATATATAAAATTAATTATTTTTATATATAAAATTATGATTAATATATTTAAATCAATTATTTTATGTTAAATTTAGAAAATATAATTATAAATATAATTAAACTAGTAATTAAAGTAAATAAATTAAATAACAAAAATCTAAACGAGCCGAGCTCGAGCCTCAAGATTTTCTAATGAGCCGAGCTCGAGCCTTAACGAGCTCGGGATCGGCTCGGCTTGTTTACACCCCTATCTATTGCTAGCAAATCGCTAAATTTAGGGATTGGTTATTAACAGACCAACTTTTTTTATTTTAATATCCAGCTGACCCTATACGTCTCGTATAGGTCTATATGAAACGTATAATTAGACAATGATTGGTCACGTATACGTTGCGTATTGGACCTGTATGTCGTTTATAGGCATAAGAGTCCAATCATTGACACTAACAAATTCTGATAAACAATGATTGCCTTCACGGCTCTTATAAGCTTATACGAGACATATAGGAGGTGTGAAGAATGTGAAAATAATATTACCCAAAAATTCCAATAATAGAAGTAAAAAAAATGTGGAATTCAACGTACAACTTTAAATAAAAAATTAAAAGGTGATGGGAAGTAATTATAGGGTATTATAACAACAATAGAAGCAAGCACAACTACACAGAATCAGCAACTAACATAACATAAGTTCATGATCATAGATAGACCTACATAACTCATGACAACCATGATTTATTTATTACCATAAACATGATTAGAAAATTAAACTAACATAAATAATTTTTATATTTATCCGCCAGCTAATTTGATTATATCGGAATCCCAGATTTAAGATTTTAAAACTAAATAATAAGTAAATGAGAATAAAATATGATTTACTGACACAAAGATTTTATAATGTAATAACATATTAGGTTAAAAGTCGTATTACATGTGTTAAAAACTAAAATGTTATACTTTATAAAAAAAATGGTGAACGCCATCATTAGGCGTCTCTCACAGACCGGTTCTACGGTCAACATGAGGGAGGTAAATAGCGTGACCCAGGGAAAATTTGGTGGTGCCGGGCTTTGAACCCTAAACCTCTATTATGGATTCTCACCCCTTACCACTAGGTCACCATCACGGAGACAAAAAGAGACTATATACTTTATAAGAAAACTAAGAAAACTTATTTGTTTTATAAAACTTTTAATTTTCAAAAAGTAAAGATCTTAAATATTTCTTATTTTTTAAAATTTGATTTTCTTGAAGAATTTCACATCTTCGTAAACTTTTATAGGAGTGTTTTTGATGAAAAAGATATAATGTATTAAAAACTATTTTTTTTAATATGAAAAGGTATATAATATAATTAATCATTAGATTTATAATTATTTGATAATATAAAAAATATAAAGAGATAATTAATTAATTAATATGATTAAAATTACATGTGGCAATAATAATTTATGAATAAAGAGATAATTGATTAATATGATTAAAATTACATGTGGCAATAATAATTTAAGAAAACTAGGTTTATTCCCGCCGCGCGTTGCGGCGGGTCATCACAGTACACTCCTGACAACGTGTATTATATGTCATTTGCAGAAACATAAGTTACATAGCAAAATCAAATCTATTATCATGAACTCTATACAAATTTCTTATAAAAACATAAAATCATACAAAATCCATACAAATATGTTACGAAAATAATTAAAAAAACTGGCAATATCCTTCTCATCTGCAACCAATTGGTTGAATTAAAAAAACCCCAAATCCCTAAGCACACATCGATTTTATATGAAAACAAACAAATAACATTTGCTTTTTTCGAACACCACCAAAACCGTAGAAAGGACCACATTTTCTCACTAATCATAGAGAGAAAACCCCTAAACCCTATTTGGGTCGTCGATTTCGAATCTTGAAAATAAATACGTGGTTCACATTAACCCACATTAAAGCTGATTTGTTTATTCAAAACCAATTTTTTTATTCATATTCAATGCGCACCACATTTTTATTTTCAAAATTCCAAATCAATGGTACAGATAAAGTCTAGGTGACCCATTTTACTACTCCCCTTATCTCTTTTAATAATATACCAGTATATATAATATATATGTGGGAGTGGGTGTATATATATAATATGTGGGAGTGTGTGTAAGAGAAAAAATAACAGTTGCTTTTTTCGAACACCACCAAAACCGTAGAAATGACCACATTTTCTCACTAATCATAGAGAGAAAACCCCTAAACCCTATTTGGGTCGTCGATTTTGAATCTTGAAAATAAATACGTGGTTCACATTAACCCACATTAAAGCTGATTTGTTTATTCAAAACCAATTTTTTTATTCATATTTAATGCGCACCACATTTTTATTTTCAAAATTCCAAATCAATGGTACAGATAAAGTCTAGGTGACCCATTTTACTACTCCCCTTATCTCTTTTAATAATATACCAGTGTATATAATATAATATGTGGGAGTGGGTGTATATATATAATATGTGGGAGTGTGTAAGAGGAAAAAAAAGCCGTGGGGCCCACGTTACTATTCCCCCCCACCTTAAATTATATATAGAATAATGATACAATGTAATAAGAGTCTAAGAAATTAACACATCTCAAAAAAATAAGTTTATTTATTATAATAGTAAGATAAGGAATTTATATATACCAATTAAAAACTTAGAAAATCAATTTTAATTATTTCTTCTATTTAAATAAAAAAACTAATTTTGGAAGAAATAAAGATAAACAATATAGAGCAAATACTTAAAACGGGTAAAAGAAAACATGTTAAAAATTAGTGGTTGCTTTTGACCAAAGGCAACTAAGTGGGGGTTGGGACACTTCAATCCTTCTACGCATCCCAATGCTACAATAGAATAAACTAATTTTTTTTGAACGGCAGTACTATCTTACTCATACTCCTAAATTACACTCAATTTTCCCTCTTGTTTGGATTTGAACTCAAGACCTCCTTTCTAAGAGGCAATGCCTCTACAATAGAATAAACTATAAAAGTATATTTTGTTTGGACGACGAGAGATTTTAATCGTGTGAGCCTTTTTGTTTTCAGACTATGTCACCAAAGTCTAGTTACCTGGAGCTCCCATGAGCCATCACAACCACCCAGGAGGAAACCCCACTGAGAAAACCCCTGACCCCTCTCAAACCCTTTTTTACTACAAAAGGGATTTGAACACAAGACCTCATATTTGAAAGAATCATAGGGTACCATTGATGCAATGCCTTATTGGTAGCTATAAAAGTATATAACATCATAAATGGGTGTAATTTAAAAGAGGTCTTTTAGAAAGGAGATCTTTGTTTCAAATCCAAACAAAGGAAATATTGTGTGTAATTTAAAAGTAGAATAATATGACTGTTCAAAAAAAATATAACATCATAAATAAAGTAGTAAATTACTTATATGTTTCTTGTGGTTTGTTACTATTTCATTCTTAGTCTTTAGGTTTCGTAAATTACCTATATGCTCCTAAATTTTAGACATTTGTGACACATATAGTCCTTAGGTCATCAAATTACACTCACATAATTGATCAATTTAATCTCACATAAGGAACATATGTGTTACAAAAGTTTGGTGCATCTGTATAATTTATGAAACATAGGGACCAAATGTAAGGCATGTCATGCATAAGTTTGGTGTTAAACTATGTAAAAGCATAACCCCATTATGTTATATGAAATGTGTAAGGCATTATTGTCTTAAATTCTGTTAACATATGAAATGTGTAAGGCATCATTGATTCATTGTCTTAAACTAGGTTTATTCTTCCCGCACGTTGCGGCGGATTATTACGGTGCACTCCCAAGAATATGTATTATATATCATTTGAAGCCAATGTGGGGCTAGCCCACTTGGTAGAGGCATTGTCTCTTAGAAAGGAGGTCTTGGGTTCAAATCCAAGCAAGGGGGAAAATTGGGTGTAATTTTGGAGTAGGAGTAGAATAATATTGCCGTTCAAAAAAAAAAAAAAATATCATTTGAAGCAAAATCAAATCTTTTATCACGAATTCTATACGAATTATTCATAAAGACATTAAATCATACAAAATCGTCACAAATATATTATAAAAATAACAATTACTCACAAAATATGTCTCACCGGCAAAAATCGTTTGAATATATATACACACACACACACACACACAGACACACATAATAAAAAATGGGACCACTCATCATATAATAATATTATCAATACTATTCCTTTTTCATGGATTTTAATTATATATATAGTAATTATGTTAACATATTGTTTGGTGTTAAACTATGTAAAAATATAACCCTACTATGTCATGCATAAGTTTTATTTTTTAATTTGTTGAATTTGTATGCCATATATCAAAATATACATGTCTTGGGGGTCATATTGCTATTTTGAGAGTCCTACTTGTTAAGTTGATCCACCTTCAAACTTGAACGCCCACAAATGTCACATCTATCTAAGATAGAATTAACATAGGTGTAACCGAACAAATGTTACAACACAATAATATAAAAGAAAACAATTAATACATGTATTATATAATAAATGCATGGGTCAATAAATCAATAATGCATCTCTAACACATGTCACACTTTTAAAAATAATAGAAAATAATCAAAGACTCAAAATTTAATAATATTCAACTAAAGCATTATTTTAAACACTTATATTAAACATGAACTCATTTGCAAGTGTCAGTCGACAAGTGACACTTGTAAAACCAAATGTTAATTTTGTGATCTTTTCAAACCTCAGCTCTTAACTTTGTAAAATATTAATTTATTCTTTTTAGTTTGTAAAGTTTAAAGTTTCTCACTTATAAAATATAATTTTATTTTTACTCAATCAATTTCCGTTTGCTAATTTAAATATAATAATAATAATCATATGTTATATTAACTAATGATATCGTGCTAGTGATGTGAAGAATGAGACCAGTGACTGAACAGTATTTGTATCGTTATATAATTGTTTTTTTATTACGTTTTAAACTTGAACGCTCACAAATGTTTCTTTTTTTTTTCCTTGTGTCACATAACCGAGTGATTGTAACTTTAGATGTTCCTTTTTTAATAAATTGATGTTTAGACCACACTACCAAATGGGTCATAGTTGTTTTATGACCAGTTAGTTTTGTATTAGACAACTTAAGAAAAAAATGATACGTTTCACAAGAGTCAAACTCATGACCTTTTATTTGATATGGCATAAACCACTACACCAAAATCTAAGTTGTTTTGAATACAAAATGCATTAGGCCACTAGGAGTCGTCCCAGTTTTTCCTATTGCCACAAGAGCGCCACATCAGCTTTCCCCACTTTTCCCCACTTTTCTCCATTTTACATGGTGTCGTCCACTTTTCCCCACATTTTTTAATGATTTATTTTAATAAAAATTAAATAGATTCATTAAAAATAAAATATAAAATTACATTAAATTTTTAAAAAGATATTACATTAAATTAAAAAAAAACCACAACGATTCTAAAAAATAAGCAACAACGATTAAAGACATTTAAAATACTAGTTATTCGGGTTATTGGCGTAATATTGTTGCGATAAATGCTCCAAATGCTCGATAAGGTCGGCTCGAAGGTTTCGTGCGTTGTTCTTGATCGCAGCTGATAAAGAATGTCTTCTTCAGGATGTTCATTGCTAGGAGGGTCCTCTATGTGTTCTGGTGATATTGCTTCTCTAGTCCATTTTAAAATCATATTGTGTAGAATGATACAAGCATACATAATTTTTCGTAAACTTCGTGGATGCATTTGCTTTGCGGGACGATGTAATATATTCCACTTTCCCTTCAAAACACCGAAAGCTCTTTCAACGTCCTTTCGTGCTGCTTCTTGTGCTCTCTTGAATCGACGACGTTTTAAATCTTCTCAGGAGGATGCTGCAACGATTTCACTATAGTTGCCCAACTACGATAAATCACATCACCAAGATAATATCCAAGCTTGTATTCGACGCCGTTAACCATAAACGGGCAATTTGGGGCTGATCCATCAAGTATGTTGCTGAAAACATACGAACGATCAAGAACGTTGAGGTCATTGTTGGAGCCGGGAGGTCCAAAGAAAGCATGCCAAAACTAAGTGTCTTGTGATGCCACCGCTTCAAGCATCACCGTTGGAACCTTGTAATCACCCCGTGTGTATTGTCCGCGCCATTCAATCGGACAATTCTTCCAAACCCAATGCGTACAATCTATAATTCCCAACATTCCCGAGAATTTGTGTCTTTCAGAATGCGCTTGGTATAGCAACAGAACATCATTGTAAGTGGGTCTTTGAAGAAATTCTTTTGAATACAAACAAATAACACCGTCACAAAATTGGTTGAGGCTTTCACGCGACGTTCTTTCAGACATTTGTAAATACTCATCAAGATCATCTGGAGCGTCACCGTAAGCTAACTGTCGTATCGCAGACGTGCACTTTTGAAGTGCAGTTGTCACACCCCCAAATTCCCACTTGTGGCAAATGTCCACGTGGATGTGACGTGTCCAGAATCACAGCTCAAGGTCATATAGAACACCTCTATATGCGTTTACAAATCCAATGTTTGACACATACACAATTAAAATAGTTTGCAGCGGAAAAAGTATTTCATCATATAGCAGCGGAATATTCAAATGCTTGACATATGCAGCGGAAAATCAAAAGTTGTTAAACACTACGAAGTTTGATAAAGATACATATTCATAATAAACAGTGTTTGCATGAAAACATAAATAAATGCATGTAGGTCCTATGCCCGATCCCCTACGTGCATTCCTGGCATCCATAGCCTGCTAGTTACCTGAGAATACAAGTTTGAAAACAAGTGTCAACACGATGGTTGGTGAGTTCACAGGTTTTGATATACATATAGTAATAAAAAGTGTGTCATGCTGTTTATCAATGTTAGTACCGAGCCCTAGGCCCAAAGTGTCAGTGCGTCACTACCGAACTAGACTTGTTTGTCCTTGCCTCCGCTATGCCTCGTATGCATAGCAAGATAGGTCAGAATTTGCACGGGTTATGACACTCAGTCAACATGGTGCCCCGTGGGGTTAGTCATTCCCTAATGGATCCATCCAAATCTACCACGTTGTTTGTACATTAACGGTAAGACTTTGTGAGGGCTTGTAACGAGTTCAACACTTAATGTTTGTCCAATAAACCAGCATACACAAAAATGTTTGTAAAAGCAATAATGTTTGACTCGATGCAACTAGTATTCTCCCCCTATTTAAAAGCGTTTGAAAAGAGTAAAGAGGGGCCGTAAACTCACCTTAGTGATATGAACGAATGAAAGCGTAAGCTCCTGATGTAGTAGGCACGCTGGTCACCGGCAACCTATATCGTAGACCGTACGTGAGTTCGCGTAAGTGACCGTGCTAGTGTTAGTGCTCGTGTTTGTGTCCAACAACCCTTGGTTGTTCATGTTTGTCCGTGTCGGTCCACAATGACCGTGTTTGCTCGTGTTGGTCCATATTGACCGTGTTTGACCATGTTTGACCATGTTTGACCGTGTTTGACCATGTTTGACCATGTTTGACCGTGGTTGACCAAAGTTGACCGTGTCAAGTCAACGACCCGTTGGTGAACCGTGTGACGGTTTGTGACTCGTGTAGCAATCGTGTAAGTGTTTGTCGTGTGCAAAACGCGTAGGTTGCGTTTATGGACAACTTACTATTTATAGTAAGTTTCCATTTTTAGAAAGTTCACAAAGCATGACGGTTTTATAGTTCTAGCATGTTCAATAGTCATACGGGGTCATGTTAACACATAGCACGTCATCATACGGTTTCACATAAGTCATTTAGAACATGTTAGTGCACAAAAGTTTCCTAAAATGGAAAGTTTCCATTTTTAGCATACGTGACATCGGAAACCATCTAACTTAGCATCTAATCATCATGTTATAACATATCAAGCCATTTAGCAAGCTCAAATCATTCAAAACGTTCATAAGTTGGTTTTTGTAAAAATAAAGTTACTAAATATAGTAACTTTCCAATTTTGCATAGAAATGACCATTTAACATTTCTAAACCAATTTTTATATCACCAATCATCATAATAAACCACTTAACACCATTTAATCATGTCATCTCATCCCAAATTATCGTTTAACAACATTCTAACTAGAAAAGTTACTAAAAATAGAAATAACACTACATATGATCATAGACATCATCAAAACCTCTTTCTAACACATCAAATCATCATGATATCATCCAAATGGCAATTTCCCATACATGCATGTTCATCAAATACACCAAATCATCTATTTGTGACTAAAAAGTTTCTAAATATAGAAATATTCATAAAAATCATTGTTTTAACCATTTCAACATCATCTAAACATGTAATCACCATCCAATATCATCAATCATCATGCTCAAGTACTGAAAATCACTCTACCTATCATAGATCGTACATGCATGGCATCATCTCATCTAGTCAAGACCAAATAACACATTTTAATGACTCACATCACCATGGATCGTCACGAAATGTATTCTAATCACTCTAGATCATCTTTAAACACTTTAAAATCAACAAACCCAGATCTAAACATTACAAAATCCGTGCATGTGATGGGGTAGTGCTTGCATGTGAGATTCAACACTTGCATGTGTGTGTAGTGATGTGCAAATGAGTGTTTTAGTCACAAGAACTACCTCTAAAGCTCAAGAACTGAGAGATGTTGATCTTAGCAGCTTCTATAGGCTCCTGGGACTCGGATTTGAGCAGAGGTGAAGTGATGGTGGTGGTGTCAAGCTTCCAACGTCTTCCTTCAAGCTTCCAAGGCTTCAAGGACCTCAACAATGGCTTCAATGGTTTCCTTTGGGTGTGTTTTGCATGTAACAGAGGTGCTAGGGAAAAGAAACTCGTGCAATGGCGTCTGGAGTCGACTAAAATGATGATATAGAGATAATGATGGATTTTGTGTTGCTCAAGAAGATTTTAAGCTGTCAGAGAGGTCAGGCGTATCGCCTGGCGTGGTTGTGCAAGTTGGTACGTTACGCGCGGATCCAGACAGACGAGGCGCTCATATTTCATCCGCGCGCATCGCCTGTCGCGGGCATCCCGGGTCAGGCGTACCGCCTGGCCTGAATTTCAAGCCCAATAAGCTTGTTTTGCTGTTCTGGCCCATTCTTGCCCGTTTCTCGACTGTAAAACATCATTCGAGTGTCGTTTGGACTCTATTGGTCAATTATCGGCCATAATTGCCTTGTGACAGTGTTTCGTGAAGTTTCGAGTGTTGTGCTACACAATGTGTTAGGCGTTCACCAACGTTCGTGTGTTTTGACACGTGTGTGCTGTTCGTCGATAATTCCACGAATTATCTAGTCATGAGTCAGTGTTCGTACTGTCGTGCCACGTGTCACACTAAATTAATCTAATTCTAGTGCCACGTGTACATAATGTATTTAAATAAACATTTAAATAAATAAGATGCTGACCTGGAAATTACGGGGTGTCACATCCTCCCCATGTTAGAAAGAATTTCGTCCCGAAATTCAACTTGTGTTGCTAGTGTTTGCCTGTTCCGCGAACAGGTGTGGGTACTTTTGTTTCATCTGATCTTCACGTTCCCACGTGAATTCCGGTCCTCGTCGCGAATTCCATCGCACTTTCACAATTGGTATCTTGCTGAGTTTGAGCTTCTTGGTTTCCCGGTCCATAATTTCCACCGGTTCCTCCACGAAGTTCAATTGTTCGTCGATTTGTATTTCCTCAAGAGGAATAACAAGTGTCTCATCAGATAGGCACTTCTTGAGGTTCGAGATGTGGAATACGTTGTGTACGCTGCTCAGTTCAACTGGCAGGTTTAGTTTGTAGGCTACAGGGCCTATTCGCTTTGTAATCTCGAAAGGTCCGATGTAACGAGGGTTCAACTTTCCTCGTTTGCCAAACCGAATGACACCTTTCCAGGGCGAGACCTTGAGTAACACTCTGTCCCCCACTTGGAATTCCAACGGTTTGCGTCGTTTGTCAGCATAGCTTTTCTGTCTGTCCCGAGCTGCTACCATTCGTTTGCGTATTTGTACGATCTTCTCAGTTGTCTCGTGCACCAGTTCTGGACCAGTCAGTTGGCTGTCTCCAACTTCCGCCCAGCAGATGGGTGATCGACACTTACGTCCGTAAAGTGCCTCGAATGGTGCAGCTTGAATGCTAGTGTGGTAGCTATTGTTATAGGAGAACTCAACTAATGGTAGATGAGATTCCCAGCTACTACCAAAGTCAATGACACATGCCCGGAGCATGTCTTCCAGTGTCTGTATCGTTCGCTCACTTTGCCCGTCCGTCTGCGGGTGGTAAGCAGTACTCATGTCCAATCTCGTGCCCAAAGCCTTATGCAAAGACTTCCAGAAGTGAGACGTGAATCGACTGTCGCGATCAGATATGATTGAGATTGGCACTCCATGTCGAGTGACCACTTCCTTTAAATAAATCCGGGTGAGTTTGTCTAGCTTGTCAGTCTCCTTGATGGGTAGGAAATGTGCGGACTTTGTCAGTCGGTCTACGATAACCCAGATGGTATCGCATCCACTTGCCGTCTTAGGCAGCTTAGTGATGAAGTCCATGGAAATCTGTTCCCATTTCCACATTGGTAATTCCGGTTGTTGAAGTAACCCTGATGGCTTCTGGTACTCAACTTTGACTTTTGAGCACGTTAAACACTTACTTACGTAAGTTGCTATCTCAGCTTTCATGTTTGGCCACCAATAGGTTGTCTTCAGATCGTGATACATCTTATCAGAGCCTGGGTGTACGGAATACCGGCTCTTGTGAGCTTCATCCATCACTACTTCTCTCAATCCTCCGTAGCGTGGAATCCAGATTCGATCCGTTAAATAGTAAGCTCCGTCGTCTTTTGCCTTTATTTGTTTATCCATGCCACGCATGGCTTCAAGAGTGAGGTTTTCAGTTTTCAGAGCTTCCTGTTGTGCTACCCGAATTTGATTCGGCAGTTCGGAATGGATCGTAAGTTGTAGTGCGCGCACGCGTTTTGTTGTTTCTTTTCGGCTCAACGCGTCGGCCACTACGTTGGCTTTACCGGGATGATACTTGATGGCGCAATCATAATCACCTATGAGTTCAACCCATCTTCGTTGTCTCATGTTCAACTCTTTCTGGTCGAAGATGTGTTGTAGGCTCTTATGATCGGTAAAGATTGTACATTTCGTGCCGTACAAGTAGTGTCGCCAGATCTTCAAGGCAAACACCACGGCTCCCAACTCAAGGTCATGAGTCGTGTAGTTCTTCTCATGCACCTTCAGTTGACGTGAAGCGTATGCTATCACTTTCTCGCGTTGCATCAGCACGCAACCGAGTCCTTGTTTCGAAGCGTCGCAATACACCACGAAGTCATCACATCCTTCCGGTAGGGATAGGATGGGTGCAGTGCATAGTTTCTGCTTCAACAGGTTGAAAGCAGCTTCTTGTTTGTCTCCCCAATCGAACTTTTTGTCTTTATGGGTCAGGGACGTCAATGATTGGGCAATCTTCGAGAATCCTTCAATGAATCTCCGGTAGTACCCGGCCAGTCCAAGGAATTGCCGCACCTCAGTTGGAGTCTTGGGTGCTTCCCAGTTCTTAATGGCTTCGATCTTAGCTGGGTCTACGTGAATTCCCTGCTCATTAACCACGTGTCCAAGGAATTGGACTTCGCGAATCCAAAAGTCGCATTTTGAAAATTTCGCGTACAGTTGCTCTTTCTTCAGTAGTTCCAAGACTAACCTTAGATGTTCGGCATGCTCCTCCCGATCCTTTGAATAAATCAGGATGTCGTCGATGAACACTATCACGAATTTGTCCAGGTAAGGTTTACACACTCTATTCATGAGATCCATGAATACGGCTGGTGCGTTGGTCAGTCCAAAGGGCATAACTAAGAATTCGTAGTGTCCGTATCGGGTTCTAAAGGCAGTCTTAGGGATATCGTTTTCCTGTATCCTTAGTTGGTGGTAACCCGATCTTAAATCGATCTTCGAATAGTAGCTTGACCCTTGCAACTGGTCAAACAGATCGTCTATTCGCGGTAAGGGATATCGATTCTTGATCGTCACCTTGTTCAGCTCTCTGTAGTCGATACACATACGGAATGATCCGTCTTTCTTCTTTACGAACAAGACCGGTGCTCCCCAAGGTGAGAAGCTTGGTCTGATAAATCCCTTGTCTAACAGTTCCTGCAACTGGTTAGACAGTTCCTGCATCTCCGTTGGTGCTAGTCGGTATGGAGCTTTGGCAATCGGTGCTGCTCCAGGTGTAAGGTCTATCTGGAACTCGACTTGTCGTTTCGGAGGTAGTCCAGGTAGATCCTCGGGAAACACTTCGGGAAAATCGCAGACTACGGCGATGTCCTCAATCTTCCTCTCTTTCTTCGGTTGTTCTGCGATGAGGGCTAGTATGGCAGTGTATCCCTTTTGCAGGTACTTGTTCGCCTTCATGCATGACATGATGTTCAGAGGTACTCCCCGTCTTTCCCCCTGAATCGAGATCTGTTCTCCGTTCTGCAACGTCACTCGTACGATCTTCTCGTTGCATACGATCTCGGCCTGGTTAGTGGATAACCAATCCATTCCTACGACTACATCAAAGCTTCCGAGAGTCACCGGCATCAAATCGATTTCGAGTTCGTGATTCGCCAAAACCATGACGCATCCTCGGAAGATGTGTTGTGTTTCAATCAGTTTGCCGTCAGCTAACTCTACAGTATACTTGTAGTCTAGTGGCGTTGGGGTAATATCTAGTAATTTGCTAAACTCACTAGATATAAAGCTCCTATCGGCACCGGTATCAAATAATATGCTAGCATAGACATTATTTAAAAGAAACGTACCGGTTACGATGTTTGGGTCATCCTTGGCTTCTCCCGAGCCAATCACAAATGCTCTTCCTTTGGCCGCTCCTCCTCCGGCCTTCTTCAATTGAGGGCAATCCCTCCTCATGTGGCCTGGTTTTCCACATTCATAACACCCTCTGGAGGTGTTCTGGTTGTTGTTCTGGTTGTGGTTAGGGTTGTTGTTACTGGGAAATTTGGATCTGCAGTCTTTGGCCATGTGGCCATGTCGTCCACACTTCAAGCAACGATATCGTTCGCATTGCCCGAAGTGGTGATAAGAGCATCGGTTACACAAGGGGTATTTCCCTTGGTACACACCCTTCCCCTTGTCGTCGGGTTGGGTGGCAGTAAAGGCTCTGGCTGGTGCAGATCTTTGTTGTTGTTGAGGTTGATGAGATTGGTGGTGGCTGGGTTCCCACTTCCTCTTCTGGCTTTCTTGAGGCTTCACATGCTCGCCTCGTTTTGGTAGCTTGCCCTGAGCTACAGCTTGGTCAGTCAGTTTATGAGCCAGCCTGATCAGAGGTTGGATAGTGGTGAGGTCAGACGCAGTCACCATGCTCTGAATTTGTTCGGGCAGCCCACTGATGAACTGCTCGATTTTCTTGTACTCCGGCGTCACCATAGCCGGACATAGCTTACACAGCTCATGGAATCGAGTACAGTATTGCTCGATCTCAGAGCCCACCATCTTCAGTACCCAGAACTCAGCCTCTAGCTTTCTGATCTCATCACGAGGACAGTATTCCTCTTGCAGTAGTCGGGTGAAATCAGCCCATGGCATGGAGTTGGCACCGTCCAACCCCAGGGTTTGTACATGGGTATTCCACCATGTGAGTGCTGGTCCTTCCAGTGTACCAGTTGCGAACTTCACCCGGTTCTCTTCAGTACATTCGCACATGGCGAATACAGACTCCACTTTCTCCACCCAGCGGAGCATTTCCACGGCTCCCTCAGTCCCCTTGAATTTGTGTGGGTGGCAGTTCAGGAAGGATTTAAAAGAACATCCTTTGTTGTTGTTGCCTTGTGATCCTGTCAGTCAGAAACCAAGTCGTAGGTCAGAGCGTGTTAGCTATACTATGTTAGTCATGTTAGGCGAGGGTTAGTACCGTTGTTCGAGCCACTGGTTTCACTAGCAAGGCGGTGTGCCTCGTGCTCTGCCAGTATCTTGTTAACCCGTCTGTCAACCATCATCTTAATGACGGCTGCGTCCAGTGTTCGTCTAGGAGGGCGTGCATGTGGTCCTCTTCCCGCCATAGATATTTTCTATACGGAAGGGATAGAATGTTAGTAAGTCAGAATGTTAGTCAGATGTTGTGTCGGAAGTCAGATCATATGTCATGTTAGTTGTCAAGTCAAAGCAATCATGGTCAATATGTAATAAGTAAGACAAAACATAATTCTCATTAATAATAAGTTGGAAGTACAATAATTTCAAAAGGAAATACATAATAAGTTCTTCGAGCACATCCCGCTCGTCTAGGCTAAAATAAAGAAAGTACAAAATACAACAGTCCACTAGTCAGAATCCATGGAAACATGCGAAATATCGCTAGCAGCGTCTCCGTCGTCATCATCCTCCTCCGGATCCTCATTAGGATCCTCATCAAGGTCCTCATCTTCGAGGTCCTCGGCCTCGAACTCAGGTCCATCATCCTGTGGTGGTTCCTCGATGAACTGTGCAGCCCATGCATTAAGCATGGCGTCACTGGCCTGCACCATCGCCTGAGTCTCGGTTATGTCTGTCCGATTCTCAGTGATGCGTGCATCATGCTCCTGCATGACATCCACGATCTGTCCGTGCTGGGTCATCAGTTGAGACACTTGGAGACGTAGTGTCTCCATCTGTGCCTCCAATCTGTTGTTGCGTTCCTCCAGCCTGTCATTTTGTCTCTCTAGTCGCTCGTTCTTCTCGTGAAGAGCCCGAACCTCGTCTGTTAGCTCCCTACCCCTCCAGACTTCCCGTCGTGTGCAAGCAACATGTGCCGCGAAGGCCTGCTCCATCGGCACTCCGAACGGTGGTAGTCGGTGTCCTGGAGTGGTGTCGCCGGGATATCGATATGGAGGTACTCTCTCCTCGACGATCCAACTCTGGAGTATGGTGGGAAGCCATCCCCAATATCTGGCCCGTGCTGCGTCCCTCGCCCGCCGGCCCATCTCGGCGTCAACCTGTGATACTATATCGTGGACCCGGCGTCGGCTCTCTGCGGCCATGTCATCAGTGGTCGGGTGTCGGTCTGCGTTCCTGCCGGTACTGTCATTGTTGGCCATCCTGTAAGTTTTAAGTTAGTAAGCAATAGTTCAATATAAGCAAAAACATCATCAATGTGCAAGTTCTACGTGTAGTGTCTAAAGTTGAGCAATGGCTATAGTCTAAGCTTACTATATGCAAACCTAGTTCTCTATAACCAAGGCTCTGATACCAGTCTGTCACACCCCCAAATTCCCACTTGTGGCAAATGTCCACGTGGATGTGACGTGTCCAGAATCACAGCTCAAGGTCATATAGAACACCTCTATATGCGTTTACAAATCCAATGTTTGACACATACACAATTAAAATAGTTTGCAGCGGAAAAAGTATTTCATCATATAGCAGCGGAATATTCAAATGCTTGACATATGCAGCGGAAAATCAAAAGTTGTTAAACACTACGAAGTTTGATAAAGATACATATTCATAATAAACAGTGTTTGCATGAAAACATAAATAAATGCATGTAGGTCCTATGCCCGATCCCCTACGTGCATTCCTGGCATCCATAGCCTGCTAGTTACCTGAGAATACAAGTTTGAAAACAAGTGTCAACACGATGGTTGGTGAGTTCACAGGTTTTGATATACATATAGTAATAAAAAGTGTGTCATGCTGTTTATCAATGTTAGTACCGAGCCCTAGGCCCAAAGTGTCAGTGCGTCACTACCGAACTAGACTTGTTTGTCCTTGCCTCCGCTATGCCTCGTATGCATAGCAAGATAGGTCAGAATTTGCACGGGTTATGACACTCAGTCAACATGGTGCCCCGTGGGGTTAGTCATTCCCTAATGGATCCATCCAAATCTACCACGTTGTTTGTACATTAACGGTAAGACTTTGTGAGGGCTTGTAACGAGTTCAACACTTAATGTTTGTCCAATAAACCAGCATACACAAAAATGTTTGTAAAAGCAATAATGTTTGACTCGATGCAACTAGTATTCTCCCCCTATTTAAAAGCGTTTGAAAAGAGTAAAGAGGGGCCGTAAACTCACCTTAGTGATATGAACGAATGAAAGCGTAAGCTCCTGATGTAGTAGGCACGCTGGTCACCGGCAACCTATATCGTAGACCGTACGTGAGTTCGCGTAAGTGACCGTGCTAGTGTTAGTGCTCGTGTTTGTGTCCAACAACCCTTGGTTGTTCATGTTTGTCCGTGTCGGTCCACAATGACCGTGTTTGCTCGTGTTGGTCCATATTGACCGTGTTTGACCATGTTTGACCATGTTTGACCGTGTTTGACCATGTTTGACCATGTTTGACCGTGGTTGACCAAAGTTGACCGTGTCAAGTCAACGACCCGTTGGTGAACCGTGTGACGGTTTGTGACTCGTGTAGCAATCGTGTAAGTGTTTGTCGTGTGCAAAACGCGTAGGTTGCGTTTATGGACAACTTACTATTTATAGTAAGTTTCCATTTTTAGAAAGTTCACAAAGCATGACGGTTTTATAGTTCTAGCATGTTCAATAGTCATACGGGGTCATGTTAACACATAGCACGTCATCATACGGTTTCACATAAGTCATTTAGAACATGTTAGTGCACAAAAGTTTCCTAAAATGGAAAGTTTCCATTTTTAGCATACGTGACATCGGAAACCATCTAACTTAGCATCTAATCATCATGTTATAACATATCAAGCCATTTAGCAAGCTCAAATCATTCAAAACGTTCATAAGTTGGTTTTTGTAAAAATAAAGTTACTAAATATAGTAACTTTCCAATTTTGCATAGAAATGACCATTTAACATTTCTAAACCAATTTTTATATCACCAATCATCATAATAAACCACTTAACACCATTTAATCATGTCATCTCATCCCAAATTATCGTTTAACAACATTCTAACTAGAAAAGTTACTAAAAATAGAAATAACACTACATATGATCATAGACATCATCAAAACCTCTTTCTAACACATCAAATCATCATGATATCATCCAAATGGCAATTTCCCATACATGCATGTTCATCAAATACACCAAATCATCTATTTGTGACTAAAAAGTTTCTAAATATAGAAATATTCATAAAAATCATTGTTTTAACCATTTCAACATCATCTAAACATGTAATCACCATCCAATATCATCAATCATCATGCTCAAGTACTGAAAATCACTCTACCTATCATAGATCGTACATGCATGGCATCATCTCATCTAGTCAAGACCAAATAACACATTTTAATGACTCACATCACCATGGATCGTCACGAAATGTATTCTAATCACTCTAGATCATCTTTAAACACTTTAAAATCAACAAACCCAGATCTAAACATTACAAAATCCGTGCATGTGATGGGGTAGTGCTTGCATGTGAGATTCAACACTTGCATGTGTGTGTAGTGATGTGCAAATGAGTGTTTTAGTCACAAGAACTACCTCTAAAGCTCAAGAACTGAGAGATGTTGATCTTAGCAGCTTCTATAGGCTCCTGGGACTCGGATTTGAGCAGAGGTGAAGTGATGGTGGTGGTGTCAAGCTTCCAACGTCTTCCTTCAAGCTTCCAAGGCTTCAAGGACCTCAACAATGGCTTCAATGGTTTCCTTTGGGTGTGTTTTGCATGTAACAGAGGTGCTAGGGAAAAGAAACTCGTGCAATGGCGTCTGGAGTCGACTAAAATGATGATATAGAGATAATGATGGATTTTGTGTTGCTCAAGAAGATTTTAAGCTGTCAGAGAGGTCAGGCGTATCGCCTGGCGTGGTTGTGCAAGTTGGTACGTTACGCGCGGATCCAGACAGACGAGGCGCTCATATTTCATCCGCGCGCATCGCCTGTCGCGGGCATCCCGGGTCAGGCGTACCGCCTGGCCTGAATTTCAAGCCCAATAAGCTTGTTTTGCTGTTCTGGCCCATTCTTGCCCGTTTCTCGACTGTAAAACATCATTCGAGTGTCGTTTGGACTCTATTGGTCAATTATCGGCCATAATTGCCTTGTGACAGTGTTTCGTGAAGTTTCGAGTGTTGTGCTACACAATGTGTTAGGCGTTCACCAACGTTCGTGTGTTTTGACACGTGTGTGCTGTTCGTCGATAATTCCACGAATTATCTAGTCATGAGTCAGTGTTCGTACTGTCGTGCCACGTGTCACACTAAATTAATCTAATTCTAGTGCCACGTGTACATAATGTATTTAAATAAACATTTAAATAAATAAGATGCTGACCTGGAAATTACGGGGTGTCACAGCAGTAAAACTTTGATTACGTCTTGCATCAAACGTTGTTTGAAAGTATTGGTAATTCATTTCAATGTCGCATACGATACGCAAAAATAAATCTCTAGGCATACGAAATCTTCTTTCAAATAATTCATGGGTGAATGTTGGGTTGGTTTCGGTGCTAAAATAATGATCAAAAATCCTCTTTTGTGATTCGGCACGAAATCGTCCCGACATATATACCTTTTAAAAAATATTGTAACATATATATTGTAAAAAACATAATAAAAAAACAAATATACTAAAAAAATTGTTTATACCTTCTCGAAGAGGATGCGGTGGATCCAAACTCGTTTAAGCTCGTGACCACAAAGGTTGACAAAAACTGAAAGTTTTGTTGTGTGATATTGACTCGTCTTCTTTAGAACTTGACGATTTACTTTCAAATGGTGGAAGCTCAAACGTAAACGGATCCATTTGTTTAAACTTTATAAAATTTGATTGTAGAATGAAAAGAAGAAAATGATAAAAAGTGTGAATTTTGATGTAAAAATGGTGATATTTTATAGAGTTTGATTTTTTTAATAATCAAACGGTCGAATAAAACGGTCGAATTTATCCTCCCTGTGCTAGGCCTAAATCGGCGAGGCTTCCCCACTTATCCCCGAGTCGAAACCGTGGGCACGGTGTTCCCCGGCCGGACCCGGTTCGGTGCATCCTTCCCTGACTCTTTCCCGACCTCGACTCCGTGTCCCCTTATATTTAGCGTAGAAATTGACAGTGACAAAAGCCACTAGTTCGCTTTTTATTCAGAGTAATATTCGATTTATTTCGAATGGTTAATTTTTTTATGACCGTGGAAACTTACTTACGTAGTAAACTTCCGTGTCCCTCTAATACCAACTAACCGAAAAAAACATGTAAAACGCGGCCACAAGCAACCGAGATTTATCATAAAAAGAAGTCAAAAAATGTGAAATATGTTCACATCATCACTAATTATTATATATATTAGAGTTAAATGCCATTTTAGTCCATGTGGTTTGACAAATTTTGCCATTTTAGTCCCTGTGGTTTGAATTTTGCTATTTTGGTCACTATGGTCTCATTTTATTGCCATTTTCATCCCTATGGTTTGATAAATTTTGCCATTTTAGTCTAAAATTTTAAATTTAATTGGACTAAAATGTCAATAAAATGGAAACCATAGGGATGAAAATGGCAATAAAATGAAACCATAGTGACTAAAATGGCAAAATTCAAACCACAGGGATTAAAATGGCAAAAGTTGTCAAACCACAAGGAATAAAATGACATTTAACTCTATATATTAAAATTTATTAAAATGAATAGTAAATATATATATTTTTTATTGAATAGTAAAAGCAAATAGTAAATACTTTTATATATATATTATATTAAATAGTAAAATTGTATAACAAGTGTGTGTATATATATTAAATTGAATATTATATATATATATATGATTGTGCTCAAATAATAACTCACTCTTAAAGCAATAACCCAGGTAACTTTGCCAAGATAAAGCCAAATCTTGAATTTTTTTTTGAACATTATTGTAACACAATTAGAACACTATGTTCTTTTATGAATTTGCGAAAATTCATCACCGTTTAAGAGATATCATCGTTGTAAGTTTTGGACCAAAAACAGTTACAGTGCTGTAAATCAAAAACTTACAACGATGATATCTCTTAAACGGTGATGAATTTTCGCAAACTCATAAAAGAACATAGTGTTCTAATTGTGTTACAATGATGTTCAAAAAAATTCAAGATTTGGCTTTATTTGGCAAAGTTATCTGGGTTATTGCTTTAAGAGTGGATTATTATTTGAACAATTCCATATATATATATATATATATATATATATATATATATATATATATTGCGAAGGATAGTAAAATGAATGCATATGTGTCTGTTCTATGTAGTAACGTTTTGATAATTTAGATTTGAACCACCAGAAGTTATTTTTTTAACTTTCAAAAATGGTAAACGGGGATGAAGGTATTAAATTTGTGAAATTTGCTTAGAAATTTGTGTTTTTATTAAAATTCAGAGATTTGTATGGAGATCAAGGTTTTTGTTTTAATACAAACGATTGGTCACCGGTAAGAAGGATTTATGAGTAATTTTATCTATTATTTTTGTAACATATTTGTGAGAATTTTGTATGATTTTATGTTTTTATGAAATATGTGTATAGAGTTTGTGATGAGATTTATTTTTGTTATGTAACTTATGTTTCTGCAAATGATTTATAATACCCGTTCTCGAGAGTGTACTGTGATAACCCACCGCAACGCGTGGGGGTGAATAAACCTAGTTTTCTTTCATTCATTGCTAGGAAACACGTGTGTGTGAGTGGTACTTTCAGAAACAATTTTTTTTTGCAGTAATTTGGATCACTGACAGGTCATAGACCCACCCAAATGCCCAATTATTTCACATCAAATAGAAGGAAACCCACCATAGGTGAGATAAACCCCCTAGCCTAACATGGAACACTTATTTTATCCATGCCAGAACTTGACCCGTAACCTTCATAATATTAAAGCCACATAGTACCTCTCTTCAACCACTTAAGCTAATTGTTTTGTTAAATGTGCAATAAACGTATAACAATAGTTATAAAATATTGAAAGTTATTTTTCTATATACAATAATGTGGACCATTTGATGATCTCACAATATAAATATATAATCGCCCATTTGCTGAAAGGGGTAAGATGGAATGGGTTACATGTCGCAGTATTGATTGGGTAATGGCTGATTCTATTTAAAGTCAACATCAAATGACACCAATTTAATTTCCTCATGTTCTTTTATTTTTTTATTTTTTTTATTTCTATTTCAAAGTAATTGGCTCATATCATTATTGTTTTTTTTTTGAACGGCAAAAACATTTTAATTAATAACCCTCCAACTATCAAGATACTAGAAGGAGGCAGAGGATACATCACCCAGAAAGCAATAAATTATAGCAAAGTGTTCATATGGAAACATTTCCAATTGTTCCAATCTAACCTTTCTAACTTACCTCTGTTTTTGATCCACATAAATCCGACTTTTTTAACCTCCTCGACCACACATCCGGTTGAATATGATATCCCTTTGAAAATGACATCATTTCGTGTCTTCCAGATGCACCACAAAGCCGTGATTATTACCGCATGTAGCAAACTCTTTTTCGTTTTATCTCCCTTGTAGTGTTTAGAAATCTCCAGCAAATCCTTTACCTCAAAAGCATAGATTGATGGAATGTTACACCATTGTGATATGCTTTGCCAAACGGCAATCGCGACTGGGCAAACAATTAGTAGATGTTCAGCAGTTTCCTCCGCTTCATTGCATATGGGGCAGTTAGGTAATAATATAAACACTATTGTTAGGGGTGTTCGCGGTCCGGTTTTTACGGTTTTTAAGTGGAACCGAAACCGAACCGTTAACAACGGTTTTTTAACAATGAAAACCAAAACCGAACCGTTCAAAATAAAAACCGAACCAAACCGAACCGTTATCAACGGTTTGGTTTCGGTTTGGTTTGCGGTTTGGGATTTTGATCCCGTTAAAAATAAAATTGAATTAAACGAAACTTCTATAGTTCAACACGGAATATTTACACAAAGTCTATATGTATTTTTTTTAAAATCACGAATTAATCAAGAACTCAATATACATATACACACATATATAAACATCTATATATGCATATATATGGATATATCGATATATCCATGCGTATATACGTATATATATATATATCTATATACGCGTGCACACACACATACGGTCCGGTCCGGTTTTTTACGACCGGTTTTGTGACACCCAGCAATTTCAGGTAAATTGCAACTCTTACAACTTTACATTTCACATTCATACTCGTTGCATTTCATGTAATTATGGTTAATTAGATGAACTGCAACAAACACAAACACAATT
This sequence comes from Mikania micrantha, assembly GCA_009363875.1. NCBI lineage: Eukaryota > Viridiplantae > Streptophyta > Magnoliopsida > Asterales > Asteraceae > Mikania > Mikania micrantha. Next base: position 109,163,711 of record CM018692.1, on the reverse strand, counting down.
GAATTGTGCATCACACGTTGATTAGGATTAATCAAGCGTGCAAACACTTCGTAAAACACGAACACAAACTATCGAAGATAATTCGATGAATTATCAAAACACACACACGAGTCTCACGAACGTTGGTGATCAATCAAACTTATGTGTTAAATATGTGTTAGACGTTTAGGATAAATGTTAGGAATCAAGTACGAGCGTAATCGAATCGAAGAAATCGAAAAACAATGAGATGAACCCGTCGCGGTACGCGGAGAGTCCCTCGGCGAACGGCTTCGCGGTACGCGAAGCAAACCGGGAGTCGAGACTCCCGAATTACATCGCGGTACGCGGTAAATGATTTTGATCGGCCTTCGCGGTACGCGAAGGCCATGCAGATCAAATTTCTTTTAAAAATCAATCCCATTCATTTCAATCGGTCTTCTCTCATTTTCTCCGACCTCTTCCTTATTCTCTCGACCAAAACCTACTGATATCAGCCTCTAATCCCCCTGGAATCATCAGTGAAGCCATTCATTGCAACTAGAAGTGTTCTTGGAGTCTTTGAAGCTTGGAAGAGGAACTAGGGAGCTAGAAACCATCACCAACAGTTAGATCATCATCATCAGGAGCTGTTCAACATCAATCCTAGCTGCTAAGGTAGTTTTAAACGTTTTCCTAGTGGTAGATCGTACATGCAAGGGCTAAAAACCCACATGCAACTCCGTTTAGTTATGGTGCTCGAATGTGTTGGTGATTCGTTGTTTAGATATCATAGATTTACTGATTTGATAGTATAAGAAGGTTAGATTTGAGCTTGGTTTAGTTATTGGTTGATTTGATGATGATTTTGGTACACTTGCCATAAAAGGAAACTTTTATGTGCAAGTCTTGGATTTGTGATGATCTAGACATGTTAGACATGTCTAGATGTTGTTAAATGTATATTGGAGTGTTTAGAAACACATTTGAATACTTGATTTTGTCAAAAACATGGTTTTATAGAAACTTACTAAATATGGAAACTTTTGTAAATCAAAAGAGGGCTTTTGATGTTTTTGAATGATTTGATGATTCGTGATATTTGAAATATGTTTAAAAATGATTTCTAAGCATATTGGAAACTTGGATTCGTGAAAACAATCTTTTAAACAAATACTTACTATTTTAGGAAACTTTGTTTGGGTAAAATGGCATAAATGGTATTTTATGTACAAACGACTTATTTTAAGTGATTACATACGTTTTTACAAACATACTAGAGTGATTTGTTTTATAAAATGGGATTTCATAACCACACTTTCCTAAATAGGAAACTTTCTAAAAATGGTAACTTATGTGATTGAAGTCATAGGAATGCATTTTGGTGTCTTATGTGCATTGAGGCACGTAAACACAACAATCGTGTCACCAACGATTCGTAGAGTCAGCACAAGTCAACACACACGCACTCGGTTGAGCACACCGACACTTGGAGTTGTATGGACTACAACGCACCACAGAACACATACTTACACCTATACGATTATAGGAGCTTACTAGCAGGACTGCTAGCTTTCACAGTCGTCAACACCGCATAAACCGGAACTACTTTACCAGGTGAGTTCACGGCCCTTTTTGTCTTTCTACCTTTGGGGGAGAAAACATTGCATACAACTGATTTTGATCAACATACATACTTTTGGGTACATTGGTACATACTTATATCGTATATACATATGTGTGGCATTCATCCACAAAACTGATAAGTCCTCATTAAACACATCTCGAACCGTTAATAGTGCGTAGCGCTTAGCGTGGTAATTCTGAATAGTACTATTTGGGCCTGACAAGCCCCACTGTTGTGCGCCGTATGGCCACCCCGACTGGAGGTTGGAACAGTGCATAATTGACCAATAAACATTGTCATTGTCTTGTTGGATGGACATGGCGGGAGGCAGCATGTTAGCTTCGGTTTCGAACCCGCATATGATATATAAAACTGCAAAACATTTACTTTAAACATTTTGATGTTTACTGCTGATACAAACCTGTGCTCTCACCAACCTTTGTGTTGACCCTTTTACTCGCATGTTTTCTTAGGTAGCTAAGGCACGCACACAAGGATAGGATGCTAGGATGGAGTCCATGCATCAGCTTTAGTGTCTTAGGCAATTTGATAACGATTGACAATTGTTTTGTTATGTAATGTTAAATACTTAAACCGCTTCCGCATTACTACTTTTTAAGTTTTCAAAACTGACTAAACTTATGCTTCCGCAACTTATAATTACAATGTTGTTTTGACAACTTAACCTTTTTACTTCCGCAACTCTGATTTTACTAAACTGTTTTATCCAAGTTATGGGATGTACGTATGAAACCAGACATGTAGGTCTCGCAACATTGTGTGATCGGAGACTGCGATCCTGACAATCTGTTGTTGCTTGCGCCCCAGAAGGGACGGGATTTCTCGGGGTGCGACAGGTTTTTTATGAAAACCGTAAACCAAACCGTTTATTACGGTTTTAAACTTTTGAAACCGACCGACCGAATGTTTGAAAGAAAAACCAACCGTGAAACCGAACCGATGAACGGTTTGGGCGGTTTCACGGTTTGGAACCGGACCATGAACACCCCTAACTATTGTTAGTCTCTGGTTTTTGAGTCACGGTTAGGTAATAGGTTAATAGGGGTTGGATCCAGTGAAAAAAGATTTTTGCCTAAGAAAGTAAGAAGCAATAAGAATTTGACATACGTCATGCTAATAATATAAACACTAGTCGGCCTAGTTAGATTTTTATTTTTTGGACTTTTTTGACTTTTTTTTGACTTTTTTCTGATAAAAAGTGATCAATTTCATGATTATTTAGACATTTCTCAACCAAAAATCCTTAATATGTCTATGAAACATCGAATCCAACAACTTAACATCGAAATCTATCTCTTAACTTTGAACTCGATATTTAAGTTTTAACTTTGAAGTACTTGATTTATTATATTTAAGTTTATTTTTTAAATTATTTGAAGTATTATATTTTAAATTATTGATATTGATGCGTGTGTATAATATATATTTGTAAAATTACATATAAAAATTCCAATCCGCCTAGCGCCGATTAATCCAGGTTAATCTCTAGGCGGTACCTTACCGCCCGACTAGCGCCTAGCGACTTTTACAACCATGGATATAAAAACAAAAATCCAGTATGAAATACAAAATCTAGTACAAAAAAAATCCAATACAAAAAAATCAAAAATCCAATACAAAAAATTAAAATCCAATACAAAAAATTAAAAATCCAGTACAAAAAACAAAAAATATAGTACAAAAAAAATCAAAAATCCAGTACAAAAAAATCAAAATACAGTACAAAAAACAAAAATAAAGTACAAAAAACAAAAATTCAGCACAAAAATCAAGCACAAAAATATACAGAACAAAAAACAATCCAGTACAAAAATTTCTTTTTAGGAATTGACACATGTAAACTTTTATTAGTTCTTACTCTTCTTAGTTAATAATCTCTTCTTATTTGATATTTCCCCTAGATTCATAACCTTTTTAACTTTTATTAGTTCTTACATAGTTATATCCCTGCTGCACGTTACGACGGAGAATTCATGGATTAATTTGAATTAAAAACGTTAGCTTAAGTGGTAACGGCCTATTGGGTTATAACTTATAACACTAGTCCTTAATCATGATTTTAAATTCAATAACTCAATTTTGTGCCAACGGATATAAAATCAAGAATCATATATCTCTAATATTTGTCATGGTTAATTACCAAATAGGGTTTTTTAGTGCATGTGTTGGGGGTTGGTTTAATGAACTTGCACTTAATTAAAAGAAAAATAACACTTTTAACAAAGAATTTCAACTTTGATTATTGTTTGATACTCTTTTAATGGTTATTAAAAAGTTATCTCTTAATGATTCATAGACTCTTAATGGTTAAGAGGTAACTTTAAGTCTGAATGGTTAAGAAGTTACCTCGTAATTATTCAGACTTAAGTTGATCTCTTAATCATTAAAATGTTGCCTTTCAAAATCTACCAGCTAATGACCATTACCTTACAACCCATTAATCTATTTTGTAGAGTTTAATTACAAAACTAGAATAGAGATAGTTGCTCAAAACCTTGCATATCAGAATACATTTCAAAAGGTATAATTTGATGATACAAGAAAAGATTATGTAATTGCAATTCATTGCATGAAATCCTTTCCTAAGAGGATTAGATATTGAAATCTATTTGGAGGAAGTAATTAATTAAATCAAGTTATTGATGTTCCATATCTGCTAAAGTTAACTGAATTGAATGAGCAAGTGATATAATTAGATTGACCACATATCCAGATACCATGTGATCTAAATTTGACAATTTTGTCAAGTTCTATCCCCATTTAGAGCAATTTTCCTTGGTAACCATGTTACTTACGACTGCGTTTTACATGTTCCTCTCAGTAAGTGGGTATTGGGCGACACATGAATTACTACGCAAGTGGGTTCTCACGGTTACAATAAAATTTGACAATCTGAAACAAATTCTCATGTAACAAGCCACTTAGCTATATCTTCTATGGTACTCAAGCAAGTACTAGAATTTGTTAAAGATTAATAAGGGCTAAATTAGCCTAAATATGCATAATCATGGATTTTAAAAGTTTCATTTAAGTAAACTTCTAATTTCATAAAATGCATTGAACATATGAAACATGAAAATTACAAAACCAAAGGTAGTCTTGTCTAGGTCTTGATGAGATACATTCAAAACTCCATCGGATAATGTTATTTCATGAACGTTGGTTCAATAGAGAATAGAGATTAACTATGGTATGTTACTAGGTAAGTTATTATTATTATTTTTTGAACAGCTTGGTACGACGACACCCAAGACGGGATTTCAACCGTCTCCTTGGATTTGACGCTCTGAGGCGTACGCCCGAGCCCACCCCAAGAGAAACCCTGCAACTGGGTAAACCCTCTGATTTTGCCTCAGCAAATATGCTTCAGCCTGGATTCAAACCCAAGACCTCTTATAGAGAATTCAAAGGGGTACCATTAGGCCAGAAGCCTCTTGGTACTAGGTAAGTTACATGAAGGCCAATGAAAGCATAAAGAAATTGTAAGACGCTTAATACTGAAGGCATAGTCTACCACTAAAGACCCTCTTATACCAAGGGCAAACTTCGAGCATAGTTAAAATCAACACCTATATTAGACGGATATACGACTAAAGCCTAAATGCACCTAGGAAGTAACAAATATCGTGAACTAAGACTACAGACGAAATGCATATGACTAAAGACAATATAAATATAATACAAGTCAAGATACGAAGCCTCAACTAAGGTCAAGTATATAGTTTCACAAAAAGTCCTTAGCATTTATTTGACGTATATAAAAAACTCTATCACCGCTCATATTCTCAGCTACGTACAAATTATTTAAAAACAGCAAATGAATCAAACCGATTTGATGTCAAATGAAATAAATAAACTAAAAACAGTACACATTCTTGCGGGCATAATTTATATGCTTGTTTTCGTTTTACTTGGTTTGTTTGAGGTTGCTCACCATCATCAACTAACGTCACCTTTGTTTATTAGCAAAACTTTATTTATCAAAACCAATTTCGGTTTAATTATAACATGGGTTTATTCTCTCTTATTAAAAAAAGGTTTATGATAAATTCTACCAAAATTAAGTAATTTTTTGACAAGCAAATGAGTAGAAGTTTATTTTTTTTTAATATCTTAAGAAATCTAAATATATAAAATTTGATTTTGATAAACTATTGTTCTCAATTGAATTTTCAATTATTCAATATGCATATATGCTTTTAAATTATTATTTTTTGTTTATATATTTTGATAATTGTACTTTTAGTTGATGTTAAAATATACCAAACCAGCTAACAAGTCAACTTTTAGATTGGTGAATTTTAAGAGGAACTAAATAACATGTCAACACCTGTATGGATGAAAAAGTGGTCATTTAAGAATACGATGACCCCTAATTTGTTGTAAATAGAATTTTTATTTACTATTTTTTTTTTGATCGGCTTTGATATAGACACATGGTGATCATTGCAATGACATGCATTGTTGTCTCGTAACCCTGCTTTGCTTGCGAGGAAGGCAATTGCTTTACATAACTCTAATCCGGAGATTGATTTCAGTAATGACATAAACGTCTCAGAAAGATCTGATTTAATATCAGATCTGTATCTAACCTAACCCCCCCCTCAAAAAAAATAAAAAAGAAAAGAAAAGAAATGAAATATTGAAGCCAGCAACAACAAACATAACCAGTAAAAATCCCACTTAGAGTAGAGTTTGGAGGGAAGGATGAAGACAAACCTTACCCCTCTCCCAGTTAAGATAGAAAACTGCTCCGAAGTAGTCCCCGGCTCAAGGTTATCGTTTGAGGTTAATCATCCCAACGCTTTTAACAATTATTTTTACGAAACAAGTAAAATAACGTTAAAATTAGTGCAATTTTAATTACTTTTGTCTTTTGAGCGTCCACACACATATACATATACACCTATACCACATATATGCCATAAATATTGAAGCCAAGATAATCAAGATGCATCTACCCAATGATAAAACCACACCATGATTTTATTTAAAGTCAAACTTCAGCAACAAAGTTAGTGTGTTTCAAGAGATGATATGTGGATTCCAGGCAGCTAGCATACAAAACACATAAGTTGGATGGCATCCATGCTTGTCTAGAGATGAGCGCCTCTTTGGTTGGTAACTAGTTCAATGTCAATCTTCATACAAAGAAATTGGAAACTGGGTATTGTAGGATATAAATAAAAAATTAAAACAATATGAGTTAAAAGTCGTGAAATACACTTTCGTATTAAATAGTCTGGTGGTTCATTCAAATTTTTTATTAAATAAAATTCAATTCGTGATCGAAAAACAAGTATCATTTTGAGAACAATTTCTAATGAATATGTAGGAAACCAAAAAGAAACTGCTAAAATGAAGTTTTGAAGTTTATATGTTTATTTTTCTAAAATTGCAACAAAATTACAAATTTTATTTCAAAATTCGTAAAATTATTTTTTCTGATGATTTTTTAATATAGCAAGGCCCCGTTTAATACGAAATTAGGGTGCCGACTCTTGAACCTCGTTCTCTTAGGAGGCGATGCCCCTGAACCTCGCAAAGGGGACTTTGATCCCCTGAAACTCCTATTATAAAATCTCAAATAAGCGTGTATATATGCCCAACTTGTTTATTATAATTCATATTGATTAATATTAAGACCAATGAGACATTGCCTCAATGGTACTCCAAAATTCTTTTAAATGAAAGGTCTTGGATTCAAATATTTCCCGTAGCGAAATAGGGGTCTGAGGGGGGTCGGGGGTTTTCCCAGTGGGATTTCCTCCTGGGGTGGTTGTGGTGGCTCATGGGAGGTCCAGGTAACTAGACCTTGGTGACATGACCTGGAAACAATAGGTTCACACGATTGAGACCTTTGCCGTTCAAAAAAAATAATATTAAGACTTATCTCATGCGTGAATGAATTGCTAAATGACCTGCCTAGCTTCTTTAACCGTTAGTATTTTTAATAATGACTATTTTAAACAACATAATCCCACAATAATAGTATTTTTAAAGCTATATATTTCAGACAACATAAAAGTTATATATTTAAACTAGTATTTTTTTAAGAACAGTAATTAAAAGAATTGTAAAAAAATGTAAATTTTATTTAGTCAATCTATAAATCACGCGACATATTTTAAATAATCTATTTTTTTACCCACATGATCAATTTTTATGTAGTAAGTTTACCTACTCTTTTTTAAACTTTTGTTATATAAAACTAAACCTAAAAAAATCTCTCTATTTCTTGAATTTGTTTCTTTGCATTTGCCGGAGAGTGAAATTTGCAAAACTCATTTATTGAAAGGGGCCAGAAACTTGAATGCCATTTGGCACACATGACCATCATATAAATATTAGTTGTGTCTGATTATATGTAGCAACCGATCTTTACGATTTGTATATGCCTATATGAGTCATATATGTCATGTTTTATTTTCTGCTCTTTGTTGAAATTCCGATGATTGTTTCGCAACCTATACAACATGAATAAACCTACATGACTTGTATAAGAATATATTTTGTTCATAAAATATCTTTCTTATAAAATAAACATAAGTTAAAATTAATAAACATGTAAGATTACATAAAATATAAAAAAATTAAATAAATTATATAAACAACTAAAATTTAAAAAATATTTAAAACTAAAACTGGTCCATATATAAAGATTGAATCGAGTAAGTAATTTGAATTTGTATTGAGTTCATCTTCCAATGGGTCGCGATTCATTTGAGGATTTAGTGTTTCTTTTTCTTGTTCTTCATGACCCGCTTGGTCTTTGTCTTATGGTTGGTTTTTGTCTTTTGATGGGTTTTAGGAAATAAGTTATCAAAAGCCAAGTTCTAATACACATTGTTACCTTTATGCATTTAAAAGAGTCAGTTCTCCGTGAACTAGTATTTAACAGATGGCTCCATATGTTGTTGCAATGTTTTTTTTTTTAAATTATGAAGAACCGAACAAGGTTCTCCTCTCTTTCCTTGTTTATAAACACATGAGCACATAATTTAACATTAAAAACCAAATTTGTATCACATGTGTAACAAACATATATAATTTGTTTTCTATTTGTATTTTTATATTCTTATAAAAACATATAAAAACTACATACTTAAACACAAAAAATGAAAAAAAAAATCGAATGCTACACTAGATTTTCACGACTTTTCTTAATTCAAGTGAATTTTAATTTATCATTTCCACACACACACACACACATATATAAGGTGATCTTGGCGAGGTTAGTAGAGTTACAACAATTAAAGTGAGTGATATGATATTAATTTATTATAATCATTTAAACTACTAAATTGATATATATAATTGTTTAACTTTTAAATAACCAGATAAATATAAAATTAATCAAATGTAAAAATAAAATATACTATAGCAAAGATAATAAATATTATGCATCATTTAATTGAAGCTACACTAAGTTGACGTTAATTAGAGAATAAATAACATGATTTTAAGATTTATCTTTTTCAACATAAAAGTTAATAAAAAAATTATTAAGAACCAACTATTTATAAAGACAATATGGTAATTTATAAATTTAGAGTTTAAATTTATAATATATGTTATGGATTCCTTTTTTTTAAACAACCGGCATATTAATATTATATCATATTCATAACTAGCAAGAAACTAGTCAAAGAAAAAAAAATACACAAGTCATTGGATGGGTTTCATTTGTTGCTACAATCGTATTAGTCCTACGTATTTAATATAATTAATCTATTAGATATTATAAACATTTATTTTTTTTAAGCTTTATCTGTAAAATAATCTATTAACTTAAAACAATATAAGTAATTAATAAACAGATTGAAAGTCAAATAAACCACTTAAAAGTCGAATAAATCGATCCAAATAAACCAAATTCAATCGAATAAACCGATTAAAACCAAATAAACCGATTAAAAACCGAATAAACAGATCTGAATAAACCGAATTCAACAGAGTAAACCGAATTCAATCTTATATATTATTAATAAGATAATAAATTTAAATTTGAATTCGGTTTAATCGGTTAACCAAACAAATCAAATTTATAAAAAAATTGGAATTAAAAACCAAAATTCGGATATGGTTAGGTACCGAATTCGAAATATGGATACAACTAGAACCAAAACGAAAACCGAATTCAGAATTCGGTTCGATTTTTTCAGTTAGGAATACGTTTCGGTTTTCAATATTAAACGGTTTTTTTGAACATCTCCACTTTAATATTGAGTTCGCTATGGGACCTTTTATTTTTCCGGCTCATCCTGGGCACACCAAATCTCAGGGCCGCTCCTGATTAGAATCCAGTCACAGAAGTAATTGAACTAAGGTAATATTAGTTAACAAATGTCATTAAAAAAAAGTTAAAGATAAACAATATTTAGACAATCTGATTGATTGGATTGGGAGTTTCTCTCTAATAGAAATGCCACCTATTGAAGTTGCATTCAAAAGGTAGTTGTGGCAGGTAAAATACCATGACTTCCAAAGGGACACCTGTTGTAACTTCTTTAGCTACAACATTGCCATTTTTTTAATTAAATTATTTTAATTTAATAACATAAAGTTTTTGATGCACGCTTATTAAACTAACAATAAAAAAAATCAAAATGATAAAATTAGCAAGAAACATCATTTTAGCCTAGTGTTGTTTTTTTCTTAATAAATGATTGTGAGCTTTGGAATCACACCATTTTGCTTAAAAGTTGTAATTTTACATTACATCAAGGCATCTTAGTTTCATATTTATTTATTATTTTTTGTCATATTAGCAAATACAACCTTTAGGTCATAAATATCTGTTGTTGAGCTTATGCGTGTCAGCAAACGAGTTGTTTCAGTTAGAGGTGGGCTAAAAACCTGAAACCGGAATTGGCAAACCGAACTGAAACCGGTCATACCTGAACCGGTGTGTATAGGCGGTTCCGGATTCTCAGAAATATGGAACTGGTACCGAAAAAAGTGGAACCGGTTCCACCTTTACGCGGCAAAACCTGAACCGAAACCGGCCAAAACTTGAACATGAACATACCAAAAACCAGTTGGAACCGGTCAAAACCGGAACCAAAACCGGTTATTGACCGGAACCGGAACCATTTGGAACTAGAACCGGTTCCAAAAAAACCCAGTTTGCCCATCTCTAGTTCTAGCTTCACAAATTAAAAAGCTTGGTTTACTAGATGTGGGAAAAAAAAGACCTAACTATCTTACCTTGAATTAGAACCGATCTTATCTAAACATGCAGTTACAAACAATTTTAGTTTCTCAGAGAAATTATAATCTAAACTGAAACCGAACCACAATTATAGGAATCGGTTCCAACTCTACCTGGAAAAAAAACGGAACCAAACTGGGCTGAACCGAGAAAACCGGTCAAAAACCCCAATCTAACTAGAAGCAATTCCATCTTTCCTGTAATTTACGTTGTTGACCAAAACCGGAACCGATTACCCATCTCTAGATTTGACTAATGCCCAAAAGAAATTTAATCCATGTTTAGGCCCTCTTTTTATACACTTTCTATCTTTTGTAAATAAAAAATAAAAGTTAAATGCAATTTGCAACCTTATGTTTTATTACCTACTGGAAATTGCACCTCTCCTTTTTTGTTTTTGCAACTTGCAACCCTGTGTTTTTAAAAAGCATACAATCTGAACCCATTCAGTTAAAATTAGCATAACCCCGTTAGTTTATTAAGGGCAAAACTGTAATTTATTATCTAACATTAACATAACTCCAAATCAAAAACGTATGATGGTTCTCTTAAACATATCTCTCAAAATTTTCATCCTCAAACCCAAGAACCCTAAATACTCCCAATTGTCATTCACTCATGCACCCTTGGTTCAGTCAACTACACCCACTCCTATCATCGGAATAAACTGTTGTTGTCACCAAGATCCCGACAAACACTTGGCTTCACCGAAGGCCTTCATCGATCGAGCACTACGTCACGATCAAGTTAATTCTTTGAACTAAGACTCTAACCAAGCAAAATTTTCTCTTTACGGTGTTGTTTTAAAAATATAAAAAATAAATAAAAAACTAAATATAGAATCAAGCGTTGGTCATGGATTAGGTTGGGATGAAGTATGTGAAGGGATGTGTACGTTCGATAGATAATAGAAGGGATGAAGTATGTGAGTATAAGCAATAGAAGGAGTAACTCGAAAGCTTTCATGGCAGTGTATATACATGTGTATGGATGGTATGTGTAGGTAAGCATGTATGTGAGTATTTGATTGGTATAGATGAACAAAAGCACAACATGTCTGTACATGGTCACAAATGGATATGTATGGCTTATAGATGAAGTCCAGTTTATCATACATATATCACCATCTTTTATGAATTTGATGTTATGAATCTTTTATGTTAAGAGGGTTAACCCTCTAGTAAAGATAAAATACAGGGTTGCAAATTTCACTTAACTCTAATAATAAATAATAATTTACAATTTTGTCCTTTATAAACTAACGAAGTTATGTTAATTTTAACTAAATGGATGCAAGCTGCAGACTTTTTAAAAACAAATGGTTGCAAATTGAAAAATAAAAAGGAAGAGTTGCAACAATCAGTAAAGAATAAACAACAGGGTTGCAAATTGCATTTAACTCTAAAAAAAATAAAAAACCTAAGGGACCCTTTTTGTATTTCTGTGTTTTCTCATACTTACTTTTCTATCTCTCTCTCCTTTTAAATATTTTTTCTCTCTTATTAAATAATGATATTAATAATACTATTTATATTTTTTATTAAAAATGCATTTTCAATAATATATTTTCTGAAAAAAAACTTATAAAATATAAAATTTTTCTACAACTAACTTTGTTTAAAATAAAAAATATTGAAAACCGATCTTATTAAGAAATAAAAGTTGTATAAAAAAATAGAAATAATTTCTAGATAAAATTAATATCATATTTTTCGAAACCACAAGATTAATAAAAATTAAGCGTGGAAAATTTAAAAAAAAATAATATTATTGCTTTATTATCCAAAGTATTTTTAATTCGTATTTTAAATTATTTTTACATCAAAATATTATGTTACAATTTAAATATATCCATCACTAACTATTTAATATTTTTATAAACATGGTAATAATTTACTAGTATACACACACCTATGTATAAGAAGGGTAACAATAACAATATAAAATGAGAGTTGCCTTCAACTTTTAAACTTTCAAATTAGCTAGGAGTAGGCTCAAAGAGTCAAAGTTTACGCATAAAGCTTCTTTTTAAAGCTGACAAAACAGGTCTTAACGGTTTTAAACATGTTTTAAACGACACGATTAATACAAATATAAAACATGTAGTCTAGCCTCTTAGTTTTTATATTTAAAAAAAAAAGTATAAAATCAAGTGGTAGATATTTTGTTAAATAGGTCTAATATGTCTTCACAAGTACCTATTTTGCCATCTCGTCCTTTTGCGAAGCTTGTTAACTCAAAATTTCTTATGAAAAATGAATTGATTTTAGGTTGTAGTCTACTTGTGTATATCCTACTAAAGATATTGATTTGCATTATAAACAATGATTTCGATATTATGCATAAATAAAAGAAGTTAAAAAATATTTTTAGTTTTAAAATTCTTAAAATAAAATAATTAATCATAATCTAAACACAGTTTAACGCATACTTTTAATATCAAAGATTGCAGGGTCATTAATATAATTAACTGGAACCATTTTGGGCCCTTTTTTTAACGGATTGGTACGACACTTAAGATGTAGTTTTAACCGTCCCCTCATATTTAACGCTCTGGGGCGTACGCTCGAGCTCACCCTAAATGGAACCCACAACTGGCTAAACCCCCTGATCTTGACTCAGCAAATATGTTTCGGCCTAAATAGTGGATTCGAACCCAATACCTTTTTTATAAAGAAGGCAAGGGGTACCATTAGGCTATTTTCAAAAGAAGTTTTTTAGTTTAGTATAGGGAAAACGTCAAACAAATGTAACTAACTTTCAGCTTTGTTCCACTTAGGTCACTCATACTTTTTTGTTCCGATTCAGTCACTCATATATTTTTTTTGTTCCGATTAAGTCACTCATACTTTTTTTTTGTTTCGATTAAGTCACTCATACTTTTTTTTTTGTTCCGATTAAGTCACTCATATGAGTGACCTAATTGAAACAAAATTAAAAGTAAAGTGGCCTAATCGGAACAAAAAAAAAAGTATGAGTGACTTAATCGGAACAAAAAAAAAGTATGAGTGACCTAATTGAAACAAAGCTGAAAGTTGGTTACATTTATATAAAGTTATATTGTATTTTATATTTTTTAGTCGTTTTCAACAGAAGATCGAACCCTAAACCTAAAAGGAGAAACACCTAAATTCGAATAACTTTTCCGTTTAATACTTTATATATATTAATACTTTATGTAAACAAAAAAAATTATTGTAGTTTAAACTTTAGAATGTCGAAAAGGTTTTAGATTCAGGATTTTACAAAGTTACAGGCCCATTGGATTAATATAAAAAAAATCCCAGCATCTCAGTTCAAACAATTGTGATCAAGTTAAAGCCCATATTAATGAAAATAACGTTGCCTTTAGAATATAGGCCCAATATCGATAGTTATCATTTATCACTTATCAGTTATCAGCTCGTGTGTTGTGAATTATATTTTTGTATCTATTTACAAAATCTAAATTACTTCATACAAAAATTGTGATTAAATTCTAGAAAAAGTCCAAGAAATTCATGATTTTGAGCGACAATGTTAGAGAGTACTGTGAATTATAATGAAAAGGTAAAAAAAATTAAAAAAGTAAAGTGTTAGCTCAGTAACAAATTAACAATGTTTTTTTTAATGATTTTTAGCGACATTTTTACAATATATCCACTCTATAGAACAATTTCATAACTTTTTAGGAATAAAAAAATCTAAATTTTATGACACTTTGTCAAAAAAATTTTATTTTTTTTTTCCAACAAACTTTCAAATTTGAAACATCGATCTCAAATTGATTCTAAACATCTTTAAACTAGAATTCTTAGACACTTAAAAAAACATTAATTCAAAAGCCTGGTATCATTAAGTTACATGCCTAGAGGCCCTAGAACTCTCATTCTCCATAACCTATGTGCCACCAATCTCATTATTTTAAGCCATATATCATAAAGGTGTTTAAAAAGCTAAAAACCGTTTAAAACAGGGAAAAAAGCAAAAACCGTTTAAAACCGAAAACCAAACCGTAACTGGAAAAAAAACTGAACTGGATTCTAAATTTGGTTTTTGGTTTGGTTATATGTTTCAATTTTTTTTTGAATCGGTTTGGTAACCTAATTTAAATATAAATTTATAATTTTTAATAGTAATATATTAAGTTGAATTGTTTTATTCGGTTGAATTTGGATCAGTTTATTCAGTTTTTAACAAATTTATTTGGTTTTTAATCGGTTGAATTCAGTTTGGATTACCACTTCTCGAATTCGGTTAGGTTTTCGGATAGGGAAAATATTTCAAAACCGAAAAAACCGTTAACTGAACTGTTGAACACCCCTGATATATCCAGTTAATATTTATGTAAAAATTGAACATAATATTTCTTGTAGGGGTGTGCGTGGTGCGGTTCGGTGCGGTTATGGCCAATTTCAAAACCATAACCGCATGTGCGGTTAATGACATTTCTAAAACCATAACCGAACCGCAATATGCGGTTAACCGCACTTCGGTTAACCGCCGGTTTCGGTTAATTTCGGTTAAATCGGTTAATTAACCATTCTATTACAACCTAAAATAATAAATTTAAAATAATGTGTATTTTTGTCGAGTGTAGTCCAATTTTAATATATCAAATCATCTCATAGCCAAACTTGTCCTTTTATAGTAAGTTTTCATTACATGTTTATTTTTTCATCGATGTGCTACTTCGGTTGTTTGTGGTGATAATGAGTTTAGGGAACGGTGATCAGTAAGATTAATAAACTGTTATGATTAAGGTGTATTTTACTATATATAAAGTGAAACTGATAGCATCTACTGTGTTAATATGATTAATATCATGAAGAACATCATATGTTTTGAAGAATTATATAATAATTAATAATAATAATAATAATAGTAATAGTAATAATAATAGTAATATTAATAATAATATATAACAATCGGTTCGGTTCGGTTAATGCGGTTAATTTATACATCAAAACCGAAACCGAACCGCAATGTGCGGTTAATCGATTATGCTTAACCAAACCGTCGGTTAATTGTTCGGTTCGGTTAAATCGGTTCGGTTAAGTCGGTTAATTCGGTTACGATTCGGTTAATTCGGTTATGTGCTCACCCCTAATTTCTTGTATATTCTGCATCTAATACCATAGACAAATCATACTTATAACGGATTTAGGTATGAAAAAATAACCTATTTAAATAGCATCAATGGTTAGGCACTTTGTGTGAGATGAACACTCCACAATAAAGTTGCATGAATGAGACATTTTAAGATAAATGACCTTAGGGAAGTCTCTACCCAAGTAACATAGATAATAAAATAAGTTTTTTTTTTTTTTTTTTAATAAAACCGATGCTGTTGGTTGTCATGAGAGGCTGATTGGCTGAATGTTACATATTGTATCAGAGTCATTAGTCTTCTATTTAGAATGATGGGAGAATGTTGGACTAACATACTCAGTAGAGGCTTGCCTCTTAGAATGGGAAGTCATGGGTTCAATCACATGCAGGGGTGTAATTATGATGTAATTTAAGTGGTAGTAAGCTTAGCTGTTAAAAAAAAATGATGGGAGCAAACCTCATAAAAAATGATGAATCTTAGGCGTTATTGTTTTACAGATAGAAGAATTTAAGGGATATAGGAGATGTTGGGTAATAACAAATGGCAGAACTTAGATGCTATCATTGTGCTTTGGTGATTTGATTAACGACATCTTATAAAGTGTTCACTTTGTGGGAATTCGGTTTATGTTTTTATTATAAAACAATAATAAAATATAAATAATAATGATACTCTCTTTATTTATAGGAATAATTTAGTACACATACGGTTATAAAACTAAAATAAAATAATATAAATTACGAATTTATATACCAAATTTGCTTTGATCCATGTATTTGTTGGGTGCTCTAAAGATCTTATTTTACTGGAGTATGCTCCATGTTGAGTCTTCAACTAAGCCTGCTAATGATGTTTGCAACAAATTCTTTGAATCAACCCGTTATGTCTTACAATTCTTCTTTATTGACATAGAGTAAACATGTTGATGACTATAGTTGAGACACATATTCAATACGCTTCCCTTGAATAAATTTTGCGCCTCTTCTGATAAAGACGAACGCGCCTGTCTCCCAAGGTACAACAACTAAAACAGTATGTGTATTGTCGGGATTAACCTAACACCTGAAAAAAGATATCTTAAATAAGAGATTGAATAGTCAAGAAAGGTAGAAATTATTCAAATCATGTGGTAGATTGCATGTACTATTCTTGGAACCATCAAGTAATCAACCAAACAACTGAACAAGACATCAATTGTCTTGTATTTATACTACAAGATTGTGATTTCAAAAGACTTGAATTAATACATATAATCAATACATGTAATTTGAAAAGTCTTGAGTAATATGAAAAGTGTTGATTTTAATTCATATTAAATTTGAGACTGCTCAAATTTCCAATATAACTATAACAAAAATATGAACTTCTAGATGGAAAACTAGACATTATTAGTTGATACGAAAGAAAACGACATTAAAATCCGTCGTAATTACATAAGCTAGCAGTCTGATTGAAATCCTTGTCAAAATATAGTTTCGTGAAATGGTTATACACTAGTTTACCATCTATATATCCTAACTCTTGCGTTACAACATCAACTCATGAACACAAAAGTCGTCACTTTCTATGTATTCAACGTACTATGCTTTTGTAGATGCATGCATCTAATTAGGATGGCAAGTAAAAAAGGTCCACATATATAATGAATCTTAACCAATAACAAATTTTGGTATACTTATTTGCTTCTTGAAATTTTTAAACAACAATAAAAAATAGAGAAATATTATTATCATAAAAAGTTAGATAAATACATTGAAGAAAAAAAAAATACCAAATGTTTTATAAAATTATAGTTTGAAAACAAAAATATGTTTTATCCAAATTAAAGAGAAAACAAACTTATCAAGTATATTCTCACTTTTTAGTAGGGTCTAGGGGAAGATAAACACAAACCTTACCCTTATTTCAGTTGGAATAAAGAGACTGCTCCGATGGAGTCCCCGGCTCAAAGTTATCGTTTGAAGTTGATCATCCCAACATTTTTAACGTTATTTTCACAAAATAAGAGCAAATGTTTTATAAAATTTCAGTCACAATAAGCTATAAGCTTACAAACAAACAAACAAACGTACCCAGTTTAATCTCACTTTTAAGTAGGGTCTGGGAGGTGTGAGATGAAAACAAACATTTCCCCTACCCCAAGAAGAGGTAGAGAGGCTGTGTCAGAAGAGACCCCTGGCTCAAATTTTTTTTTTTCAAAGACATTTTATTAAGACAAGAGAGTAAAGCATGAGTAAAACTACAGAAGTACATGTCAGTCATAAAGAGAAAAACTATAAACACTTATTTCAAATCATATGGTAGTCACATACACAATCATTTATAAAGAAAGCATTATTAAAAGCAAGGCATATACACACCGACTACGCATGCAACCTATGCAAAACAAGAGCCTTATATAATAATTTAAGGACATAAACCACATAAAAAGCTGAAGCACACAGAGTAAACACTACCAATTAGTCAAGCATGCATTTGTAAAAACTAAAGTTCTACCTATAAGTAAGGCTGCTAACCTATATCCTATCATTCTAGTAGTCCCTAGCCTTTATTCTACGCCTCCATGAATTCCTATCACTGATCATGTCCTCAGAGAGGTGCAATGCTATCATGTCCTGACGAATCTGCTCCTACCATGTCAGCCTAGGTCTACCCCTGTACCTCTTCCCCTCCACACTCAGATTCTCTACTCTTCTAACCGGAGCCAACACGTGTCTTCTCCTCACGTGGCCGAACCATCCCAATCTCCCTTCCCTGACTTTGTCTGAGATGCACGTTACCCCCACTCTTCCCCTGATGGTTTCGTTCCTTATTCGGTCAAGTCTTGTGTGCCCACACATCCATCTAAGCATCCTCATCTCTGCCGTTTCTAGCTTCCTTTCGTGAATCTTTTTGATCGGCCAACAATCAGTTCCATACAACATGGCTGGTCGGACTGCTACTCTGTAAAATTTACCCTTTAATTTGTCTGGGAATCTCTTGTCGCATAGGATGCTTGTAGCTACTCTCCACTTGTTCCATCCTGCCTGTACCCGATATGCCACGTCGCAATCAATGTCTCCATCACTCTGTACGAAAGATCCTAGGTATTTAAACCTGGTTGTTTGTGGCACCTCTTGACCTCGAATAGTCACCAGGCTCGCCTCGTCCTCCTCGTCGTTGGTCCTACTAAAGTTGCACCAAAGATACTCTGTTTTTGACCTACTGATGCGTAGTCCATTATTCTCCAAGGCGCTTTTCCATTCCTCTAACCTCGCATTTAGGTCGTCTTTGCTTTCTGCCACCAGCACAATATCATCCGCAAAAAGCATGCACCATGGAATATCTTCCTGAATCGACCTTGACAACTCATCTAAAATAACTGCAAACAGGAAGGGGCTTAGTGCCGAACCTTGGTGCAGTCCCACCTATACCGGAAAGGGGTCTATATCACCCACCGGAGCTCTGACACTGGTTTTAGCTCTTGCGTATGTATCCTTTATAACCTCTATATATCTCCAAAGGATACCTCTGTTCGCAAGGCTATCCCAAATTAGCTGACGTGGTACACTATCGTACGCCTTCTCAAGATCAATGAACACCATATGTAAATCTCTTTTTTTCTCTCTATATTTCTCCATGAGCCTCCTCAAAACATGTATCGCCTCTGTGGTAGATCGCCCCGGCATGAATCCAAATTGGTTCGCTGTTACTTGGGTTTCTCTCCTCAATCTCGTCTCGATCACTCTTTCCCAGAGTTTCATGGTATGACTCAAAAGTTTGATTCCCCTGTAGTTTTCGCAACGTTGAGCGTCTCCCTTCTTCTTGTATATGGGAATTAGGACACTACTTCTCCATGTATATAGTTCGTACCTGTTTACTGTTCATGTTACTGTTTAAGATCACTGTTCCGGTGACGGTTCGGACACTGATGTTACATTAATGTTTTGCTTGGATTGAAATTCACTGAAATGCACACGTGTTGCGAATTCCAGTTATGCTGGCCACTCATAACTGGAATTCCTACCACCTGGTTATCTTGGTTTAATTCAAAACAAGTTTTGTTCGTTAGTTATGTTTGGTGCTCTCTGTGTCACTATACGAGCCTATGGTTATAGTCTAGGTCTCTAAGTCAACCTAATTCTCTATAACTTGTGGCTCTGATACCACCCTGTCACACCCCCACCTCTCGTCACCTATTGATGATGTCACTGAAACGGTCGCAGAAGCATAGTGGTGATGTCTTAGAGATGAGGGGTGACTTACTTGATCCGATATCACAAGCACACAGATTAACTTAGGATAATTACATTACATGGTTCGTTATTACAATTCATATTACAACATTAACTTATTCAGTTACAAGTTTGTGAAGTGCAGTCTCATCGGAATCACTGTCTACCTGCAAAAATATTTGATTTGAAAACGTCAGCACAAAGCTGGTGAGTTCGTAAAGTTTAGTCATTAAACAATATGATATGCAAAATTTCAAGATATACAGTTCAGATAACCATGGGACACATATCTAGTTCCTTTCGGACAATTTTACGTTTCACGAAGATACTACCCGTCGGTAAATATCTTAATGCCTCATTATCTTAATGTCTATCACTAACATTAAGAAAGTGTTTCGGAAACAGGTAACAAACATTCACACCAGGGGAGATGCAATCCTCCCAGCAAATGGGTTGTCAGCCAATAATACTATCAATGCTTCCAGTTCGGCCCCACATGGGTTCACTAGATACAGTTTCAAAGAATGAGGGCTTTTGATACTGTGATATAGATACTAACGGAAAAATCCCATGAAAGAACACAAAAGTCACATGAAATCACAAAGATAACATTGATACATATCATATGTTCAGAAATCGATTTACAGAAATTCCCCGATATTTGTAAAACACTAAAATGAAAAGGGGTTGTACGAAACTCACCTGAAGTCTCAAGATAACAAGATCACTCGCAGACTGATGATAATAGTATAAGTCTGCATTAGTTTATGTTTAAAGAGTTATTTAGGTTTTAGCTTACTGATTAGATCTTTCTGAACGTTCAATGTCAAAGACATTGCTTTGAAAGTCATCAAACCGATATTGAGTATTTAATTAGTTATTTTGATGTCATATCATACAATGTATGATAATGTAGGAACCTACCTTGAATTAGATTCCTAATACAAAGTTGATGACACTCTTGATTAATCAGAATAGTCTCGGATTAACCAAATAGTTAATGTTGTTGATTATAATGCTATAACAATTTCTAGATAGATTAATGGCTTAGGAATGATCAATCCTTGTTATTGATTACCCAAATATCATGAAATATCACAATGTAGCATTAGAATAGGTTTAATAACCATATTTAACATACTAATCTGACTGTTATCATAAACATCAGATAATCGTTCCAATGAGTATATTAATGATTGTGATTAGTTTGAAACACTTAGATTTAACCTTTGCATTTCAAAGATTAATCAAACTAATCACCTACATTGTTACAATCAAATGGGTTAAACCATTATAATCATAGTTATGATTCCATGCAAACCGGGCATTACAACGGATCAAAACAAGGATTTAACCGTTAAAACATCGGGTTCTTCATTTATAATCAATCTTAGCCATCATCTAGGCAATAATCAACAACCCTAACTATCTCATTACGTTCAAAAACAAGATCTAATCAATCAAAATCAAACTAGAAGGTTAAAACGAACCGTTACCTGATCTGATGGATTTCTGCAGTTAAAACAACGATCGGGACTTGAAAACACGATCTTGGTGCGATCTGTGGCTTCTGATGGCTTCAAAATGTTGATTTAATGATGAAAATATGGATTTGGTTGTTCAAAAGTCGAGCAGAACGAGTAGAAGAAGAAATATGTTGATCCCCGTGCGATCTGATCCTTTTAAAAGATTTTTGCCGACATAAGGTCCCGGGCGCACCGCCCCGGCTCGGCGTGTGGCCCGGGGCGTACCTCCCCACGGGATTTCTTCCAATTTTTGATTTTTAACTTCGTTTCACGATTCCGGACAATCCGTAACTCCGTTTCGCGCACGGTTTTCGCCAACGTTCATCATTTTTCGCATACTACCAACCTCTAATAACAAAAATTGCTAAATCATCGTGGATTTCAAGCACGACCAAATGTGCTCACGTCATTAATACCGAATTTTTCGTACGCAATTGTCAAAGTCTCCTCCTGTTAGAAAAATTTCGTCCCGAAATTTAGTGAAGACTTCCTTTATGACAATTGTTTATGAGAATAAATGTGGGTATTTTGCTTTCATTCGATCTTCACGTTCCCACGTATATTCAGGTCCACGTTGTGAGTTCCATCGCACTTTAACGATTGGTATGCGACTACGTTTCAGCACTTTCATTTCTCGATCCATTACCTCTACTGGTTCTTCACTGAACTGAAGTTTTCATCAATATGAATCTCTTCTAGAGGTACGATCAATGATTCATCAGTTAGGCACCTTTTCAGATTTGATATATGAAAAACATCGTGAATGTTACTGAGTTCAGGAGGTAATTCAAGTCTGTAAGCTACTGATCCAATTCGTTCAAGAATTTTGAATGGTCCTACAAACCTTGGTGAAAGCTTACCTCTTTTTCCAAATCTGAAAATACCCTTCCAAGGTGAAACTTTCAACATTACTCGATCACCTATTTGGAATTTTAACGGTCTACGACGATTATCAGCATAACTCTTTTGATGATCGCGAGCAGCTTTAATTCTTTCTTGAATGAGTGCGATCTTATCAGTTGTTTCCTGAATGAATTCTGGGCCTATGATTTGACTCTCACCTACCTCTGACCAACAGATATGTGATCTACACTTGCGTCCATAAAGTGCTTCGAATGGAGCACATTGAATACTGGTATGGTAGCTGTTATTGTATGAAAATTCAACAAGTGGAAGATGAATATCCCAGTTACCTCCAAAATCAATCACACAGCTTCTGAGCATGTCTTCAAGAGTTTGATTTGTTCGTTCAGTCTGCCCGTCTGTTTGTGGATGATAAGCTGTGCTCATATTGAGTTGTGTGCCCAGTGCATTCTAAAGAGTTTGCCAAAATCGTGACATAAATCGACTATCTCTGTCAGAAATGATAGAGATTGGTATTCCATGTCGAGATGCAATCTCATTAACATGGAGTTTAGCGAGTCGATCCGTAGAATAATCTTCTCTGATGGGTAAGAAATGCGCAGATTTTGTAAGGCGGCGATAACCCATATAGAGTCATGATTACGTGATATTCTGGGTAATTTAGTAATAAAATCCATAGAGATCTGATCCCATTTTCACACGGGAATCTCAGGTTGTTGTAATAACCCAGAAGGTCGTTGATGTTCAGCCTTAACTTTAAGACATGTTAGACATCGATCCACGTATTCAGCTATGTGTTTCTTCATCCCAGGCCACCAGTAAAAATCTTTAAGATCTTTGTACATTTTATCAGCACCTGGATGAATAGAATACCTGGATTTGTGCGCCTTATCCAAGATAATTGTTTGAGAGTTACCGAACAAAGGAATCCAAATTCGGTTCTTGAAATACAACACTCCATCAGTCTTGATTTCAAGTTTCTTGTCTAATCCCCTCAGTCCCTCAGCAGAATAGTTTGTTGCTTGTAAAGCTTGATGCTGAGCTTCTTTGATTTGAGGAATTAGACTGGTTTGAATCGTCATTCCTAACGCTTTCACACGTAAAGGTTTGACTTGTTCCTTGTTCCTTACGACTCAAGGCATCGGCTACGACATTCGCTTTACCTGGGTGATAACGAATTTCACAGTCATAGTCGTCAAAAGTTCTACCCACCGCCTTTGTCGCATGTTCAGCATTTTCTGATCCAGAATGTGTTGAAGACTTTTGTGATAAGTGTATATGATATACTTGGTTCCATATAAATAGTGTCTCCAAATCTTGAGTGCAAACACCACTGCACCAAGTTCTAGATCATGAGTGGTATAGTTCTTCTCGTGTACTTTGAGCTGTCGAGAAGCGTAAGAAATTACCTTGTCGTTCTGCATTAAAACACACCCAAGTCCCTGACGGGAAGCATCACAATATACCGTGAAGTTATTTGTACCTTCTGGTAATGCTAGTATGGGTGCATTGCAGAGTTTGTGTTTCAACAGTTGGAATGCCTCCTCCTGTTGGGAACCCCATATAAAAGGTTAATTCTTTTGGGTCAATGTGGTGAGTGGCAAGGCTATTTTTGAGAAATTCTTAATAAATCGGCGATAATAACCTACCAACCCTAAGAATTGACGTATTTCAGTCGGGGTTCGTGGTGTCTCCCATTGTTTCACCGCTTGAATCTTACTGGGATCCACTTGAATACCGTTTTCGTTTACTACGTGCCCAAGAAATTGAACTTCTCGTAACCAAAATTCACACTTGGAGAATTTGGCATATAGTTGTTCACGTGCTAGAAGTTCTAAGATGAGTTTCAAGTGTTGGGCATGTTCTTGTTGATTTTGAGAATAAATAAGAATGTCATCAATAAACACAATCACGAACTTATCCAGATAAGGTCTACATACTCGATTCATCAGATCCATGAAAACTGTAGGTGCATTGGTTAAACCAAACGGCATTACTAGAAATTCGTAATGTTCGTATCGGGTTGGGAAAGCAGTTTTTGGAACATCATCATCATGGATTCGCAACTGATGGTATCCAGATCTCAAATCAATTTTTGAGAAATATGTAGCACCTTGCAATTGATCAAACAGATCATCGATACGAGGTAATGGATAACGGTTCTTGATTGTCAGTTTATTGAGTTCACGGTAGTCAATACACATCCTGAACGAACCATCCTTCTTTTTCACAAATAGAATTGGTGCTCCCCAAGGTGAGAAACTAGGTCTAATAAAACCTTTGTCTAAAAGTTATTGTAATTGACCTGAAAGCTCTTGCATTTCTGATGCGCAAGCCGAAACGGGGCTTTAGCAACAGGTGCTGCACTTGGAATCAAGTCAATTCGAAATTCAACTTGTCTCACTGGGGGTAATCCTGATATATCCTCAGGAAAAACTTCAGGAAAATCTTTGACTGCTGTAATATCTGTGATATGTTTTTGTACAGAATAATTTTCGATCACATATGCCAGAAAGGCCTGACAACCTTTTCATAAGAGTTTCTGAGTTTGCATACAAGAAATGATACCAAGTTTTCTACCAGTTCGTTCTCCTTGAACTACCAGTGTATTACCGTTAGGTAATGGAATACGGATCACCTTGTTTTGACAGACAACTTCCGCTTGGTTATAAGAAAGCCAATCCATGCCAACAACGACATCAAAGCTCCCAAGCTCAATAGGAAGTAAATTGATATTGAAAAGATGATCGTTCAAATTCAAGGAACATCCTTAAATAACACTGTTAGTTTTGATTAACTTGGTATTAGCAAGTTCAATAACATAAGGAGTTTCTAGATCTACCGTAGGCAATGAAAGTAATGATGCAAATTCAGGAGAGATAAAACTCTTATCTGCTACTGTATCAAACAACACGGATGCATATAAATTATTGAGAAGAAACGTACCAGTGACAATATTTGCATCATGTCTTGCCTCGGTTGCACCAATCTGAAAAGCTCTCCCTTAGCTTCATTCCCTTGATTGGTGTTGTTGTTCGGACAGTTTCTCATAAGATGGTCAGGACTTCCACACTTGAAGCATGACCGATTGGTTTGAGTGGTTTGTCGTGGTGCTTGATTTGGTTGACGAGCAGGCAAATTACAGTATCTGGTGTAGTGTCCAACCCTATTATAGTTGGCACAAACAGGACACGGTCCTGTATGATGATATGGACACTTGTTGCATTTGGGCGCCTGCCCAATATAAGCTTTCTTTTCAGGAGCAACCGCACCATAGATTTTCACGTTTGGTTCGCTCTGGCTAGTCTCAACCGGAGCTTTGGTTTTAGTTTTGCCAAACCACTTTCGTTTGGTACCTCTCACAGCACTAGAGGTACTAACATCACTACGGCCCACCGCCGTCTGAGTTTTTGTGGACAAGGAACCACTCCTTACCGCCTCATCAGTAAGCTTAGTGGTCAAAAGAATTGTACCTTTCAGAGTTGTGGGTTCAGCTGCCGTCACCATTCCCCGAATCTGGGGAACCAACCCTTTGATGTACTTCTTAATCAAAGCTGCTTCTGTTGGAAACATATTGGGAGGTAAACAAGTGAGTTCACGAAAACGATCGGTATAAGCTAGACAATCAGCACCGATCATTGAATGATTCCAGAATTCCTCCTGGAGCTTTTGGATTTCAGTAATTGGGCAGTACTCTGACATAATTAGAGTTTTAAATTCGTTCCAGCCCATCGAGTCGACTGTAACTGTGCCCAGAGTTTTTGCCTGGGTATTCCACCAGGTTAAACCTGATTCTTTCAAAGAACAAGTAGCATAAGACACCTTATGCTCTGCCAAACATTGGCTGATTTTCAGTTTTGTTTCCATCTCCTCAATCCACCTTATAAGCCCAGCCGCTCCTTCTTTGCCCGTGAAAGTAGGAGGGTTGCAGGAAGCAAAGTACTTATAAGTACATCTTTGCTGTGGTGGATCAGGAACACTTGTTTTAGTTGTTGCACCGGTGGTAGTATGAGTTTCCACGTGGCCACCAGTAGCGTTATGTTCAGCGTGATCATGGTCCCCACCAGAAACCACAGTGATATGAGGTTGGTGGTGTGTCAAAACACGACAAGCTGATAGCTGTTCCCTTACGATTCGTGCTATCATCGCTTCATTTGATTCTGATCCACTTACACCAGCAGGTGGAACAGTGTTCACTTCAGGGTTCACTGGTGGAACAATATTTGTTTCCAGATTTCCGGGTGGAACCATGTTCACTTCCGGATTCGATTCTACATTCATAGGCGGAACTTGTTCCGGTTCAGGGTTAGCATTATTCCTGCCAGCTTTCTTGGCTGGTCGACCTCGTTTTGGAGCCATCGTTCTACTCACATGCAGACAAACTCAGGTCAGTTCAAGAATAATAAATAAATAACCCTTGTTCAATCACATTAGTTCAGTCATGTTCAGTTACACTGAAACTTTATGTTGAAATGTGATTATAAGAGGATATAGTATAACTACATTGATATTGTTCAGATATGTTCTCAACATACGATAATCATACATATATTTGTAGTCATACTTAGTCCTGTTATCTCAAAATGTGTTATAGTATCACATAGCACACGACATTATGATACCAATACCGATATGTCACTGTTCACAGGAAATACACATCTTTCGTTTTTCGATTCATGATCACATATGTTTTTGAGATATTATTATACAGGACTTTGATATGTGTTACACAATCAATAGGTAAGTTACCACACAAGGTATTTACGATATACCACACAAGGTATTTTATGAGATAGCACACAAGCTATTTTACGAGATATCACACAAGCTATTTTACGAGATAGCACCAAGCTATTTTACGAGATAGCACCAAGCTATTTTACGAGATACCACACAAGGTATTTTACGAGAGTATACCACACAAGGTATTTTACGAGAGTATACCACACAAGGTATTTTACGAGAGTATACCACACAAGGTATTTTATGAGAGTATACCACACTAGGTATTTTATGAGAGTATACCACACAAGGTATTTTACGTTGTCATACAGTCATTAGATAAGTTCTCACAGTTCTGATTATAGTTGTACCGTATCTAGAGCATTCACCTGCTTCATAAGGGTCAGGTGAGACATAAGTATCTCTAATACGGTAGTACGGGTGTTCTCTAGAGTAGTATAGGACTGTTGTATCTCATGACGTGTACCCTATCAATCCTGGCTAGACTGTTAAAGTTGTGCATAGCTCTTCCTGATGGGAAGATTCTCCCAACTCAGGGATAGTGTTAGGCACATCCCTTGGTGTCAGCTGTCATCGTGAAGGAAAACCCGTAGTCTTGAGGGCTTAAACCTGCATGCGTCGAAGTCCATCACATACCAGAATCCTCTGAGGTGATGAACTCTGCCTCTTCCCTAAAGAAGCATCCACACTTGATGCTTGAGAATGTCTGGGTGAAGGAAATAGCGCACTTGGTGATAACGTAGCTGGTACCTGCGATACAGACTGGGAAGTAGCCAACGGTGCTTCCGATGAATCGGAATCCGTGCTCAAACTAGAGTTAGGCGTATCATCAATTATCACGTATGAAAATATCTGATCAGTATCATGGAATAAATATTGAATAATAATATTCAATATAAACATGATATGACATCTCTTCCTATCTTAAAGCCACTACTCGTCCTTATAGTTATTAATTGTCACACCCCGAGCCGGCGGGGTTGGATCGGAGTCCCCGTCGGGCGGAAGGTTCCCGGGGCGTGATATCGTGAGTGATAATCAAAGTGATCAGTTTGTTTACATTACACATGATATAAATGAGAAATGCTAAATATAATAGAATTACAAAGTTAAATTACATCTGTATCGTTCATAATTTAGCAATGTAAATCTATCATAAACATCATAAGATTTATATCTTGTAACTGCACAAGATATACAAAATAATTGTATAATGATGTTCCAAAAGTATGCAGGTCCAAAAATACTAAGTCTTCTATCTGAAGTCCTAGTCCCAAAAGCATAAGCTTCTTAATTGACCTATTTGTCACCTGAGAAGTCATGCAAAAATAAAGTCAACACATGGTTGGTGAGTTCATTAAGTTTTATAAAAATGAGTTTGAATAACCTGAATGACAACCTTAACCTCACCATTAACCACCTATACCATCCAGTTCAATATGCTTATATATAGGGCATATGTAGGGTTGAACTTTCCGCTCGCCCAGCCACCGTCCCACCAAATACTAAACCACATGATATATTGTTCCTGGTGATAATTAAGCATTTCATCCCATGCCTTTGATCTCATGCCTTTTGATTCTTAGTCTTTGATTACCCTGAAAATGTTTACCTTGATCCCCCGAAATGACAACCTTAACCTCATCAACAACCACCTATGCTATCCAATCAAGTATGCTTATATATAGGGCATATGTAGGGGACAAGCCCCAGCCACCGTCCCACCACATACCGGTCTGCTTAGCATATTGTTGTTAATGATAATTAAGCGTTTCACTCCATTCACCTTTGCTTTAGATTCTGATTTTCACAATTTGATTTACCTTTGATTCTCTTAAGTTCATCACACAATTATGATCAACCACAACAATTGCAGAAACAGTTAAATAAATGCTTAATTAAATAATAAATAAACATTTAATAAAATCTAAGACCTAATGATTGGGCCTTGGTCAACTCGAGTAGACTAGTATAGCAATCAGGTACTTAGTAGTAAAGGAGATCTGTAAACCTCATCAAACACGTGATCTATAATCAATCAGTCTAGCTAGGACATCTTTTGATATATAGGCTTTTATAGTTCTTTAGATCGTTCATTGTTCGTATAGTTCTTTAGTTCTTTGGCACATGTTATCTTTGAGCATTTCCCAGATGTTCCTCAAAACGGTTAGGGAATACTGTAAATATCATCAAACATGCGTCTCATATTCGATCAGTCTAGCTAGGACATCTTTCAAATCTGAGAATGGCACATGCTATCTTTGATATTTCTCAGTTAGACCCTTGAAATAGTTCTTTGTACTTAGTTCTTTGAAATAGATTGTTAGTTCTTTGAAATAGTTCGTTAGTTCTTTGAAAACACACCCTTGAATTAGTTCTTTGAAATAGTTTGTTAGTTCTTTGAAATAGATCTTTAAAATAGTTCTTTGTTTTAGATCTTTAGTTCTTTGAAAATAGTTCTTTGATTTGAAACGGTTATCTATTCAAAATGAATAAACAAGTTACTTTGAATTCCTGTATATTGTATACCTAAACAGAATCTAGGATAACAATTATACATATAAACATATGATAAGTAAAAGCATTGAAGTAAATATAATCTTACGAAAATAATTTATGCATGCTTCTCAGCCCCACGTTTGAAAACAAAATGTTTAGAAAATGGGCAATGAACTCACTTGTGTTGCTGTGCAAATGATCTATCACAAAATGCGCGCTCGTTCTTGTAGCTTAGGTTTCTTTAGTTCCTGAGTTGTTTTAAAAGAATTCAAATACTATAAGTATACGTATTAGTCGTCGCATCTAAGGTTTGGTCTCGGTGTGCAACTAAGTGTCCTAAATTACTAAAGTGCTTCTATGATTAAATCTAGTTAATCTAACTTAGATACCCATTTATAACCCATACCCCAAACTTAGTTACAACGAATTCTTGATTAACATGTTTTGAATTAATTTCATTTTAGGTTAAAACATTAGTTTAGAAAATCAATTAATTCAATTTTAACAAGTTTGTAAACCATCTTCCTTTTTCAAAATATCATTAACTTTATTTAAAATGCCACTTAACATGTGATGGACTTAACTAAGCCCATTGGGCCCACTTAGGCCCAATTGATGATCTTTGACTCCCAATGATTACAACTCAATTCTTTGGAATGATTCGATATAGATGATCAATTCATCTAAGTTTAGCCATGCATCTCATGAGGTCCCTAAGGTTCCTCATGATTTCCATAAGAAATTTTTCCCAATGAAAGGTGGTAATTTCTTAACATGATTACTTATTAATTCTTGTGTAAAAGAATTAAGTAAATTTTATATTAGAAACCCTAATATTTCCCCATGCATACTCATATCCATGTTATTCTCATGCACACACATACCCACCTAGTCCCATGCATGTGAGGAGATTAGAGGGCCTTTATGGTTTGTAGGTTGATTATCCATGAGGGCAGCGAACCCTTGGACAAATCCTTCAAGGTTCGGCTGTTATGGACACATGGTTCGGCCCCAAAGGTTCGGTTAAAGGCACCTGGTTCGCCATGGGTTCGCCCAAGATAGTTTCGGTTATGGGTTCGTCAGCTGACCAAGGTTCGGGGTCCTTAAAGTTCGTGCATCCTGTAGCTTCGGCCAGTGAAAGGTTCGGTTGGTTAATGTTGGTTCGCCGAACCATTGAGGGTTCGTGGCCAGGTTCCTTGGTTCGGCCACAACAAGGTTCGACGGTTAGGTGGCTAACAACAGGTTCGTTGCAGGTAGTCACAGGTTCGATGCAGGCTACAGGGTTCGTTGCAGAGGGAGGGTTCGGCTGTGAGACAAAAGGTTCGGCTAGTTGTTGGTTGGATCGGCCAGTGTGTTCACGAACCTGTCGACTTTCATGGATCACCATCTTCATTCTAGGAAGTTAATACGTGTTAAAACTTCATTTCCAAGGTTTCCTAATGTTTCACAACAACCTACCTCATGTTTTCTAGGGTTTTAAACCGTTTAGAATAAAAATACTATAAGGGTTCGTGCTACACCTTACAAACCGAAAATAAAAGGGAGATTTACCTCAAATTTGTCAGGTAAGTGCTTGAAATTCTTGTACTTCCTTGATCTACTTGACGAGAGGAACGTTTTGACACCTAGATGGCTTGAATCAGATGCAAGATGGTTGAGAAATCTTAGAGAGATGTTGAGAGAATTCTAGAGAGAGAGAGGAACAGTTTTAGTGAGAGAGAGGAGATAGGTGAGTGGTTGTTGGGCATTAAATGACCCTCTTTAATGCTTCAAGACACCCGGTGATTCGGCCTCGTTCGGTTTCGCGTAACTTATCAGTTTCTTCGTAGTTTTCATAACGAAACGAGACGGTTTTTAAAATAGAATTCATAAAATTAATTTAAGTTGTGATTCCTAATAAATTAACTAGTATCTTTTATTTATTTTAAATTTTTCAAAAAGATTTAATTAATTGTTTAATATCGAATCGTACTGTCGTCGCGCGTATTCGTTCGAGTCGTCACCCGTACGAACACGGCGATAACTATACTTTTCAATATGGTTTTCTAATTATTGGACATCCTTCAGAACGTTAAACTTTCAGATATATTCGTACAGATCGTCACATATACGAATAATCCGTCGGTTTATCTTTCACTTAATGACATCTGTTGTTATCTTGTTCTGTAAAGCCTCACATACGTTTATACATAATAAATCCTAACAAGTAATCACATGATGGTTTTGTGTTGCCAGATAATTATCTGACTAATGAACCATAGTTATGAAATTTGTTTATCTGAAACAGTTCTGAGTTTGCTATATAACAACATCAAATGATAATGAAAACTGATATGAATATGAAATGCACTGAAATGTATATAGTTAGTTCGTACCTGTTTACTGTTCATGTTACTGTTTAAGATCACTGTTCCGGTGACGGTTCCGACACTGATGTTACATTAATGTTTTGCTTGAATTGAAATTCACTGAAATGCACACATGTTGCGAATTTCAGTTATGCTGGCCACTCATAACTGGAATTCCTACCACCTGGTTATCTTGGTTTAATTCAAAACAAGTTTTGTTCGTTAGTTATGTTCGGTGCTCTCTGTGTCACTATACGAGCCTATGGTTATAGTCTAGGTCTCTAAGTCAACCTAATTCTCTATAACTTGTGGCTCTGATACCACCCTGTCACACCCCCACCTCTCGTCACCTATTGATGATGTCACTGAAACGGTCGCAGAAGCATAGTGGTGATGTCTCAGAGATGAGGGGTGACTTACTTGATCCGATATCACAAGCACACAGATTAACTTATTCAGTTACAAGTTTGTGAAGTGCAGTCTCACCGGAATCACTGTCTACCTGCAAAAATATTTGATTTGAAAACGTCAGCACAAAGCTGGTGAGTTCGTAAAGTTTAGTCATTAAACAATATGATATGCAAAATTTCAAGATATACAGTTCAGATAACCATGGGACACATATCTAGTTCCTTTCGGACAATTTTACGTTTCACGAAGATACTACCCGTCGGTAAATATCTTAATGCCTCATTATCTTAATGTCTATCACTAACATTAAGAAAGTGTTTCGGAAACAGGTAACAAACATTCACACCAGGGGAGATGCAATCCTCCCAGCAAATGGGTTGTCAGCCAATAATACTATCAATGCTTCCAGTTCGGCCCCACATGGGTTCACTAGATACAGTTTCAAAGAATGAGGGCTTTTGATACTGTGATATAGATACTAACGGAAAAATCCCATGAAAGAACACAAAAGTCACATGAAATCACAAAGATAACATTGATACATATCATATGTTCAGAAATCGATTTACAGAAATTCCCCGATATTTGTAAAACACTAAAATGAAAAGGGGTTGTACGAAACTCACCTGAAGTCTCAAGATAACAAGATCACTCGCAGACTGATGATAATAGTATAAGTCTGCATTAGTTTATGTTTAAAGAGTTATTTAGGTTTTAGCTTACTGATTAGATCTTTCTGAACGTTCAATGTCAAAGACATTGCTTTGAAAGTCATCAAACCGATATTGAGTATTTAATTAGTTATTTTGATGTCATATCATACAATGTATGATAATGTAGGAACCTACCTTGAATTAGATTCCTAATACAAAGTTGATGACACTCTTGATTAATCAGAATAGTCTCGGATTAACCAAATAGTTAATGTTGTTGATTATAATGCTATAACAATTTCTAGATAGATTAATGGCTTAGGAATGATCAATCCTTGTTATTGATTACCCAAATATCATGAAATATCACAATGTAGCATTAGAATAGGTTTAATAACCATATTTAACATACTAATCTGACTGTTATCATAAACATCAGATAATCGTTCCAATGAGTATATTAATGATTGTGATTAGTTTGAAACACTTAGATTTAACCTTTGCATTTCAAAGATTAATCAAACTAATCACCTACATTGTTACAATCAAATGGGTTAAACCATTATAATCATAGTTATGATTCCATGCAAACCGGGCATTACAACGGATCAAAACAAGGATTTAATCGTTAAAACATCGGGTTCTTCATTTATAATCAATCTTAGCCATCATCTAGGCAATAATCAACAACCCTAACTATCTCATTACGTTCAAAAACAAGATCTAATCAATCAAAATCAAACTAGAAGGTTAAAACGAACCGTTACCTGATCTGATGGATTTCTGCGGTTAAAACAACGATCGGGACTTGAAAACACGATCTTGGTGCGATCTGTGGCTTCTGATGGCTTCAAAATGTTGATTTAATGATGAAAATATGGATTTGGTTGTTCAAAAGTCGAGCAGAACGAGTAGAAGAAGAAATATGTTGATCCCCATGCGATCTGATCCTTTTAAAAGATTTTTGCCGACATAAGGTCCCGGGCGCACCGCCCCGGCTCGGCGTGTGGCCCGGGGCGTACCTCCCCACGGGATTTCTTCCAATTTTTGATTTTTAACTTCGTTTCACGATTCCGGACAATCCGTAACTCTGTTTCGCGCACGGTTTTCGCCAACGTTCATCATTTTTCGCATACTACCAACCTCTAATAACAAAAATTGCTAAATCATCGTGGATTTCAAGCACGACCAAATGTGCTCACGTCATTAATGCCGAATTTTTCGTACGCAATTGTCACAAACGCTGTCAACCATGTAACCCCCTCATCTTCTAGACATTTCCATGCTTCAATCGGTATATTGTCTGGTCCCACCACTTTTGCTCTACCCATTCTCCGAAGAGCTCGCTGCACCTCTTCCTTAGTAATGCGTCTACAGTAACGTTTGTTTCTTGATGCTCCTCTAGTAGTGTTGTTCTCACTTTCTTCTGTGTCGCTGCTGTTGTTGAATAAATCCCTAAAATATGTTTGCCACCTTTTCTTGATGCCATTCTCTTTTACTAGGATTCGACATTCTTCGTTCTTTATGAATGTCAATACTCCTACGTCTTCCCTCCTTCGTTCCCTTGCCTTGGCAATCTTGAACATGTCATGCTCTCCTTCTTTAGTTCCGAGGCGTTCGTACATCTCGTTGTACCCTGTGTTTTTAGCTTCCGGTACTGCCTTCTTTGTCTCTAGCTTCGCTTCCTTGTATTTTGTCTTCAAGCTTTCTTTTTGTGCTTCCTCCCTACATTTAACCAACTCTCTAAATCTCGCGTGCTTTGTTCGAACCTTGTGTTGCACCTAGTCATTCCACCACCATGCCTCCTTCTGGCCGCCTAAGTTCTTTGTTGTCATCCTCAATGTCTCTTTTGCTACTCTTATCACGTTGTCAGCCATTGTCTCCCACATGACGTTTGTGTCGTCATATCGCATGTTAACTCTGCCTGCTAAGACTTTTTCCTTGAACACCTTTAGGTTGTTAGCTGTAAAATTAGCTAACTCAGGATTAGTATGTTAACGAGATGGTTAATAACGTACGTTAGACAACAGAAAATAAGTGACTACTACATTTATATTAAAAAACACGAGGCTAATAAATGGTGTTAGAATTTTATTATTTATTATTTTGTGTTTTATATTATTTTGTTTTGCTCTTGTTTTTTTGTTTTTTTTTTCACGTTTATATTTTTATTTATTGATATCGCTTTTACGACATGATATGTTTTTACATTTTACGACGGAGTGACTCTCGATTTTACGATGAGATATTCTTTAGGTTTGTTATTCTTATTTTTTGCATGTTTGTATTTCGATTTATTGACTCTCTTTTTACAAGATAATACATTTTTAGATTTTACAACGAGAGCGGCATTCGATTTTACGAAAAAAAAATACTTGGGCTTATGTTATATATATATATATATATATATATATATATATATATATAAGGAACTAATAAAATGAAAACCCCATTTTAGTGAAAAAACCGTGAAAACTAAGAAAAAATCATGTAAAAAAACATATTTTTTAAAAATATTTTTTTACAGGTTTCACTACAAGAAAACAAGCCTAATGCAAGTCCAACAAAATGTTGCATTAGATCTTGAAAATGTTGGTTTAGGTCTAATGCAACTTTTTATTAAGAGCTGCATTAGTAGCAGTTGCATTAGATCTATTACAACCTTTTAAAGACCTAATGCAACCTTTTTTTAAAGTGTTGCTTTTACTATTTGAATGCAACCTTTTTAGTATGCAACTTTTGTATATTCTAATATAACTTTTTTATCTTTGAAATGCAACTTTTTTAATGTTTGAATGCAATTTTTATTGTAGTTTAGTTACAAAAATGCAACCTTTATCTAAATTTAATGCAACTATTATTATGTTTTCAATAGAAAAATGCAACCTTTTTATTCAGTAAATGCATCATTTTTACAAGTATTAATTACAACATATGTAACTTTGTTACATAAATTCAATTGCTATTAATGGTATACATGCAATTGCAATTACACCAAAACAATAATAGTGAATATATCATTAATGGTTAGACGGTGTATTTCTACATACTTATCCAAACACGAATAACCATATAATCATATATATATATTAAAAACCATTAAAAGGAATAGTATTTATATTGTTATTATATATTTAGTGGGTCCCATTGTGTGTATATATATATATTTAAAATCTCTCTCTCTCTCACACACACACACACACATATATATATATATATTATTTAGGTTTATGATCCATGTAGTGACATTTTTAAAATTTAGACTTAAATTATCAAAAGTTTTTTTTAACTTTAAAAAGTAGTAAACAGAGATAAGAGTATTAAATTTGAGATATTTACTTAAGGATGTAAATTTTTATTAAATTTGAGAGATTTAAGACGGCATTTAATAACGTTTTAAAATTTAGACTTTGACCATCAAAAGTTTTTTAACTTTAAAAAGTAGTAAAATAGATAATGGTATTAATTTGAAAGATTTGCTTATAGATTTGGATTTTTATTAAATTTGAGATATTTACTTAGAGATTTTGGTTTTTTCTTTTAATTCAAACGATTGATTAGACGGATTTTGTGAGTACTTTTTATATTATTTTTAAACATATTTGTGAGGTTTTGTATGATTTTATGTTTTTATGAAAAATTTGTATATAGTTCGTGATGAGAGATTTGATGTAACTTATGCTTCTGCAAATGATATAAAATACCCATTCTCATGAGTGTACTGTGATAACCCGCCGCAACGCGCGGGTTGAATAAACCTAGTAAACATAAAATGTCACTACAATCATAAAGAGAAATGAAAACATTCTATTGAACGCTTATCATCATCATCATCCATTTCAAGGTTGTAGACATCTCTCCCGTTAAAATCTATTGGGTTCACTTTTTTTCTTTCCCTCTTCTAACTTTCTGCCAAACTTGTCAAAGAAGTTGCAATACTTTTAGCACAAAAGTTTCGTAGTCTTTTTGATTTTTTTGAACCCTCAATAGCTTCATTTTCTTTGCACAGTTTGGTCTTGCTTGATTTTGTATTCAATTATAAACCTGCTCAAAGTCTAATTAGCAATTATTTAAGCATGAAACTAAGTTAAATGAATTAATGACTACAAGCTCATCAGTAATCAAGTATTTTACATTGAATTATATAAATAAATAAATAAGACATTAGCATGTTGGATTTAATTATATTAGATAACATTAAATTTGAAGTCATTTAACACAAAAAGGTGTGTTAGAACTTGATTTGATTTACACATGAAGATTGCATGGCAATAAAAGGGTTTAAAAGAAAATTTGCGTGGATAAAAATCAAAATGAAACACAAAAGTAGTGATGAAGGCATGATACCTGGAAGGAGATCGAGAATCTTTCAAGAATAAAAGAATGAGATAGCAAAAATCCTAGATCCTGGATTTGCATATTAAACATGATGTTGGCAGTTAGCTAGCTGTTCGTCAAATATTCTAATGCATAATTTCAGTATTTTAAATATTCTCACTCTCAAACATAAAATAAAGCAATTCAATATGACAATGCAGATCCACAAAGATCAATAACAAAAAGCAAAAATGCGCACCTAGATTTATTGTTTAACTATCAACAAAAACAAAATAAATCAAATGCTTAACAGATGCGCATATTAAACGTGATCTTCGTAGCTAAATGTTAATTACATATCCTAATGAATTCTTTCAGTATCTCACACTTCAAGCACAAAACAGATGCAAAATTTCTATCAACGAATACAACAAATAGTTGAAATGTAAAACAACTCAACGACGCTAATTGATAAGATTAGATGCAAAGATTAATAATAACCTAATGACGATGATGAAGGTAGAGATACCGATTACTTAAATCAAAGAGAGACGAATAAGTGGATGGAAATATTAGTACGTCATCAACGTAATTGCTTGAATTAAAGAGTGAGTGGAGAGATTGAAATAATGAAATTCAACAACTTAGGGGGAAATTGAAATTGGGAGGGAAATTCTAATTTTTTTAGTATAATTTTGGAGGGAACACATAATTAGGGGAAAAAACACACTTTTAATAACTTTCTTAAAACATACTGATGGCATTTGGTTGCATTCTTTAAAAATAACAGTTAAATTTAACTTTTAAAATGCAACAATTTATAATAAGAGTTGCTTTGACTTTTTTGCAATTCAACATTTTGAAAAAAAAATGTATATTTCAGTAAATACTGCAACATTTGAAGAAAAAAGTTGCATTTTTAAGTAAAATTAGCAACGTTTTTTATAAAAGGTTGCTTCAAGTCTTCTAATGCAACTTTTATATACATCAGAGTTGCAATAGAGTCAAATGCAACTAATTTAAAAATGTTGCTTTTAAAAAGTTGTGTCACACCCCCAATTTCCCACTCGTGGTGTCAGTCCACGTGGGTGTGACGTGGCCAGAATCATAGCTCAAGGTCATATAGAATAACTCTATATGCAAATTCAAAACACTGTTTGACATACATTTAATAAAATAGTTTGCAGCAGAAATCATATAATCATTGCAGCGGAATAAAATAAGTTTGACAAAAGCAGCGGAATTAGAGATTGTCAGACACTACGATGTTTGATAGGAAATACATATCCAAAATAAATAGTGTTTGAATGAAAACATAAATAAATGCATGCGGGTCCTATGCTCAATCCCCTACGTGCATTTCTGGCTTCCATAGCTTGCTAGTTACCTGAGAATACAAGTTAGAAAAGTGTCAACACAATGGTTGGTGAGTTCACAGGTTTTGATATACATATAGTAATATAAGTGTGTCATGTTGTTTATCAATGTTAGTACCGAGCCCTAGGCTCCAAGTGTCAGTGCGTCACTACCGAACTAGACTTGTTTGTCCTTGCCTCCACTGTGTCTCGTACACACAGTAAATTAGGTCAAGTTTGCACGGGTTATGACATCCAGTCAACATGGTGCCCCGTGGGGTTAGTCATTCCCTAATGGATCCATTCAAACCTACCACGTTGTTCGTACATTAACGGTAACACTTTGTGAGGGCTTGTTACGAGTTCAACACTTAATGTTTGTCTAATAAACCAGCATACACCAAATATGTTTGTACAGTAATAAATGTTTGACTCGAAGTAACTAGTATTATCCCCCTATTTAAAAGCGTTTGAAAAAGAGTAAAGAGGGGCCGTAAACGCACCTCAGTGATGAAAGTAGTATGCAAGCGTAAGCTCCTGAAGTAGTAGTGCGTCGGTCACCGGCAACCTATATCGTATATCGTACGTGAGTTCGTGTAAGTGACCGTGCTAGTGTTCGTGTTCGTGTTAGTGCCCGTGTTTGTGCCCAACAACCCTTGGTTGTTCATGTTTGTCCGTGTCGGTCCACATTGACCGTGTTTGCTCGTGTTGGTCCACAATGACCGTGTTTGACTGTGTTGGTCCATAATGACCGTGTTTGACTGTGTTAAGTCAACGATCCGTTGGTGAACCGTGTGATGGTTGTGAATCGTGTAGCAAATGTGTAAGTGCTCGTCGTGTGCAAAACGCGTAAATCGCGTCTATGGACAACTTACTATTTATAGTAAGTTTCCATTTTTGGAAAGTTCACAAAGCATATCGATTTTATAGTTCTAGCATGCTCATTAGTCCTACGTGATCATGTTAACACATAACACATCATCATACGAAGTCACATAGATCATTTATAGCATGTTAGTACATAAAAGTTTCCTAAAATGGAAAGTTTCCATTTATAGCATACGTGACATCGGAAACCATCTAACTTAGCATCTAATCATCATGTTATAACATAATAAACCACTTAGCATGCTCAAATCACACAACATGTTTGCAAATTGGTTTTTGTAAAAATAAAGTTACTATAAATAGTAACTTTGTGGTTTTTGCATAAAAATGACCATCTTAACATTCCTAAACCAATTCTCATGCCATCAATCATCCTAATATGCCATTTAGCATCATTCTAAACATACTAACATGAACCAAATCACCATTTATCAATATTTCATCAATAAAAGTTACTAAATATAGTAACTATATCAATATGAACATAATCAACTTCTAAATCATATTCTAAACATCAATATCATTCTAATAACATCCTAAAAGCAATTTCCCCAAACATGCATGTTCATATCACCACCCATTACATCATTTTATGAATAAAAGTTTCTAAAAATAGAAAGGTTCAAAAATGAACCATTCTAGACCATTTCAACATCATCGAATCATGAAATCATTATCCAATATCATCAAGAAGTATATCTAGATATTAAAAATCATCCTACATGCCATGGATCATACATGCATGTGGGTTTTTCACTTGATAATGACCAAACTATGAAATCTACACATACACAACATCATAGATCATCACATTTCATCATATTATCATCATAGATCATCATCTATAGTAGATTTATCAACAAACCCAGATTCGAACTACAAGAAATTCATGCATGTGATGCCATGGTGCTTGCATGTGTGATTTAACACTTGCATGTGTGTGTAGTGATGTGTAAATGAGTGTTTTAGTCACAAGAACTACCTCAAAGGCTCAAGAACTGCGAAATGTTGATATTAGCAGCTTCTATAGGCTCCTGGAACTCTGATTCGAGCAGAGGTGAAGTGATGGTGGTGGCGTCAAGCTCCCAACGTCTTCCTTCAAGCTTCCAAAGCTTCAAGGACTTCAACAATGGCTTCAATGGCTTCCTTTATGTGTGTTTTGCATGTAACAGAGGTGTTTGGGAAGAGAAACTCGTGCAATGGCGTCTGGAGTCGACTAAAATGATGATATAGGGATAATGATGGATTTTTTGTTGCTTAAGATGATTTTTAAGCTGTCAGAGATGTCAGGCGTATCGCCTAGCGTGGGTGAGAGTGGCTCCGTCGTTACGCGCGAGGCAGCCGGATGAGGCGCCATTTTCCTCATCCGCGCACATCGCCTCATGTCAAAACCTCGGGTCAGGCGTACCGCCTGGCCCAATAATCAAGCCCAATAAGCTTGTTTTGTTGTTCCGGGCCCATTCTCGCCTGTTTCTTGACTGTAGGACATCATTCGAGCGTCGTTGGGACTCCATTAGTCAATTACTAGCCATAATCGACTTGTGAGGTCTTTCTGTGCTTAAGTGTTGTGATGTTCACCAACATTCGTGTGTTTCGACACGTGTGTGCTGTTTGTCGATAATTCCTTGAATTATCTGATCATGTGTCATTGTTTGTACTGTCATGCCACGTGTCACACTAAATTAAACTAATTCTAGTGCCACGTGTACATAAAGCATTTAAATAAACATTTAAATAAATAATAAGCTGACCTGGAAATTACGGGGTGTCACATCCTCCCCTTGTTAGAAAGAATTTCGTCCCGAAATTCAACTCGTGTTGCCAGTGTTTGTCTGTTCCGCGAACAGGTGTGGGTATTTCTGTTTCATCTGGTCTTCACGTTCCCATGTGAATTCCGGTCCTCGTCGCGAATTCCATCGCACTTTTACTATTGGTATTTTGCTAAGTATGAGCTTCTTGGTTTCCCGGTCCTTAATCTCCACCGGTTCCTCAACGCAGTTTAGTTGTTCGTCGATTTGTATCTCTTCAAGAGGTATAACAAGTGTTTCATCAGACAGGCACTTTTTGAGATTCGAGATGTGAAACACGTTGTGCACGCTGCTTAGCTCATCTGGCAGGTTTAACTCGTAGGCCACAGGGCCTATTCGTTTGGTAATCTCGAAAGGTCCAATGTAACGAGGGTTCAACTTTCCTCGTTTTCCAAACCGAATGACTCCCTTCCAGGGCGAGACCTTGAGTAACACTCTGTCTCCCACCTGAAATTCTAACGGTTTGCGTCGTTTGTCGGCGTAGCTTTTCTGTCTGTCTCAAGCTGCTGACATTGGTTTGCGTATCTGCACGATCTTTTCAGTTGTTTCGTGCACCAGCTCTGGTCCGGTCAGTTGGTTGTCCCCAACTTCCGCCC
This sequence comes from Mikania micrantha, assembly GCA_009363875.1. Classification (NCBI taxonomy): domain Eukaryota; kingdom Viridiplantae; phylum Streptophyta; class Magnoliopsida; order Asterales; family Asteraceae; genus Mikania; species Mikania micrantha. The sequence continues at coordinate 109,121,577 of CM018692.1, read as the reverse complement.
AGCAGATGGGTGATCGACAGTTACGCCCGTAAAGTGCCTCGAATGGTGCAGCTTGGATGCTAGTGTGGTAGCTGTTGTTGTATGAGAACTCTACTAACGGTAGGTGAGTCTCCCAGCTACTGCCAAAGTCGATAACACATGCCCGAAGCATGTCCTCCAGTGTCTGTATAGTGCGTTCACTCTGCCCATCAGTCTGCGGGTGGTAAGCGGTACTCATATCCAATCTCGTACCCAAAGCTTTATGCAAAGACTTCCAGAAATGCGACGTGAATCGACTGTCGCGGTCGGATATGATCGAGATTGGCACTCCATGTCGAGTGACCACTTCCTTCAGATAAATACGAGTGAGCTTGTCTAACTTGTCGGTCTCCTTGATGGGTAGGAAATGTGCAGACTTTGTTAGTCGGTCTACGATAACCCAGATGGTATCGCATCCACTTGCCGTCTTAGGCAGTTTAGTTATAAAGTCCATGGAAATCTGCTCCCATTTCCACATTGGTAGTTCCGGTTGTTGCAATAGTCCTGATGGCTTTTGGTACTCAACTTTGACTTTCGAGCATGTTAGACACTTACTCACGTAAGTTGCTATCTCAGCTTTCATGTTTGGCCACCAGTAGGTTGTCTTCAAATCGTGATACATCTTGTCAGAGCCTGGGTGTACTGAATACCGGCTCTTGTGAGCTTCGTCCATCACAACTTCTCTCAATCCTCCGTAGCGTGGAATCCAAATTCGATCCATTAAATAATAAGCTCCGTCGTCTTTTGTCTTCATTTTCTTATCCATGCCACGCATGGCTTCAAGAGTGAGGTTTTCAGTTTTCAGGGCTTCCTGTTGTGCGATTCGGATCTGATTTGGCAATTCTGAATGAATCGTGAGTTGCAGGGCACGCACGCGTTTTGTTGTTTCCTTCCGGCTCAACGCGTCGGCCACTACGTTTGCTTTGCCTGGATGGTACTTGATGGCGCAATCATAATCGCCGATGAGTTCGACCCATCTTCGTTGTCTCATGTTTAGCTCCTTTTGGTCGAAGATGTGTTGTAGGCTCTTATGATCGGTAAAGATAGTGCATTTCGTGCCATACAAGTAATGTCGCCAGATCTTCAAAGCGAATACCACGCCTCCCAACTCAAGGTCATGAGTCGTGTAGTTCTTCTCATGCACCTTCAGTTGTCGTGAAGCGTATGCTATCACTTTCTCGCGTTGCATCAACACGCAACCGAGTCCTTGTTTCGAGGCGTCACAATACACCACGAAGTCGTCACATCCTTCCGGTAGGGATAGGATGGGTGCAGTACACAGTTTCTGCTTCAACAAGTTGAATGCAGCTTCCTGTTTGTCTCCCGAATCAAACTTCTTATCCTTATGAGTCAAGGATGTCAGTGATTGAGCAATCTTTGAGAATCCCTCAATAAATCTCCTGTAGTACCTGGCCAGTCCTAGGAATTGCCGCACCTCAGTCGGAGTCTTGGGTGCTTCCCAGTTCTTGATGGCTTCAATCTTGGCTGGGTCTACGTGTATCCCTTGTTCGTTAACCACATGTCCAAGAAATTGGACCTCGCGAATCCAAAAGTCACACTTTGAGAATTTCGCGTATAGTTGCTCTTTCTTCAGTAATTCCAAGACTAGTCTTAGGTGTTCAACATGTTCTTCCTGATTCTTAGAGTAAATCAGTATGTCGTCAATGAACACTATCACGAATTTGTCAAGGTAGGGTTTACACACTCTATTCATGAGATCCATGAATACTGCTGGTGCGTTGGTTAGTCCGAAGGGCATAACCAGAAATTCGTAGTGTCCGTATCGGGTTCTGAACGCTGTCTTAGGAATATCGTTCTCTTTTATCCTCAGTTGATGGTAACCTGATCTTAAATCGATCTTCGAATAGTAGCTTGACCCTTGCAGCTGGTCAAACAGATCGTCTATTCGTGGCAATGGGTATCGATTCTTGATCGTCACCTTGTTCAGCTCTCTGTAGTCGATGCACATGCGGAATGATCCGTCTTTCTTCTTTACGAACAAGAACGGTGCTCCCCAAGGTGAGAAGCTCGGTCTGATAAATCCCTTGTCTAACAGTTCCTGCAACTGATTAGACAGTTCTTGCATCTCCGTCGGTGCTAGTCGGTATGGAGCTTTGGCAATCGGTGCTGCTCCTGGTGTGAGGTCTATCTGAAACTCGACTTGTCGTTTCGGAGGCAGTCCAGGTAGATCCTCGGAAAACACTTCGGGAAAATCGCGGACTACAGCGATGTCCTCAATCTTCCTCTCCTTCTTCGGTTGCTCTGCGATGAGGGCTAGTATTGCAGTGTATCCCTTTTGTAGATACTTGTTCGCCTTCATACATGATATGATGTTCAGAGGTACTCCCCGTCTTTCCCCCTGAATCGAAATCTGTTCTCCGTTCTGCAACGTCACTCGCACGATCTTCTTGTTGCATACAATCTCGGCTTGGTTAGCGGATAACCAATCCATTCCAACGACTACGTCAAAGCTTCCGAGAGTCACCGGCATTAAGTCGATTTCGAGTTCGTGATCCGCCAACACCAGGACGCATCCTCGAAAGACGTGTTGTGTTTCAATCAGTTTGCCGTCGGCTAACTCCACGGTATACTTGTAGTCTAGTGGTGTTGGGGTAATATCTAGTAACTTACTAAACTCACTAGATATAAAGCTCCTATCGGAACCGGTATCAAATAATATACTAGCATAGACATTATTTAAAAGAAACGTACCGGTCACGATGTTGGGGTCATCCTTGCCTTCCCCCGAGCCTATCACAAAAGCTCGACCCTTTGCCGTTCCACCGCCGGCCTTCTTCTGCTGAGGGCAATCCCTCCTCATATGCCCCGGTTTTCCACATTCATAACACCCTCTGAGGGTGTTCTGGTTGTTATTGTTCTGGTTCTGGTTGTGGTTGGGGTTGGGGTTGTTGTTGTTGACAAGAAACTTGGATCTACAGTCCTTGGCCATGTGACCATGTCGTCCACACTTCAAGCAACGGTATCGCTTGCATTGCCCAAAGTGGTGACAAGAGCATCGGTTACATAGTGGGTACTTCCCTTGATACACACCCTTTCCCTTGTCATCAGGTTAGGTGGCAGTGAATGCTCTAGCAGGTGCAGATCGTTGTTGTTGTTGGGGTTGATGTGATTGGTGGTGGCTGGGTTCCCACTTCCTTTACTGGCTTTCTTGAGGCTTCTGGTGTTCGCCTCGTTTGGGTAGCTTGCCCTGAGCCACGGCTTGGTCGGTCAATTTATGAGCCAGTTTGATCAGTGGTTGAATAGTGGTGAGGTCAGACGCAGTCACCATGCTTTGAATCTGTTCGGGCAGTCCGCTGATGAACTGCTCGATCTTCTTGTATTCCGGCGTCACCATTGCCGGGCATAGCTTGCATAATTCGTGAAATCGAGTGCAGTATTGCTCGATCTCCGATCCCACCATTTTGAGTACCCAGAATTCAGCCTCTAACTTCCTGATCTCATCACGAGGACAGTATTCCTCCGGCAGCAGTCGGGTGAAATCAGCCCACAACATTGAGTTGGCACCGTCCAACCCTAGAGTTTGCACATGGGTGTTCCACCATGTGAGAGCCGGTCCCTCCAGTGTACCGGTTGCATATTTGACCCTGTTCTCTTCAGCACAGTCGCACATGGCGAACACTGTAAGCCCCCTTAACTCCCACACTTATGACACGTGTTTAAAACGACATCAAAGTTTAGGTCCCAGATTTTTCAAACCGACAAATGTAATTAACACCATAAACACTCCATTTACATACGACTTTACAAAATAATTGATGTTAATTAAACATTCAATAACAAAAAATTACATTTGAGTTATCACCAAAAACCTTTGTTTAACACCAACAAAGAAAAACCACAAAAAGTGTTTGATCCGAATCCTTGCAAGGCAATCCGATCACAACCGTGTTCAACCCTTCCGTTCACCTGAAAACACCATAATTAAGTCACCATTAGTTCATTAGAACTAAGTAAGATCACCATGCCCACCCACATGGGTTTACATGACTCAAAAAGTCAATTTTGGTCAAATTCAGCCCTGGGCGTATTTGGAGGCGTATTTGGAGGCGTATCACAGAAATTTTAAAACCTGGAGCTGAGGTAGGCGTATCATACGCCCCCCCCAGGCGTATGATACGCCGAGGCACACCTGCACAACCATTTTTGCTGTTTTCAGCCATCTTGACCCCTTTCGCTCAAATACGACCGTTCCAATACCCCCATAAACATTATATAACACCATATAATCATATTAAACACCTTAATTCACCAAATTATAACCATCATAGTCATAATATCAAACGATTTACTAACGGGTCGTTTGCACCCAAAACTCCTTTGAAATCTTATTCCACAAGATTTCTCAAGATAAGTAAACCACACCACTTGTGTTTTACAAACTTGATTACACCCAACAAAGAACATTCACACACCATGTGAATAATTCAATGTCATGATCACACCACTTGTGAATCAAAACACCAATTTGAGTTGACTTCAATTACAATTCACACACCTTGTGAAATAATTCAAATCCTTCAACACACATACAAATTAACACCAAATCAATCATGAACTAGTATTGAAACACCATGTTTACAATAATCAAGCAACATATATCACCTATTGCTTACTATTGTCTAACAACAAGTACTAGTTCACCTATCCCCCATAAAGTCAAATCTTCAACAACATTCATACATGTACACACCTTTACACATAATAAGTAGAAGATTTAGGTGACTTACCTTGTTCCAACGCGCTATCCTCTATAACCAATTCCTTCCCGGTTCGTTTGGTTTCACCCACACCTTCACTATCAATTCCTATTATCACAACTAATAGGTTTAATATAAAGTTTGACCACAATTAGTCAACATACACCCCTTTCACCCCAATGTCAACATTTTCAATCTAATTTGTTTCCAATTGACCCTTAACCATATCAATTCACCATTGTTGATGTTATAAACCCACATAATTCACATCACCATTGGTTTTAAACCAAATTTTAAGTTAAATACCCTACTTGGCATTTCATCAAGCACCTTGTATGCACAAGTTCATGTGCTAATGATCATTCATCATTAAGACACCTATGTAACTCCATTATTATGTTTAAAAATGATCAATCTCAACAATTTCACCACAAACTACAACAATATAGTGAATATCATCAAATCCCCACCTTTAAACACTACTTTACACACCATGTTCATCAACTCCATGAAAACCCCAATTCACCCATTTTCATAACATGTAAATCATGAAATAAAACACTTAAAAGTTGTTCCTACATGATTATCAACATCATTAACAACATTTTACACCCTCAAAACACCAAATTTGAGAGTTTTACCCATCAAACCCACACCCCCTATGGAGACCCACGAAAATCCCATCAAAAACACCCAAAAATCTTACCTAGATGTTGTTTGATGCAAGGAGAACTCCAATTTCAACTTGCATTCAAGATCAGATCAACATCCAACCTCCAATTTGATCACTTCTTGAAGTTCTTGAGTTTTTTCCCCTTTTTCTCTCCTCTCTTTCACGTTTCAGCACACACACACACATAAAAGTGTGAAATGTTGACCAAGTCAACATTTAACCCCTCTTTTAAATCAAGTTTCCTCTATTTTCAACTTTGGTCCCTCTATTACTAGTTAAAACTAACTAGTTATAACTAACTAAGTTAAGTTAGTAAACACCCAACATATTATTAAAATAAACAAACACTCTTAAAACACCCACCAATTGGTTATAATTAACAAATATTAATAAAACACCCATCAAATTAAATAAACACAATCATACTCCAATTATGTTTAATTTATAATATTTCACCAAAATGGGTTGTTACAAATTCTCCCCTCCTTACAAAGGTTTCGTCCCCGAAACCTCATTACACCTCAAAAAGAAAAGGATAAAATTTCCGCATTTCATCCTCGGACTCCCACGTAGCATCCGAACCCCGTCTGTTCTTCCATTGCACCATTACTTGGTTAATCGTCTTATTCCGAAGTTGCTTGACTTTTCTATCCAAGATAGCCACCGGTTTCTCAATATAATTGAGTTTATCATCAATCACCAAATCCTCCAATGGCACATAAGCCGATTCATCCGCCAAGCACTTTCGCAAATAAGATACGTGGAATGTATTGTGAATCCCACTCAACTCCTCCGGTAGCTCTAAGCGATAGGCAACCTCGCCAATCCGAGCTATAATCTTGAATGGTCCAATAAACCGTGGACTAAGTTTCCCCCGCTTTCGAAAACGAATCACACCCTTCCAAGGAGAAACCTTTAACAACACAAAGTCTCCCACTTGGAATTCGATCGGCCTCCTTCGTTTATCCGCATACGATTTCTGACGGTCTTGTGCCGCCTTTAAATGAGCTCGTATCTGATCGATTCGTTCGTTTGTCACCTTTACTACCTTTTTGCTGGCGAGTTCCCTTGGTCCCACTTCTCCCCAACACACGGGAGTTCTACATTTTCTCCCATACAAAACCTCAAAAGGAGGCATTCCAAGACTGGAGTGATAACTGTTATTGTAAGAAAACTCCGCCAAAGGTAAGTAATCATCCCAACTTCCCCCAAAGTCAATGATACACGCACGTAACATGTCCTCAAGCGTTTGAATAGTCCTTTCACTCTGACCATCAGTTTGAGGGTGATACGCTGTGCTCAACAATAGTCTCGTACCCAAGTCTTCCTGAAAATTCTTCCAAAAATGAGAAGTGAACCGGGTGTCACGATCAGACACAATAGTCACCGGTACTCCATGTCGAGCCACCACTTCCTTAACATAAATTTCAACCATTTTCTTGGAAGAATATGTCTCCTTGATCGGTATAAAGTGAGCACTCTTTGATAACCGATCTACGATGACCCATATCGTATCATAACCGTTCCTAGTCTTAGGAAGCTTCGTGATTAGGTCCATCGTAATATGCTCCCACTTCCACATTGGAATCTCCAAAGGTTGCAATTTGCCATACGGTTTTTGATGCTCCGCCTTAACTTGAGCACAAGTCAAGCATTTTTCAACATACTTAACAATATCTCGTTTCATTCCCGGCCACCAATAGTTAACCCGCAAGTCACGATACATCTTCGTGCCCCCCGGGTGAATCGAATATCTCGATTTATGAGCTTCCTCCAATAAAGCCGTCTTCAAAGGACAAGTGGGTGGTATCCACACTCGACCCCACCTTGTCTTTAAACCCCGACTATCCTCATCCAATTGATGAACTAACCCCTTAATTCTATCACGTTTCCAATTCTCCTCCTTTAAAGCTTCCGTTTGAGCAGCTTTAATTTGATTCACCAGATCCGAAGTTACCACAATTTTCATTGCTTTTACCTGAATGGGTAAAGGTTCCTCCTTTCTACTCAAAGCATCCGCCACTACGTTTGCTTTCCCCGGATGATAGAGAATTTCGCAGTCGTAGTCTTTGAGTAACTCCATCCAACGTCTCTGCCTCATATTCAATTCCTTCTGTGTGAAGAAATGCTTCAAACTCTTGTGGTCGGTATAAATAGTACATTTCACCCCATAAAGATAATGACGCCATATCTTTAATGCAAAAACAACCGCCGCAAGCTCCAAGTCATGAACGGGATAGTTAATCTCATGAACCTTCAATTGTCGTGAAGCATAAGCAATAACCTTCCCTCTTTGCATCAGAACACAACCAAGACCAACGTATGAAGCATCGGAATAGACCACAAAATCATCGGGTCCATCCGGTAAAGTTAACACCGGAGCTTGTGTTAGTCTTGTTTTTAACTCTTGAAACGCCTTTTCTTGTTCGTCACCCCATACAAACTTAGTATTCTTCTTCGTAAGCTTTGTCAAAGATGAAGCAATCTTGGCAAAGTCTTGAATAAACCTCCTGTAATAACCAGCTAAACCAAGAAAACTTCTAACCTCGGTTGGAGTCTTGGGTGGACTCCATTTCATAACCGCCTGAATTTTGGAAGGATCAACATGTATGCCACCGGCATTGACCACATGTCCTAAGAACTGTACTTCGCGTAACCAGAAATCACACTTGGAGAACTTAGCATACAGTTTCTCCTTACGAAGTGTTTCAAGAACTTCACGCAAATGACAAGCGTGATCCGCTTCATTCTTGGAATAGATAAGTATGTCATCAATGAACACAATGACTGACCTATCTAACATTGGACGACACACCCGATTCATTAGGTCCATAAACGCCGCCGGTGCGTTAGTTAACCCAAAGGACATCACAAGAAACTCGTAATGCCCATACCTCGTACGAAAAGCCGTCTTTGGAATGTCTTCCTCTCTAACCTTCAACTGATGGTATCCCGATCGAAGGTCGATCTTAGAAAACCATGAAGCACCTTGTAATTGGTCAAAGAGGTCGTCAATCCTAGGTAATGGATACCTATTCTTCACCGTGACCTTGTTCAACTCCCGATAATCTATACACATTCTGAAGCTCCCATCTTTCTTCTTGACAAATAATACCGGTGCACCCCAAGGTGAGATGCTCGGACGAATAAAACCCATGTCAAGAAGTTCTTGCAATTGACTCATCATCTCTTGCAATTCAGATGGTGCCAACCGGTATGGAGCCTTAGCAATGGGTTTAGCCCCTGGCACCAAGTCAATTCGGAACTCCACATCCCTTTCGGGAGGTAATCCCGGTAGTTCATCCGGAAAAACATCCGAAAAATCACGAACTATAGGAATGTCTTCTATCAACTTCACTCCTTTCTCCGAATCCACCACATAAGCAAGAAACGATCGTCCGCCATTGTTCAAATACTTCATAGCTTCAACTAAATAACATAAGATCATACCACCACGTTTCTCCCCACGAATACACACCTCATGTCCACTAGGAGACATCAATTGAATAATCTTATGTTTGCACACAATGTTGGCCCCGTGAGCCGAAAGCCAATCCATCCCAATCACCGCATCGAACTCCCCCAATACCATAGGTATCAACTCAATATCAAAATCCTCCCCATCGATTGTTAGTTTACATTTTCGATAAACATCACAAACTAGAAAGCATTTAGAATCCGCTATTTCTATTTCTAGAGGCACCGACAATTTCTCAACAACAAAAGACGAATGGTGTATAAAATTCGTAGACACAAATGATCTACTAGCCCTCGAATCAAATAAAATGTAAGCAGGCAAGGTATTGATGAAGAAAGTACCTGTCACCACATCAGGTGTGACTTTTGCTTCCTCCGCAGTGATTTGAAAGGCCCTACCCTTGGGTTTGGGTACCTCCACCTTCTTCCCACTTCCTTGCCCCTTAAAAGATCGATTTTCTCCTCCACCAAATCCAGCCCCCTTAAGTTCCGGACATTCACTCCGAATATGCCCCGGTTTGTAGCAATTATAACATAAATTCAACGGGCTCGAGCATTGATTTGCAAGATGACCTTGCTTCCCACACTTGTAGCAAGATAAGGGTCGTACCGAACAATCACCCATGTGGTCTTTCCCACATTTAGTACAATGCTTAACTCCCTTACTTGAGTGGAACTTTGTAGGTGAGTTAGAGAACTTCCCCTTTTTAGACGACCCCATCTCCTTCTCCACCTTCCGCTTTTCACCGCGGTCTTCCTGTCGCTTTAACTCCAACTCGCGCTCCCGAGCACAATCAATAAGTTCCGCCAATGTCTCACACTTTGATGGTGTAAGAAATTCGCGGTACTTGGCATTCAACATACTGTGGTATCGATTGATCCACATCCGCTCCGTTTGTAGCAAATCAGGACAAAATCTAGCTTTGTCATAGAAGATGGCGGTAATCGTATCAATACTTTCTTCCTTATGCCTCATATGAAGAAACTCTTCGGTGATTCTGTCAATCGCCGCCTGCGGACAGAACCGTTTAAGGAACAACTCCTTAAAATCCTCCCATTTCAGATTTTTAATGCCATCTCTACCCTTCTCCTTTCGAAGAAGCTCCCACCAATCCTTTGCTCTTTCGCGCAACTGATTCCCCGCAAAGATCACCTCATCTTCCGGGTCACAATGGCTCGTCTCGAACGTGCCCTCCATGTCTGTTATCCACCGTTGACTCTGTAATGGGTCAACTTCACCCTTAAATTCGCTTGGCTTGCAAGCTACAAACTCCTTATAAGTTACTTTCTTTGGAGTTCGTTCCCCATCTCGCCCCCCTCTGAGATTTGCAAACTCCTGTTGAATAAATTCCCTCATGGAGGCTTGCAGACCCTCCATATGGTGAGGAATCGAAGCTTCCAATGCTTTCGCCACCTCTTCCCTTACCATAACTTGCATTTCGGTGAAGTTAATTTCATGACCGCCACCATCATTAATGTTGTCACACCCCGAGCCGGCGGGATAGGATCGGTTGTCCCGTCGGGCGGAAGGTTCCCGGGGCGCGATATCGTGAGTGATAATCGAAATGATCAGATTGTTATATTGCACATGATACATAAATGAGAAATGCTAAACATGATAGAATTACAAAGTTAAATTACATCAGTATTGTTTATAATTTAACAATGTAAATCTACTAATAACATCATAAGTTTTCTATCTTGTATGTACACAAGATATACAAAATGATATGTGTATGATGTCTTCAAAAGTATGCAGGTCCAAAAATACTAAGTCTTCTAACTGAAGTCCTAGCTCAGCAGTAATGACTTCCTAATTGACCTGTTCGTCACCTGAGAAGTCATGCAAAAAGATCAAGTCAACACATGGTTGGTGAGTTCATATAGTTTTGTGATTTGTAAATGAATTGAAAATCCTCTTTGGTAAAGACCCTAACCTCATTAACACCACATGTAATATCCACATCGGTATGCTTATATATAGGGCATATGTAAGGGACAAGCCCTAGCCAACATCCCACCACATACTAATATGCATATGACACTGCTGTTAATGACAATTAAGCATTTTTACCCTTGACACCGTTCCATAAGTTCTTCTGTTACTGTCCCTGTGTTTACAATCATTTGAAATCCATGTTGATTTCACAAGTTCATCACACAAGATAATCAACCACAGTAATTGTATGAACAAATATAAATGTTTAAGTAAATAAATAAATAAACATTTAATAAAATCTAAGTCCTAATGATTGGGGCCTTTGGTCAACTCGAGTAGCCTAGTCTGTCAATCAAGGTACTTAGTAGTGAAGGAGAGCTGTAAATCTCATCAAACATGTGACCTATAATCAATCAGTCTAGCTAGGACATCTTTTGATATATAGGCTTTCATAGTTCTTTAGACCGTCTATAGTTCTTTAGTTCTTTAGTTCTTTGGCACATGTTATCTTTGAGCATTTCCCAGATTTCCCCTTAAAATAGTTCTTTGTACTTAGTTCTTCCAGATAGACCGTTAGTTCTTTGACATCCACTCTTGAAATAGTTCTTTGAAAATAGATCGTTAGTTCTTTGAGAATAGACCGTTAGTTCTTTGAAATAGACCTTTGAAAATAGTTCTTTGTTGAGATCTTTAGTTCTTTGAAAATAGTTCTTTGAAACTAGTTCTTTGATTTGAAACAGTTTACCTAAACATGAGTCTAGGATAACATTTATACATGTAAACATAATAAAGCATTCAAGTAAACAATTTACATAAAGCAGTTTACGCATGCTTCTCAGCCCCGCGTTTTAAAACAAAATGTTAGAAAAGGGGCAATGAACTCACCTTGTTGCTGTTGAGTTGACTTAGCTTAAACAAAAGACTGCACGCGCTCTGTATGGTAATTTGGTTTATTTTCACGTTCCTGTATTGATTTCACGTTGTTAAGACTTGCAAGTATAAGTTTCGTAGGGATTTGTGTGTAAATATGTGTGTTAGCCCTAAAGTTGGCTAACACGCGTAAGACTTGGTCATGATCCCTGTTCGGTCCCATATGTTTGATTCAAGTTAATGACCTTATAAGTTATCATCTTGTCATTAATTATATGCCATTTGCTTTGATGAAAGACTTAGTGCTTAGTTTCCAACTCGTCTTTGTTGATTTTGTACGTTTTGAACATTTATCGCATAATTATTGATTAATTAAACAAACATTCTTTTGACATATTATATTTTTATCTTATATAATGTAATGAACTCATGTGGGCCTAATCATGGCATATGGACCGAACATTGTGACCAAGTTACTTATTGGGCCATTTGTGTAACAAGTTGGGCCTTGGGCCCAAATACATGGGCCTTGGAATAGTTCTTGAACAATTGAGGATAGTGAGGCTTATTTGAAAGTGTGGGACATTGATTTGGACTAATGGAATACAAAGGTCTTGCCAAAAGTTACTAGGGCTAGAGTTCAAGTAGCCTTGTGGGCCTTGTTTTGGGTCTCTAAGGAATTTATTGGGCCCAAGGTGGGCCTTGGCAATATTTGTTGGGCCTAGTGTCATAGAAGACTGTAGGAATTGAGATTGGGCCAATAATGGGTTGTTGGCCAAAGGATTTGCATGGTGGCCTCAAATTGGGGACATGGGCCTCAAAATAGGCCTTGAATTGGTTTTCTGTGGGCCTCGGGCTGATTTTGTTGGGCCCTTTGAGATTTGTCTCAGGCCTTCACTAATACAACTCATAAGCCAAGTTGGGCCTGGCTAAATAGGACTGAAACAATGATAGGCCTAAAGATTGGACTATTGGCCTTAAATGGTGGCCTTGGGCCAAAATCTGTGGGCCAAAGGTTGATTTTACTGGGCCCCTTGAATCCTATCAAGGCCTGCAGTAAAATAGAGTATGGGCCAACCTGGGCCTGGTTCATTTGGGCGAAATTCGATCGTGGGCCTATTTTGTCCAATAAACATGGGCCAAATGAGGTTTTTGAGGTTAATTATTGGGCCTACTATAGTTTCTGGGCTGGAACAGTAAAGTTGGGCCAATATATCATTGGGCCTGGATAGAAGGAGGTTGGGCCCATCCTGGGCCAACCAGAATGCAACTGGGCCTGCTGTTGGGCCTGTTGGGCCAAGGATTTAGGCTGTTAGGCCTAACAGTGAGCCAAGATCTGTGGGGCCTGTTAAGTAGGCTGTTAGGCCTGCTTAAATATTGTTGATTTTTCTGATTTGGGCTAGCAAAGAGTCGATGGGCCAAATAAAAGTCTGTTGGGCCTTAGAGTAACCATGTTGGACTTGGCCAGGTGCATTGGGCTTATGTTTTGGCTCAAGGCAACTGGGCCAAATGATGTTACTAGGCTGAATCTGGGTACTCGAATGAATGGGACTAGGCTTGGCCGACTAGGTAGAGAATAGGCCGAAGGAAGCTAGGTTTCAGCATGGCCAGCGAATGGCAAACTGGCGAATGTAGCTCTGATTCGGCGAAGGTGGTGGTCGAAAGAGGGTGGCCTTGGCACATGAGGTGTGGCCGAATGAAGTGGGAATGGCGAATGGGGAGCCTTGGCTGGCGAATGAGGGCTGGCGAAGGGAAGGCTCGAATGACCTGAGGGTCGAATGAGGTCTTCTGTCGAATGGGCTCTTTCGGCTGTGGCCATTCGCGGCCCTGGGCCACCATTCGGCCGGGGTTTGGCTCGGCCACTCATCCACTCCATTTCAAGGGTTCAAGGATGGTGATAGTTAAGGGTGGTTCTCGTGGTTGTAGAGCTCGAGTAGGAGAAGACTTGGCCGACTAGTTTAAGGGTTAGAAGAAAAAGGGTGAAAACCCTCTTTTTCGTGACTTTCTCCTGAAAATACCTCGAGTTCCAGTGGGTAACAGCTCCGATCTGTTGTACTTTCTTGTAGAGCTCGTCGAGGGCTTCGCGTGGGCGCAAGAATCACCGATTTTCGTTAAGAAATGAGAGAGATATGAAGAGGAGAAGTTTGGTGGTGGCTAGGGTTTCAAAACCGGGGAATGGAAAATTTGGGGAGGAAGATGAAGTGGGAAATGAGGGATTTCAACTCATTTAAGGGTATTTATACCCCGAGGGTGTTCGGGTTCGTTTTTGTTGCTCGGTTCGCGTTTTCGTTACGTTTCCGGAAAATTACGCGTAATTTAAATGGTTTTAAATAAAAAGAGTTTAAATTAATTATTTTGATGAGTTTCAAAATTGTAAAATGTTATTTATTTTATTTTATTAAATTACTTTCGTTCGTGTCGTGTTTTCGTTTTCGTTTCGTCAGATCGCGTCACCTTCGCGCGTAATTCGTTCGAATCGTCACCCGAACGAATACGACGATGGTTTTGCTTTCTGACTTTTGTTTTCTACTTTTCAGTCATTATTTCAGAATTCTAAACTCACAGATATGTTTGTGTGAATCGTCACCCACGCAAACACACTGTCAGTTCGTTATTCTGAAATAACACTGTAATTGTGTTTAGATTGTGTTTCCTCACTGTCGGACTCAACTAAACATCCTGTTTTCACATTGTTCTTGTACTGACTTGTCGGTCATCTGATTCCTGTCAGTTGTGGACATCAGATCGCAACCGATTTGTTTCTGAGTATTGTTTGAACATCGTTGTTTCTCGTGACTTGTTGTGTTAACTGTAATTAAGTTTTCACTTAATAAATGTAACAAATGTTCCAAATGTACGTTGTACTTAATGTATTTAAGTTTTTACGAAAATACGTACAACGATTTCTTGTATTTAAGATCTTGTTAATTCAAGTACTGTTTAAAATCGTATAAGTACACATAGTTACTGTAGAAAGTACACGTACCGTACGGACTTGCCGGACGTTCTGGTACTTGCTGTTACAGTCTCCCCTTGTTAAAGAAATTTCGTCCCGAAATTTAAGAGTTGTTATCGGGTACAGTGTCTTCTTCAAATAGTTGGGGATACTTTAACTTCATGTGATCTTCACGTTCCCAAGTAAACTCGGGTCCGCGTCTTGAATTCCAACGAACCTTTACAATGGGGATACGGCTTCGCCTCAGTTGTTTAACCTTGCGATCCATAATCTCTAAAGGTTCTTCGATGAAGTGCAACTGTTCATCAACTTGAATCTCTTCGAGTGGGATGACGAGTGATTCGTCAGCAAGGCATTTCTTTAAGTTTGAAACGTGAAACACGTCATGCACACCACTGAGTTCATCTGGTAAACTCAATCTGTAAGCCACAGGACCAATACGTTCGATGATCTCGAACGGTCCCACATATCGTGGTGTTAGTTTGCCTTTCTTAGCGAATCGAACTACACCTTTCCAAGGGGAAACCTTTAACATGACTCGATCACCCACTTGGAATTCCAACGGCTTGCGCCGTTTATCAGCATAGCTCTTTTGTCTGCTTCGTGTTGCTTGTAGTCTCTGTTGTATCTGAGCTATCTTGTCTGTGGTTTCTTGGATAAGTTCTGGCCCAGTGATACGATTATCTCCTACTTCTGACCAACAGATCGGTGACCGACATTTTCGACCATAAAGAGCCTCGAATGGGGCACAACCGATGCTGCTGTGATAACTGTTGTTGTAGGAGAACTCGATTAGTGGCAAATGAGAATCCCAATTACCACCGAAATCTAGAACACAAGTTCTCAACATGTCCTCTAGGGTTTGAATTGTACGTTCGCTTTGACCGTCCGTTTGTGGATGGTAAGCTGTACTCAAATTTAACTGTGTCCCTAGAGATTTCTGCAGTGATTGCCAGAACCTTGAAGTAAATCTGCTGTCTCTATCAGAAATAATTGACAATGGCACACCATGGCGTACCACTATCTCGTTGATGTACAATCTTGCCAGTTTATCCATCGTGAAGGTTTCACGCATCGGCAAGAAATGAGCAGATTTTGTTAAACGGTCGATGATTACCCAGATTGTATCGTGACCATTGGAAGTGCGGGGTAGCTTGGTAATGAAGTCCATAGCTATTTGTTCCCACTTCCAGAGTGGAATTTCTGGTTGTTCCAGTAAACCTGAGGGTTTCTGGTGTTCTGCCTTTACTTTAGCACACGTAAGGCATCGACCAACATACTCAGCTATGTCCTTCTTCATACCCGGCCACCAATAAAATGCACGCAAGTCTTGATACATTTTATCAGCACCAGGATGTACGGAGTACTTGGTCTTGTGTGCTTCATCGAAAATAAGCTTCCTTAACTCATCTACCGCAGGAATCCAGATACGATCCTTGAAGTAAACAAGTCCATCAGGTTTTTTTTCCAAATGTTTCTCCACACCGCAATCAAGTTCTTTCTTCAAGTTCTCTTGTTCAATCACCTCTTGTTGTGCCTGCATGATCTTGTCGTGTAAGCTTGTCTGCACAGTCATTCCCATTGCTCTAACGCGCAAGGGTTTGACCCGTTCCTTCCGGCTCAAGGCATCAGCAACAACGTTTGCCTTGCCCGGATGGTACTTGATCACACAATCGTAATCATTCAGAAGTTCAACCCAACGGCGTTGTCGCATGTTGAGCTCCTTCTGATCAAAAATATGCTGCAGACTCTTGTGATCAGTAAATATGGTACACTTTGTGCCATATAAGTAATGTCTCCAAATCTTCAGTGCGAAGATTACGGCTCCCAGTTCAAGATCATGAGTAGTGTAATTCTTCTCATGAACTTTTAACTGTCTTGATGCATAAGCGATAACTTTGTCCCGTTGCATCAGTACACAACCAAGTCCCTGATGGGATGCATCACAGTAAACGACAAAGTCATCACATCCTTCCGGGAGTGATAGAATTGGAGCATTACATAACTTCTGCTTCAATGTCTGAAAAGCATCTTCTTGTTTCTGTTCCCAGACAAACGGTTCACTCTTCTGAGTTAACTTAGTGAGAGGCAAGGCTATCTTAGAAAAGTTCGAGATGAACCTCCTATAATAACCTGCCAATCCCAGAAAAGACCGTATCTCCGTCGGTGTCTTCGGAGTGTCCCAGTTCTTTATTGCTTCAATCTTGGCGGGATCTACGTGTATTCCCTCACTGTTGACTACATGCCCCAGAAATTGAACTTCTCTTAGCCAAAATTCACATTTAGAGAACTTGGCGTAAAGCTTCTGTTCTGTCAACAGTTCCAAGATCTTCCTGAGATGTTGCTCGTGTTCTGCTTTGCTCTTGGAATAAATCAGTATGTCATCGATAAAGACAATAACAAACTGATCTAAATACGGCTTGCACACTCGGTTCATGAGATCCATGAAAACCGCTGGTGCGTTCGTTAATCCGAAAGGCATCACCATGAATTCGTAATGCCCGTATCTGGTTCGGAATGCCGTCTTCGGTATGTCTTCATCTTGAACTCTAAGCTGATGATAACCAGACCGCAAGTCAATCTTAGAGAAGTACTGAGCTCCTTGCAGTTGGTCAAACAAATCATCAATCCTCGGCAATGGATACCGATTCTTGATGGTTAGTTTATTCAGCTCTCTGTAGTCTATGCACATTCTGAACGATCCGTCTTTCTTCTTCACGAACAAGACCGGGGCTCCCCAAGGCGAGTAACTCGGTCTAATGAATCCTTTGTCCAATAATTCCTGCAACTGGTTTGATAATTCCTGCATCTCTGAAGGTGCTAGCCGATAAGGAGATTTAGCAACAGGAGTTGCTCCAGGAACTAAGTCGATTCGAAACTCTACCGGTCGCACTGGAGGCAAACCTGGTAGGTCTTCAGGAAATACTTCTGGATATTCTCTTACTACCGGTACGTCTTGTATCTTCTTCTTGTCTTTCTCCTTTTCCACTACGTGAGCCAGGAAAGCTACACACTGCTTCTGTAAACACTTACGTGCCTTTATGCAAGAAATGATTTTGACACTTCGTTTTGCTTGATCCCCTCTGACTTCCAATACACGATCATCGGGCAATGGAATTCGAAGCAGCTTTTCAGAACAGACAACTTCCACTCGGTTAGAGGAAAGCCAGTCCATTCCAACAATGATGTCGAAACTACCCAACTCCATCGGTATCAAATCGATAGAAAATGTATGACCATTAAGTGTCAATGGGCAATTTCTGTGAACTGTACTAACTGTGATCTGTTTTCCGTTAGCTACTTCTATAATGTAAGGGGAATCTAACTGTTCTTCTATGGAATCTAATTGGCATGCAAAATCGGCAGAGATAAAACTCTGATCCGCACCAGTGTCAAATAGAACAGATGCATAAAAGTCATGTAAGAGAAACGTACCAGTGACCACATTTGGGTCCTGGCGGGCTGCTGGTGCTCCAATCGCAAAAGCTCTTCCACGAGGAGCTTGAACTGCCTGCTGAGCCTTCTTAGGGCAGTTCTTTGCAAAGTGGCCTTGTTCGCCACAGTTGAAGCATCCACCATTGTTCTGGTTAGCAGGTGGAGGGAGAGCCAAAGCAGCATTGTTGGCTGCTTGTTTTGGTGTCATCCGACAGGTTTGGACCCAATGGCCCTTTCTTCCACATCCCGTGCAGTGTTTGCAGGGAGTGTCGGCAGCATGGTGGTACTGACATTTGGCACACAAAGGATATGCACCATTGTAGGGTCTCTTGTTGGGGTTTGTTGGTGCAGCTGTTACTTGTTGAAGAGGGGTGGCCATCGTGTAGTTCTTGATGACCTTTTGTTTCTTCTTGGGTTGATGATGAGGTCTCTTTGATGACTCTTCCTTGTTCTTGCCAGCATCAGCCTCTTTCTTTAACACTCCAGAGGCAACCATCAGATCAGTGAGTTTCCCAGACAGTCTCACTGCTGACTCGACAGTGGTAGGGTTGGCTGAAACAACCATACCCTGAATACAGGCGGGAAGTCCACCTACATACCTGTCGATCCTCTTTTCTAGAGTCGGTACCATGTCTGGCACCAAAGCAACCAACTCGTGATAACGAGTAGTGTACCCCATGTGATCAGCCCCTTTCATCACATGGTTGGATAACTCCATTTCCAACTTCTGCAGTTCATTCTTGGGGCAGAATTCTGTTCTCAGTAACGCCTTGAAGTCCTCCCATGGCATTGCCATAGCTTCTTCTCTACCTCTAGCGTTGATCTGACCATTCCACCAGGTTAGAGCCCGCTTGTTGAATGTTCCAGCAGAGTAGCGGACTTTATGATGCTCTGGACAGCTGCAGAGGTCCAGAGTAGCCTCAATCTTTTCAATCCATTGGATTAATCCAACGGCGCCTTCAGACCCACTAAAGCTGGGTGGTTTACATCCTACAAAAGACTTGTAGGAGTAATGAGAAGTACCACCGGTGTTCCCACTGGCTTCTCCCGATGAATTGCCAGTGTTGTTGATCTCATTGCGAAGATGGAGGAACATCTCCGGTATTGCCTCCTTCATCTGATTGGTCATCTGGCTACTCAGTAACGTCACCAGAGCGATAGTTGCAGGATCCAGGCTGGTGTTGTGCCTGACCCAGATGCTTGGGTTATCAATGGAGGAGGAGGTGGAGGCGGTGGAGGAGGTGGCGGTGGTGAATCTTCTGGTGATGGTGTCGAGGAATGTGGAGCCAAACCTAGAGGCGGCAACGATGGAGTCTGTCTGCGCGGCGGCATTCTGATCATAACCAGAGTAATATTGGTTAGTGCAATGATCGAATGCAGAAGACATAATGCAATAAGTCTTAATCTTAAGTTCTCTACATGCAGGGTCCCTAGGTTATAGTCTAGGCCAAACCTTTTAAATACATGACCTATATTTCTCTATAACCATGGCTCTGATACCAATCTGTCACACCCCGAGCCGGCGGGATAGGATCGGTTGTCCCGTCGGGCGGAAGGTTCCCGGGGCGCGATATCGTGAGTGATAATCGAAATGATCAGATTGTTATATTGCACATGATACATAAATGAGAAATGCTAAACATGATAGAATTACAAAGTTAAATTACATCAGTATTGTTTATAATTTAACAATGTAAATCTACTAATAACATCATAAGTTTTCTATCTTGTATGTACACAAGATATACAAAATGGTATGTGTATGATGTCTTCAAAAGTATGCAGGTCCAAAAATACTAAGTCTTCTAACTGAAGTCCTAGCTCAGAAGTAATGACTTCCTAATTGACCTGTTCGTCACCTGAGAAGTCATGCAAAAAGATCAAGTCAACACATGGTTGGTGAGTTCATATAGTTTTGTGATTTGTAAATGAATTGAAAATCCTCTTTGGTAAAGACCCTAACCTCATTAACACCACATGTAATATCCACATCGGTATGCTTATATATAGGGCATATGTAAGGGACAAGCCCTAGCCAACATCCCACCACATACTAATATGCATATGACACTGCTGTTAATGACAATTAAGCATTTTTACCCTTGACACCATTCCATAAGTTCTTCTGTTACTGTCCCTGTGTTTACAATCATTTGAAATCCATGTTGATTTCACAAGTTCATCACACAAGATAATCAACCACAGTAATTGTATGAACATATATAAATGTTTAAGTAAATAAATAAATAAACATTTAATAAAATCTAAGTCCTAATGATTGGGGCCTTTGGTCAACTCGAGTAGCCTAGTCTGTCAATCAAGGTACTTAGTAGTGAAGGAGAGCTGTAAATCTCATCAAACATGTGACCTATAATCAATCAGTCTAGCTAGGACATCTTTTGATATATAGGCTTTCATAGTTCTTTAGACCGTCCATAGTTCTTTAGTTCTTTAGTTCTTTGGCACATGTTATCTTTGAGCATTTCCCAGATTTCCCCTTAAAATAGTTCTTTGTACTTAGTTCTTCCAGATAGACCGTTAGTTCTTTGACATCCACTCTTGAAATAGTTCTTTGAAAATAGATCGTTAGTTCTTTGAGAATAGACCGTTAGTTCTTTGAAATAGACCTTTGAAAATAGTTCTTTGTTGAGATCTTTAGTTCTTTGAAAATAGTTCTTTGAAACTAGTTCTTTGATTTGAAACAGTTTACCTAAACATGAGTCTAGGATAACATTTATACATGTAAACATAATAAAGCATTCAAGTAAACAATTTACATAAAGCAGTTTACGCATGCTTCTCAGCCCCGCGTTTTAAACAAAATGTTAGAAAAGGGGCAATGAACTCACCTTGTTGCTGTTGAGTTGACTTAGCTTAAACAAAAGACTGCACGCGCTCTGTATGGTAATTTGGTTTATTTTCACGTTCCTGTATTGATTTCACGTTGTTAAGACTTGCAAGTATAAGTTTCGTAGGGATTTGTGTGTAAATATGTGTGTTAGCCCTAAAGTTGGCTAACACGCGTAAGACTTGGTCATGATCCCTGTTCGGTCCCATATGTTTGATTCAAGTTAATGACCTTATAAGTTATCATCTTGTCATTAATTATATGCCATTTGCTTTGATGAAAGACTTAGTGCTTAGTTTCCAACTCGTCTTTGTTGATTTTGTACGTTTTGAACATTTATCGCATAATTATTGATTAATTAAGCAAACATTCTTTTGACATATTATATTTTTATCTTATATAATGTAATGAACTCATGTGGGCCTAATCATGGCATATGGACCGAACATTGTGACCAAGTTACTTATTGGGCCATTTGTGTAACAAGTTGGGCCTTGGGCCCAAATACATGGGCCTTGGAATAGTTCTTGAACAATTGAGGATAGTGAGGCTTATTTGAAAGTGTGGGACATTGATTTGTACTAATGGAATACAAAGGTCTTGCCAAAAGTTACAAGGGCTAGAGTTCAAGTAGCCTTGTGGGCCTTGTTTTGGGCCTCTAAGGAATTTATTGGGCCCAAGGTGGGCCTTGGCAATATTTGTTGGGCCTAGTGTCATAGAAGACTGTAGGAATTGAGATTGGGCCAAGAATGGGTTGTTGGCCAAAGGATTTGCATGGTGGCCTCAAATTGGGGACATGGGCCTCAAAATAGGCCTTGAATTGGTTTTCTGTGGGCCTCGGGCTGATTTTGTTGGGCCCTTTGAGATTTGTCTCAGGCCTTCACTAATACAACTCATAAGCCAAGTTGGGCCTGGCTAAATAGGACAAAAACAATGATAGGCCTAAAGATTGGACTATTGGCCTTAAATGGTGGCCTTGGGCCAAAATCTGTGGGCCAAAGGTTGATTTTACTGGGCCCCTTGAATCCTATCAAGGCCTGCAGTAAAATAGAGTATGGGCCAACCTGGGCCTGGTTCATTTGGGCTAAATTCGATCGTGGGCCTATTTTGTCCAATAAACATGGGCCAAATGAGGTTTTTGAGGTTAATTATTGGGCCTACTATAGGTTCTGGGCTGGAACAGTAAATTTGGGCCAATATATCATTGGGCCTGGATAGAAGGAGGTTGGGCCCATCCTGGGCCAACCAGAATGCAACTGGGCCTGCTGTTGGGCCTGTTGGGCCAAGGATTTAGGCTGTTAGGCCTAACAGTGAGCCAAGATCTGTGGGGCCTGTTAAGTAGGCTGTTAGGCCTGCTTAAATATTGTTGATTTTTCTGATTTGGGCTAGCAAAGAGTCGATGGGCCAAATAAAAGTCTGTTGGGCCTTAGAGTAACCATGTTGGACTTGGCCAGGTGCATTGGGCTTATGTTTTGGCTCAAGGCAACTGGGCCAAATGATGTTACTAGGCTGAATCTGGGTACTCGAATGAATGGGACTAGGCTTGGCCGACTAGGTAGAGAATAGGCCGAAGGAAGCTAGGTTTCAGCATGGCCAGCGAATGGCTAACTGGCGAATGTAGCTCTGATTCGGCGAAGGTGGTGGTCGAAAGAGGGTGGCCTTGGCACATGAGGTGTGGCCGAATGAAGTGGGAATGGCGAATGGGGAGCCTTGGCTGGCGAATGAGGGCTGGCGAAGGGGAAGGCTCGAATGACCTGAGGGTCGAATGAGGTCTTCTGTCGAATGGGCTCTTTCGGCTGTGGCCATTCGCGGCCCTGGGCCACCATTCGGCCGGGGTTTGGCTCGGCCACTCATCCACTCCATTTCAAGGGTTCAAGGATGGTGATAGTTAAGGGTGGTTCTCGTGGTTGTAGAGCTCGAGTAGGAGAAGACTTGGCCGACTAGTTTAAGGGTTAGAAGAAAAAGGGTGAAAACCCTCTTTTTCGTGACTTTCTCCTGAAAATACCTCGAGTTCCAGTGGGTAACAGCTCCGATCTGTTGTACTTTCTTGTAGAGCTCGTCGAGGGCTTCGCGTGGGCGCAAGAATCACCGATTTTCGTTAAGAAATGAGAGAGATATGAAGAGGAGAAGTTTGGTGGTGGCTAGGGTTTCAAAACCGGGAATGGAAAATTTGGGGAGGAAGATGAAGTGGGAAATGAGGGATTTCAACTCATTTAAGGGTATTTATACCCCGAGGGTGTTCGGGTTCGTTTTTGTTGCTCGGTTCGCGTTTTCGTTACGTTTCCGGAAAATTACGCGTAATTTAAATGGTTTTAAATAAAAAGAGTTTAAATTAATTATTTTAATGAGTTTCAAAATTGTAAAATGTTATTTATTTTATTTTATTAAATTACTTTCGTTCGTGTCGTGTTTTCGTTTTCGTTTCGTCAGATCGCGTCACCTTCGCGCGTAATTCGTTCGAATCGTCACCCGAACGAATACGACGATGGTTTTGCTTCCTGACTTTTGTTTTCTACTTTTCAGTCATTATTTCAGAATTCTAAACTCACAGATATGTTTGTGTGAATCGTCACCCACGCAAACACACTGTCAGTTCGTTATTCTGAAATAACACTGTAATTGTGTTTAGATTGTGTTTCCTCACTGTCGGACTCAACTAAACATCCTGTTTTCACATTGTTCTTGTACTGACTTGTCGGTCATCTGATTCCTGTCAGTTGTGGACATCAGATCGCAACCGATTTATTTCTGAGTATTGTTTGAACATCGTTGTTTCTCGTGACTTGTTGTGTTAACTGTAATTAAGTTTTCACTTAATAAATGTAACAAATGTTCCAAATGTACGTTGTAATTAATGTATTTAAGTTTTTACGAAAATACGTACAACGATTTCTTGTATTTAAGATCTTGTTAATTCAAGTACTGTTTAAAATCGTATAAGTACACATAGTTACTGTAGAAAGTACACGTACCGTACGGACTTGCCGGACGTTCTGGTACTTGCTGTTACAAATGTTATCCCCACCAGCCATTCTACGGCTGAAACAAGTTATTTGATACATTAGTTTTTTTGTATCTAGTTCATATAACTAAACACACCATGAAATATGAACTTAAATACATCACCAAATCAATCTCTTAACACCTTACCTAATATTCATAACCATATTATGAATTGGTTCCATCAAGGTCATATCTATGTCAAGAATATAATCTTATGTTGGCCAGACATAACACTATACACTTCACATATCCAATTCCTTAACTTCACCTCCCCATAACATGATTAAGAAATTCGGTTCAACAAATAAATTCACAACAATCACCAATAAACATATATAACTAAGGTAAACAATACACAAACTTGTTACCTTAAACCCCCGGCTTCGTGATCGGATCTCGGATCAAACAACATTCCCCATATCAAGAGCACAACGATTTGAGTTCAAGTGTTCGCGACGCACTTGAATCCCTCAAACCAATGGCTCTGATACCAACTTGTAAGCCCCCTTAACTCCCACACTTATGACACGTGTTTAAAACGACATCAAAGTTTAGGTCCCAGATTTTTCAAACCGACAAATGTAATTAACACCATAAACACTCCATTTACATACGACTTTACAAAATAATTGATGTTAATTAAACATTCAATAACAAAAAATTACATTTGAGTTATTACCAAAAACCTTTGTTTAACACCAACAAAGAAAAACCACAAAAAGTGTTTGATCCGAATCCTTGCAAGGCAATCCGATCACAACCGCGTTCAACCCTTCCGTTCACCTGAAAACACCATAATTAAGTCACCATTAGTTCATTAGAACTAAGTAAGATCACCATGCCCACCCACATGGGTTTACATGACTCAAAAAGTCAATTTTGGTCAAATTCAGCCCTGGGCGTATTTGGAGGCGTATTTGGAGGCGTATCACAGAAATTTTAAAACCTGGAGTTGAGGTAGGCGTATCATACGCCCCCCCCCCCCAGGCGTATGATACGCCGGGGCACACCTGCACAACCATTTTTGCTGTTTTCAGCCATCTTGACCCCTTTCGCTCAAATACGACCGTTCCAATACCCCCATAAACATTATATAACACCATATAATCATATTAAACACCTTAATTCACCAAATTATAACCATCATAGTCATAATATCAAACGATTTACTAACGGGTCGTTTGCACCCAAAACTCCTTTGAAATCTTATTCCACAAGATTTCTCAAGATAAGTAAACCACACCACTTGTGTTTTACAAACTTGATTACACCCAACAAAGAACATTCACACACCATGTGAATAATTCAATGTCATGATCACACCACTTGTGAATCAAAACACCAATTTGAGTTGACTTCAATTACAATTCACACACCTTGTGAAATAATTCAAATCCTTCAACACACATACAAATTAACACCAAATCAATCATGAACTAGTATTGAAACACCATGTTTACAATAATCAAGCAACATATATCACCTATTGCTTACTATTGTCTAACAACAAGTACTAGTTCACCTATCCCCCATAAAGTCAAATCTTCAACAACATTCATACATGTACACACCTTTACACATAATAAGTAGAAGATTTAGGTGACTTACCTTGTTCCAACGCGCTATCCTCTATAACCAATTCCTTCCCGGTTCGTTTGGTTTCACCCACACCTTCACTATCAATTCCTATTATCACAACTAATAGGTTTAATATAAAGTTTGACCACAATTAGTCAACATACACCCCTTTCACCCCAATGTCAACATTTTCAATCTAATTTGTTTCCAATTGACCCTTAACCATATCAATTCACCATTGTTGATGTTATAAACCCACATAATTCACATCACCATTGGTTTTAAACCAAATTTTAAGTTAAATACCCTACTTGGCATTTCATCAAGCACCTTGTATGCACAAGTTCATGTGCTAATGATCATTCATCATTAAGACACCTATGTAACTCCATTATTATGTTTAAAAATGATCAATCTCAACAATTTCACCACAAACTACAACAATATAGTGAATATCATCAAATCCCCACCTTTAAACACTACTTTACACACCATGTTCATCAACTCCATGAAAACCCCAATTCACCCATTTTCATAACATGTAAATCATGAAATAAAACACTTAAAAGTTGTTCCTACATGATTATCAACATCATTAACAACATTTTACACCCTCAAAACACCAAATTTGAGAGTTTTACCCATCAAACCCACACCCCCTATGGAGACCCACGAAAATCCCATCAAAAACACCCAAAAATCTTACCTAGATGTTGTTTGATGCAAGGAGAACTCCAATTTCAACTTGCATTCAAGATCAGATCAACATCCAACCTCCAATTTGATCACTTCTTGAAGTTCTTGAGCTTTTTCCCCTTTTTCTCTCCTCTCTTTCACGTTTCAGCACACACACACACATAAAAGTGTGAAATGTTGACCAAGTCAACATTTAACCCCTCTTTTAAATCAAGTTTCCTCTATTGTCAACTTTGGTCCCTCTATTACTAGTTAAAACTAACTAGTTATAACTAACTAAGTTAAGTTAGTAAACACCCAACATATTATTAAAATAAACAAACACTCTTAAAACACCCACCAATTGGTTATAATTAACAAATATTAATAAAACACCCATCAAATTAAATAAACACAATCATACTCCAATTATGTTTAATTTATAATATTTCACCAAAATGGGTTGTTACAAACACAAACTCCACCTTTTCAACCCAGCGGAGCATCCCGACAGCTCCTTCAGTTCCTTTGAACTTGTGAGGGTGGCAGTTCTGGAAGGATTTAAAGGAACATCCCTTCCCATTGCTGCCGTTCCACCCTGTTTGTCAGAAACCAGTGTCGTGTGTTAGTATTGTGTTAGATACACTATATTAGTCACGTCAGGCAAGTGTTAGTACCGTTGTTGTTCCCACTAGTTTCGCTATGTTGGCGACTCGCTTCGTAGTCGGCGATCGCTTTGTTGACCCGTCGGTCAACCATCATTTTTATAACAGCGGCATCTAGTGCCCGTTTAGCAGGACGCGCGTACGGTCCTCTTCCTGCCATGTATGATTCTATACACAAGGGATAGAGTATTAGTTAGCACATGTTAGAGTGTTAGCCCAAATGTCATGTCAGATGTCAGGTCAGATGTTATGTTAGCAACAACCATGATGATACAATAAATAAAACAAAGCATAATTCTCATTAATACCAGATTTGTAGTACAATAATTTCAAAAGGGAATAACAATACAAGTTCTTCAAGCACATCCCGCTCGTCTAGGCCAATACAAAAGGAAATACAAAATAAAGTAACCTATCTAATCCGAGTCCATGGTAACATATGAAATGTCACTGTCTGCTCCGTCGTCATCATCCTCCTCAGGATCCTCGTTGGGATCCTCGTCAAAATCCTCCTCTCCGAGGTCATTGACCTCGAATTGGGGACCATCATCCTGTGGTGGCTCCTTAATGAACTGTGCAACCCATGCGTTAAGCATGGCGTCGCTGGCCTGAACCATAGCTTGAGTCTCCTCAGTGGTAACTCGGTTCTCTGTAATAGGTACATCATGCTCCTGCATGATATCAACCATCTGTCCATGCTGAGTCTTCAGCTGGGACACCTGGAGACGTAAGGCCTCCACCTGCTCCTCTAGTCTGTCGTTACGCCTCTCAAGGCGGTCGTTCTTCTCGCGAAGAACTCGGACCTCGTCTGACAACTTGCCATTTCTCCAGATCTCGCGCCGAGTGTAGGCAACATGGGCCGCGAAGGCTTGTTCCAATGGTACTCCGAGTGGCGGTAATCGATGACCGGGCGTCGTGTCGCCGGGATACCGATATGGAGGTACCCTCTCTCCGATAATCCATTCCTGGATCATCATGGGAAGCCATCCCCAGTATCGAGCTCGTGCTGCATCCCTGGCTCGCCTGTCCATCTCAGCGTCCACTTGCGCCACGATGTCGTGGACTCGTCGGCGGCTCTCAGTCAAGTCATCAGTCGTCGAGCGTCTGCCCGGGTTCCTGCTGGTGTCGCCATTGTTGGTCATCCTGTAAGTTTCAAGTTAGTAAGTAACATCAATGTGCAAGTTCTAAGTGTAGTGTCTAAAGTTGAGCAATGGCTATAGTCTAAGTTTACTACATGCAAACCTAGTTCTCTATAACCAAGGCTCTGATACCAGTCTGTCACACCCCCAATTTCCCACTCGTGGTTTCAGTTCACGTGGGTGTGACGTGGCCAGAATCACAGCTCAAGGTCATATAGAATAACTCTATATGCAAATTCAAAACACTGTTTGACATACATTTAATAAAATAGTTTGCAGCGGAAATCATATAATCATTGCAGCGGAATAAAATAAGTTTGACAAAAGCAGCGGAATTAGAGATTGCCAGACACTACGATGTTTGATAGGAAATACATACCCAAAATAAATAGTGTTTGAATGAAAACATAAATAAATGCATGCGGGTCCTATGCTCAATCCCCTGCGTGCATTTCTGGCTTCCATAGCCTGCTACTTACCAGAGAATACAAGTTAGAAAAGTGTCAACACAATGGTTGGTGAGTTCACAGGTTTTGATATACATATAGTAATATAAGTGTGTCATGCTGTTTATCAATGTTAGTACCGAGCCCTAGGCTCCAAGTGTCAGTGCGTCACTACCGAACTAGACTTGTTTGTCCTTGCCTCCACTGTGTCTCGTACACACAGTAAATTAGGTCAAGTTTGCACGGGTTATGACATCCAGTCAACATGGTGCCCCATGGGGTTAGTCATTCCCTAATGGATTCATTCAAACCTGCCACGTTGTTCGTACATTAACGGTAACACTTTGTGAGGGCTTGTTACGAGTTCAACACTTAATGTTTGTCTAATAAACCAGCATACACCAAATATGTTTGTACAGTAATAAATGTTTGACTCGATGTAACTAGTATTATCCCCCTATTTAAAAGCGTTTGAAAAAGAGTAAAGAGGGGCTGTAAACTCACCTCAGTGATGAAAATAGTATGCAAGCGTAAGCTCCTGAAGTAGTGGTGCGTCGGTCACCGGCAACCTATATCGTATATCGTACGTGAGTTCGTGTAAGTGACCGTGCTAGTGTTCGTGTTCGTGTTAGTGCCCGTGTTTGTGCCCAACAACCCTTGGTTGTTCATGTTTGTCCGTGTCGGTCCACATTGACCGTGTTTGCTCGTGTTGGTCCACAATGACCGTGTTTGACTGTGTTGGTCCATAATGACCGTGTTTGACTGTGTTAAGTCAACGATCCGTTGGTGAACCGTGTGACGGTTGTGAATCGTGTAGCAAATGTGTAAGTGCTCGTCGTGTGCAAAACGCGTAAATCGCGTCTATGGACAACTTACTATTTATAGTAAGTTTCCATTTTTGGAAAGTTCACAAAGCATATCGATTTTATAGTTCTAGCATGCTCATTAGTCCTACGTGATCATGTTAACACATAAGACATCATCATTCGAAGTCACATAGATCATTTATAGCATGTTAGAACATAAAAGTTTCCTAAAATGGAAAGTTTCCATTTATAGCATACGTGACATCGGAAACCATCTAACTTAGCATCTAATCATCATGTTATAACATAATAAACCACTTAGCATGCTCAAATCACACAACATGTTTGCAAATTGGTTTTTGTAAAAATAAAGTTACTATAAATAGTAACTTTGTGGTTTTTGCATAAAAATGACCATCTTAACATTCCTAAACCAATTCTCATGCCATCAATCATCCTAATATGCCATTTAGCATCATTCTAAACATACTAACATGAACCAAATCACCATTTATCAATATTTCATCAATAAAAGTTACTAAATATAGTAACTATATCAATATGAACATAATCAACTTCTAAATCATATTCTAAACATCAATATCATTCTAATAACATCCTAAAAGCAATTTCCCCAAACATGCATGTTCATATCACCACCCATTACACCATTTTATGAATAAAAGTTTCTAAAAATAGAAAGGTTCAAAAATGAACCATTCTAGACCATTTCAACATCATCGAATCATGAAATCATTATCCAATATCATCAAGAAGTATATCTAGATATTAAAAATCATCCTACATGCCATGGATCATACATGCATGTGGGTTTTTCACTTGATAATGACCAAACTATGAAATCTACACATACACAACATCATAGATCATCACATTTCATCATATTATCATCATAGATCATCATCTATAGTAGATTTATCAACAAACCCAGATTCGAACTACAAGAAATTCATGCATGTGATGCCATGGTGCTTGCATGTGTGATTTAACACTTGCATGTGTGTGTAGTGATGTGTAAATGAGTGTTTTAGTCACAAGAACTACCTCAAAGGCTCAAGAACTGCGAAATGTTGATATTAGCAGCTTCTATAGGCTCCTGGAACTCTGATTCGAGCAGAGGTGAAGTGATGGTGGTGGCGTCAAGCTCCCAACGTCTTCCTTCAAGCTTCCAAAGCTTCAAGGACTTCAACAATGGCTTCAATGGCTTCCTTTATGTGTGTTTTGCATGTAACAGAGGTGTTTGGGAAGAGAAACTCGTGCAATGGCGTCTGGAGTCGACTAAAATGATGATATAGGGATAATGATGGATTTTTTGTTGCTCAAGATGATTTTTAAGCTGTCAGAGATGTCAGGCGTATCGCCTGGCGTGGGTGAGAGTGGCTCCGTCGTTACGCGCGAGGCAGCCGGATGAGGCGCCATTTTCCTCACCCGCGCGCATCGCCTCATGTCAAAACCTCGGGTCAGGCGTACCGCCTGGCCTAATAATCAAGCCCAATAAGCTTGTTTTGTTGTTCCGGGCCCATTCTCGCCTGTTTCTCAACTGTAGGACATCATTAGAGCGTCGTTGGGACTCCATTAGTCAATTACTAGCCATAATCGACTTGTGAGGTGTTTCTGTGCTTAAGTGTTGTGATGTTCACCAACGTTCGTGTGTTTCGACACGTGTGTGCTGTTTGTCGATAATTCCTTGAATTATCTGATCATGTGTCATTGTTTGTACTGTCGTGCCACGTGTACATAAAGCATTTAAATAAACATTTAAATAAATAATAAGCTGACCTGGAAATTACGGGGTGTCACAAGTTGCATTAGACCTATTTTCTAGTAGTGTTCGTAATATGGTTTTAAAAATCCATGTAAAACATACGTAACGCTGCGACAGATCTAACGATTTTTTTTTGTTACGTATGTTTTACATTGTTTTGTAAAATATTTTTAAAAAAATATTTGGTTGGCACTTTTTTGATTTTTTTTAATAAAAATGTGCCGAAAAGTGTTACAAACCTGCAAAAAAATTTACAAAAAAAAAACGTTTTTTACATGATTTTTGCCTAGTTTTTCACGGTTTTCTCACGAAAAAAGTGGTTTTCAAATTATCCTTACCATATATATATATATATATATATATATATATATATAGGGGATGAAATTTTTTATAACCCTTATCTTTTGTTACAACTACATAACTCATTTCAACCAATAACAAAGTTACACATAAGCTTTTAATTAAAATATTAGAAAGGACATCATAGTCATTTTACCTTTTATAAGTTCCCCCCTCTTTTTTAAACATTAATAACTTTTTTATTATATATTATTTTTTAAAAAAAATTGCACCATTATATTCGTTTCATTTTTCTCTTTAATTCCGTTATAGTCTCGACTAATTTTTTTTTTACTTTTTTTAGATGCCATATATTTACATCATTGTAACGAACTTAAATATAACAAATTTATTTGAAATTTATTCTAACAATGATAAATTACAGTGATGTAATTTACATTGGCGTAATTACCGTGATGTAATTTACATTGACGCAAAATTCGGTTTCGGTTTTTTTCGGTTAATTTGGTTCCGGTTCGGTTTTTCCGGTTAATTTGGTTCCGGTTCGGTTTTTCCGGTTAATTTGGTTTCGGTTCGGTGTTTTTCGGCTTTTTGCTCATCCCTAATTTGTAACGAGCCTAAATACAACAAATTAGTTTGAATTTTTTCGAACAATGATAAATTACATCACTATAATATAATTGTTAGAGAAAAAAAATCAAAATAATGTGTTATATTGCATCACCGTAATTTATCATTGTAATTATCATTGTTATAGAAAAAAATAAAATAATGTGTTATATTACATCACTGTAATTTATCATTGTTAGAAAAAATTCAAAATAATGTGCTATATTTATGCTCGTTACATCGATGTAAATAAAGGACAATGAGAAAAAAAATTAAAAAAACTAATCAACATTATAACGGGAAATAAAGAGAAATTTACATAACTGTAAATAATGTGTTACGTCACCGTTAATTATGTCATTGTAAATTACTTCATTTTGTGTTACATTACTTCATTTTATGTTACATTACTGTAATTTACTTTTGTTAGAAAAAATTTCTAATTAATTTGCTATATTTAAGCTCGTTACAATGATGTAAATACATGATATAAAAAAAATAGTCGAGACTATAACAAATTAAAGAGAAAAATGATACGAGTATAATGGTGCAATTTTTTTAAAAAAATAATATAGTATAAAAAAGTTATGAATGTTGAAAAAAAAGGGGGTAAACTTTACTTAAATAACAAATGTCCTAAATGCACTTCTTATTAAAAAAAGGAAATTGACACGTGACATGATCCTATACACTTACCTTTTTAAAGTAACCAATGGATGATAGTTAATGGGTTGTAACAAAAGATAAGGGTTATAAAAAATTTCATCCCCTATATATATATTACCCTATATATATAGGGGATGGTTCGAATGTTAAACCTTCCTTATTGCGATAACCGAATAACTGTATCTTATTACTTTGGGACCCACATTAAATTAATCTAAACGTGTAGTTTTTTTTAATTTTTTATTAGTGTAATTGTGCCCTACATTAATTAAAAAAAGAAAAACCTACACCTTCAGATTTACTTTAGTGTGGACCTCAAAGTAATGAGATGTTGTTATTCGGTTAAAGGATCAACAATCTTTTCAGAAATTAATATTCAACAATTTAACTTGCTACATTTATATATGTTAAACTTTTTTTTTTCCTTTTTTGTGTTCTTTTTTTCAGTTTTTAAACTTTGACTTTAATTTTATCTTTTTTATTGTTATGGTTGTTTATATTTTTTTTCATTTGAGTTTTCTAACACTTAATTTTATGATGGGTATGATATGATAGGATGACGCTCGCTTTTAAAGATGTGAACAATATTAAGTTTTACAGCGAAGTGACATTAATTAGCTTTTATAATGAGACACGCTTTTATGTTTTACAACGGAGGGCAATAAATGAGATATGTTTTTTTATCTACGTTTAAATATTTGTGATTGTGTCTCTGTCGCAGCAACGCGTTTGTGGCCAACTAGTTTAATTTAAAGGATTAATTTAATATATTTCCCTATAAATCTACTCAAATATCATATCTATCCAATGTAAATTTTAAATTTCAGATATATCCTTTCTTAATAATATTTACTAAAAAGCGATATAGTTAAGAACAAAAAATACGAGTTGAAAGTTGTAATGATTTATGAAAATGAAAGTCTAAGAGGTCATATTATTAATATATCCTTATAAAATATATTAAAGTGAATATATTTTATATTTTGATTAATTTAGAGGGATATATATGATATTTAGAATATAAAATGGATATATTTGATATTTTATGAAGTTTGTAGGGACACATATGAAATTAACCCTAATTTAAAAACTCATTTATATTTGCAATTCTATATTGTAATTAACTCACTCCGATGTATAAGAGCACTAGGAGTCATCCCACTTTTCCTCACTTTTCCCCATTACCACATCAGCTTTCCTCACTTTTCCCTATTTTGAACTGTGTCGTCACACTTTTTCCCATTTTCAAATCTTATTTTTAATTAATTATTTTAACAATAAATAATAATAATAATAATAATAAAATAAAAAAGATTTATTAAATTTAAAATAAAAAAAGAATACAACAAAAAAAAAGAGAATACAACCTAAAAAATTAAATTAAAAGAACTTAGAAAGGGCAATGCCATCCCCAATGTGAACACTTTTATTATGTTCGCTTGAATCCGAGTCATCTTGATTATGGTCATGATAGTCTAAACATAAAAATAAACATTAAATATAAACATATAAAAATAAATGTTAAATATAAACATATAAAAATAAAATATAAAAATAAACGTATAAAAATTACCATGAAATGGAGATTGTTGTTGAAAAGCTTGTTGATCGAATTGTTGATAACTTTGTTGATCTTGTTGATACGATTGCTCTCACCGATTAAATTGTTGTTGAGTGCCCGGTGAATATTGCAAATATTGAGTGTCACACCCCGAGCCGGCGGGGTTGGATCGAAGCCCCCGTCGGGCGGAAGGTTCTCGGGGCGTGATATCGTGAATGATAATCGTGATGATCAGATTGTTTTACATAGCATCAATGTTAAGAATAACTAAAGCACAATCAAACATTAAACTAGGATTACAAAGTTAAATTACAATATCAATGTTCTGCAATTTAACTAAGTAAACCTAACAAAAGAATCAAATGTTTCTATCTTGTATCTTTACAAGATATCAAAAGTGATGCGTATTATCAACAAAAGATGTGCTTCCAAAATCAACTAGGTCCTCTATATAGGCCACCTAGCATGCAATCCAATAGCCTTAGCTTAAACATGTTCTTCACCTGAGAAAGCATGTAAGAAAAACAAAGTCAACACAATGGTTGGTGAGTTCATAAAGTTTTTAAGTTTAAAATAGCTTCAACAAACCTCTTTCGGTAAAACCTTAACCTCATTAACTCCACATGTAATATCCAAATCGGTATGCTTATATATAGGGCATATGTAGGGTCGAGCTTACCGCCCGCCCAGCCAACATCCCACCACATACTAATCCGCATATGACATTGTTGTTAATAATAATTAAGCATTTTACCTACCATTCAACTCATTCTTCATCATAGCTTTTGTTTTTTGTTTCAAAGTTGACAAGTCTATAGTATTCATAAGTATTAGTTTCAAAGTATGTTTAACAAGCATCATAGTTTCACACACACATAGTTTAGCTGTCCCTAATCTCATGCATGAGTACAAGCTTTGCTATAGCAGAAGTTTAGCAATTACGTAGCTCACGGCTAGATACAAGCTCTGCTTTAGCAGAAGTTTAGCCATTACGTATCTCATGAATTAGTTAAGCTTAGTCTAGCAATTACGTGTCTCCTATACAAGATACAAGCTCTGCACTAGCAGAAGTTTAGCAATTACGTATCTCATACATAGACACAAGCCATGCATACACAAACAATCCAGCAATTACATATCTCATATAAGCAGACAAAAGCTCTGCACTAGCAGAAGTTTAGCAATTACATGTCTCTTATATAGATAATAGCTTAGCCTCGTTATGGTTTAGTTTTCATGTATCTCAATACATAGGTACAAGCTCTGCTCTAGCAGAAGTTTAGCAATTACGTAGCCCATGATTAGATACATGCATAGTATTTCACGCGCAAATCATAGTTTCAAGCATCAACATATAGTTTCATCATATATTTCATAGCATAAGCATCAAGTCTCAAGTTTATGTATATAGTTTCTAGCATAAGCTTCAAGTCTCAAGTTTACACATATAGCTTCTACCATAAACACTAAGTCTCACGTTTAAGCATTTAGTTTCTCGCATAAGCATCCAACATATAGTTTCAAGCTTCAAGTTTAAAGTATAACTATCAAGTTTATAGTTTCTCAAAGTATACTAGTTTCCAAGCATAAGCATCAATAAAAGCATCATGTTTAAGTTTAAAAGCATTAAATAACATTTCAATAGTTTATTAAAATGTTTAACATGCTTCTCAGTCCCGAAGTAAAACAAATAAGTTTGAAAAGGGACAAATGAACTCACCTTGTGTCCATAGTGGATGACTAAGTAAAGACAAGAATACACGCTCTCTTTGTTTGTACTTGTGTGATATTCACGATCCTGTATTGATTTCATAGCATTGTAGTTTATAAGTTTACATTGTAAGCTCTTGTGTATGCGTCGTGTTAGTCCTAAAGTTGACTAACACCCACGAGTCTTGTTCATTATCCGGCTCGGAGTTCCTATATTAGTTTATATCATGTTGAATCTCCTTAAATGTTCAAAGTTTCACATCTACCCTTGAATTACAAGTTAGCATCTTAAAATAGGTTTTTAAATCTTTGTGTAGTTTGTTTAGAATTTGTTGTCACTTGTTAACTAAGATAGGTGATAATCTATGAATGATTTCATATTCACTTTTATCATTCGCGTACGTAATCATTAACCTCTTATCTCCATTGGGCCGGATAATTCCTTAGACTCATTAATGTGTAATTGGGCCTAACATTTGTATGTGTGTGGGCCGGATATATGCGTTGGGCCGAAGCAATTTCTAGTGGGC
The DNA here is from genome assembly GCA_009363875.1 of Mikania micrantha. NCBI lineage: Eukaryota > Viridiplantae > Streptophyta > Magnoliopsida > Asterales > Asteraceae > Mikania > Mikania micrantha. Next base: position 109,085,169 of record CM018692.1, on the reverse strand, counting down.
CAATATAGTGATTCCATGATTCAAGTGTAGGTGGGTCTTGGGCCAATTATATTATTCAAGTAGGCCCAATTAAAGATGCTCAATTTGTGGTTATTGGGCCGCCTTATACTTGGGCCTCGGGTGTACTGGTCGGCTGAACAAAGGGGTTTGGGCCGAAAGGTTTATGTTGGATCGAATAGCAAGTGGGTTGGACCAATTGTGGTGACTGAATGACGTGCATCCTCAAATCCAGCGAACCTACTTAGGGAATTAATCTTAGGTTCGGCTCTAAGGGTGGGGGTTCGGCTAGAAGTTGATAATCATTAGGTTCGGCCATTGTGAGTTATGGTTCGGCCAACCAGTTTAGAATTGGTTCGTTGCATGGAAGGTTCGCCCATTTTGGGGGGATTCGTCGCCACTGAAAGTACAACATAGGTTCGGGGATAGGGTAGGTTCCGCTGGTGTTTGCTTATGCCAGGGTTCGTGAGGCTCCAAAGGTTCGCACGTAGGGGATGGTTCGGCTGCTTATTCAAGAAGGTTCGGCCAAGTGGGGACTACCAGAAGGGTTCGCCATCAGAATGGTTCGCCAACCGGAAGGAAGGTTGGCGGATTAAGCCGAGGTTCGTCCCATGTGGCCGAGGGTTCGCGAGCTACCACGTACATAGGTTCGGGGCTTTGTAGGGTTCGGCCATGATGCTGTATGCACACAGGTTCGTCCCATGCGCTTGTAATCTGATTCGAACATCATCATCTTCCTCGACCATGGTGATCTTAGCTCGTTTCCAATGGTGGAGCTATACTACAGAAGGTCCCTAAGGGTGCGAACGTGATGGAGTTGGGCCTAGGTTCGGTTTAAAGTGAGTGCGTCGACTAGATGGGTGAAAACCCTAATTTTTAACAACTTTGTGGCTTCGTACCTCAAAATGGGTTGGGTAAATCGTCAGATCTGTTGTACTTCTTGATAGAGGAGATCAAGAGCTTCAAATGGACACCAAGAACACTTGATTTCGTTGAGAAACGCCCAAGATATCGTGATTTGAAGCTTGAAACCTTGTGCGAGAGTGAAGATCCGGAAATAGCTTTTAGAGAGAGAGTGGGTTTGTGAAAAATGAGAAAAATAGCCTCATTCAAGGCTTATATACCCCGGGGGTGTTCGGGTTCGTTTCGGTTGCTCGGTTCGTATTTTCGTCGTGTTTCCGGATCGTTACGCGCGTTTCTCGTAAATTTAAATAAAAGGATTATTTTTAACAATTTGGATGATAATTAGTTCTAATAATTATTTTAAATTTCGTTTAATTAATTTATTTATCGAATTTCATTATTTTACGCGTTTTGTTAATTTATTCGCGAATTATTAAAATAATTTAGTTAAATCTTGTTTGTGATGAGTTTCAAAATTGTAAAACAGGAAATATTTTATTTCCTTAAGTTTATTATCATTCGTATCATTTTCGTGTTCGTTTTCGTGTCGTCAGAACGCGTCGCCATCGCGCGTATTCGTTCGAATCGTCATTCGAATGAACACAACGATGGTTTGGCTTTCTGATTCTTGTTCTCTACTGTTCAGTCATTATTTCAGAACATTAAACTCTCAGAATCATTCATACAGATCGTCACCTATACGAATAATTCGTCTGTTTAGCATTCTGTAACAATCAACCGTTATGGTTTTGTTTTGTTTAACCTCACATACGTTTATACACAATAGCATCAAATCAAGTATATGTGTTTCAACACCATGTTGTCTGCTATGTTTCTGACTGTTAAAACCTAAGGTTTTAATCAGATTTCAGAAAACCATATAATAGCTTCGTATCAAGTGTAATGTATCAATAGCATAAACATAGTTTCACGTAATGTGTACCTGAGTTCCTGTATGCGTTACTGTTGCGATCACTGTTCCGGCACGCGTCCGGCACTGATGTTACATTGAGCCGGGTTCATTGGATCGTAGTAGAAGTTTGGTTGATTCGGAGATGGCATTTGTGGACGATACCCGGGTGTGTTGAACGGGTTCATTTGAGCCGTTTGTATATTTTTTGGTTGTGGTTTCCTAAATTTTTTGTTTGACGACCCACCACGTGATGAACCTTCTTCCATTTTACTTGAAAATTTTATAAATTTAGTGTATAGAATGTAGAAGATGAGGAAAAAATGTGAGATTTTTGGTTGTTTAAAGTTGTTTAAATAGGCATAAAATTGGATATTTTTTTTGAAGACCAACGTCATTGTTGATCAACGGTCGAATTTTATAACAGCTCTTTTCCCCTCCCCGTGTGCTCGGCGTGATTCGGTGAACATTCCCCACTTAATTGTCACACCCCGAACCAGTGGGATTGGATCGAAGTCCCCGTCGGGCGGAAGGTTCTCGGGGCGCGATATCGTGAGTGATAATCGTGATGATCAGATTGTTTACATAGCATTAATGTTAAGAATAACTAAAGCACAATCAAACATTAAACTAGGATTACAAAGTTAAATTACAATATCAATGTTCAGTAATTTAACTCGGTAAACCTAACAAAAGAATCATATGTTTCCTATCTTGTATCTGTACAAGATATCAAAAGTGATTCGTATCCTTAGCAAAATATGTGCTTCTCCAAAAGTCTACTAGGTCTGCTAACTGGCATCCTAGTATGCAATCCAAAAGCTTAAGCCTATTCCTATGGGTCACCTGAGAAAGCATGTAAGAAAATAAAGTCAACACAATGGTTGGTGAGTTCATGTAGTTTAGTATTTGTAAAATAGCTTTTGCAAACCTCTTCGGTAAAACCTTAACCTCATTAATAACACCTGTATCATCCAGCTTGGTATGCTTATATATAGGGCATACCCCTGAGTCGAGCCTACGACCCGCCCAGACGCCATCCCACCACATACTAAGTCGCATAGGACATTGCTATTAATGATAGTTAAGCATTTTACCTACCATTCGATTCATTCTTCATCATAGCTTTAGTTTACTGTTTCAAAGTTTACAAGTCTAAAGCATTCGTATGTATTAGTTTCAATATAAGTTAAACAAGCATCGTGTTTAAAAGTTTATGTTATTGACCCAAAAACATTCATGCATCCCCTTGGTAACAACCTTAATCTCATTAACACCACCTGTATCATCCAACTCGGTATGCTTATATATAGGGCATACCCCTGAGTCGAGCCTACGACCCGCCCAGACGCCGTCCCATCACATACTAAGTCACATAGGACATTGATGTTAATGACAATTAAGCGTCTTACCTACCATCCATTTCGTTTATAGCTTTAGCATTTCGTTAAGTTTACAACATGAGTGGAAAAATGAGGAATCACTGTATGGCAAGCACTGAGAGGCCATCAGTCTACTCCTCATAATCCAGACTAAGTAGAACACCTGTTTGGCAAGCACTGAGAGGCCAAACGACCTGATTTACAATAGTCATAGCTACAAGAACACCCCCTGGCAAGCACTGAGAGGCCAGTTGGTCCATTCTAAATAGCCAATAGCTTTAGCATTATGTTTAAGTTTATAGCATGAGTGAACATTGAGGAATCACTGCATGGCAAGCACTGAGATGCCATCAGTCTACTCCTCAAGTCATGACTATGAAGGTCACCCTATGGCAAGCACTGAGAGGCTGACGGTCTGTTCCTTCAAGTCCCAACTATGAAGAACACCCCATGGCAAGCACTGAGAGGCCAATTTGGTATGTTCTACCATAGTTGATAGTTTTAGCATTCAAGTTTATGACATTCAAATAGCTTCACAATTGGTAAGGCAAGCACTGAGAGGCCAAACCATTGTTTTAGCATGGCAAGCATATAAGCATACAAGTGTTTAAAGCATCCGTAGTTTTAAGCAATTAGCATGTATGTATGTATGTAGCATTATCATAGAATCATAAGTTTGTAGCATCAATTTGTAGCTTTAGTATATGGTGTTAGCATGTAGCATTAACATTTAGTATTTGCGTTTAGCATTAGCATCCAGTGTTAACATATAGCATTAGCATTTGGTATAAGTATTCAAGCTTTAGCATCAGCATGTGGTTTAAGCATATAGTTTATAGCATAAGCATCAAGCGTATGGTTTAAGCATAGAGTTTATAGCATAAGCATCAAGAATAAGTTTAAAGGCATTTTTATTAATCATTTGTTTAAAATGTATAACATGCTTCTCAGTCCCGAAGTAAAATCAAAATAGTTAGAAAAGGGACAGATGAACTCACCTTGTGTCCGTAGTGGTTGACTAAGCAAAATAAGAATGCACGCGCTCTTTGTTTATACTTGTGGTGATATTCACGATCCTATATTGATTCCATAGTATTTGTAGCTTATAAGTATGTGTTGTAATGATTCGTGTGCGTGTAAGTGTTAGTCCTAAAGTTGACTAACACTCGCGAGTCTTGTTCATTATCCGGCCCGTGGTTCTATACGTTATGTAATTAGGTATTGAATCTCTTTCATTGTTAACAAATTCATACCTTTAAATGAGGTTTTTGATTGTTTGCATTGTTTGTCTAGAAATTCTTGCTATCACCCTTATGATATCCATCATGATAATCCATACATGCATTTATCATTGATTTTTAAATGTTTGTTCTTGTGTTTGTTAACGTCGTGAATTCATTGGGCCGGATAATATATTGGGTCTCGTGGGTCTAATGAGGTGATGTGGGCCACCATTAGGCTCAACTGTGTAACGATTTGGGCTGAACAAAGGAGGCTTGGGCCGATGGTTCTATGTTGGGCCAAATGTCATTTAGGCCGAGTGGGGTTCTTGACTTGGGCCGAAACTAAGTGGCCTTGGTTCGGGTGTCATGTTTGTGAGTCCAAGTGAGCAAGTGGGCCGATATATGTAGTGTTGGGCCGAAGAATTCCATCTGGGCTAAGTCCTTGGGCCTAATAAACTTCGCTGGCTAATTAGAAGTGGTTTAAACCGATCACCCTAGGCACCAGCGAACCCTGCGACCATTCTCCCTTAGGTTCGGCCAAATGTAAGGTTCGGCTATCAGGCTTCGTCATAGGGTTCACCAGTAGTTGATGGGTTCGGCTAAAGTTATAAGATTTGGCTGAAGAATCATGGCCATGCAAGGTTTGTTGGCATCCAGGAAAGGTTCGTTCATCCGCGATGGGTTCGTCCAACCAAGGTATTGCTACAAGGTTCGTGAGCATCATACGTAGAAAGTTCTGTGGTGAGGCTAAACCCAGCTAGGGTTCGTGGCTGTCGTAGGTTCGGTACTCAAGGTAATAGGTTCGGTGGCTGGTGAACTGAATAACTAAGGTTCGGGACTGCATGGTTCGCCGGATGTGTGTGCATCAAGGTTCGGTGGTAGGTGCGAATAGCAGGTTCGTGATACAGGGAAGGTTCGTTGCTGTAACAGCAAGTACCAGATCGTCCGGCAAGTCCGTACGGTACGTGTACTTTCTACAGTAACTATGTGTACTTATATGATTGTGAACAGTATTTGTATTAACAGAATCCTAAGTACAAGAAATTGTTGTACGTATTTTCGTATAAACTTAAATACATTAAGTACAACGTACATTTGAAACATTAGTTGCGTTTATTAAGTGCAAACTTAATTACAGTTAACACAACAAATCATGAGAAACAACTGAACTCAAACAATATTCAGAAACATATCGGTTGCGATCTGATGTCCACAAATGACAGGAATCAGATGACCGACAAGTCAGTACAAGAACAATGTGAAAACAGGATGTTTAGTTGAGTCCGACAGTGAGGAAACACAATTCAAACACAATTACAGTACTATTTCAGAATAACGAACTGACAGTGTGTTTGCGTGGGTGACGATTCACACAAACATATCTGTGAGTTTAGAATTCTGAAATAATGACTGAAAAGTAGAAAACAAAAGTCAGAAAGCAAAACCCTCGTCGTATTCGTTCGGGTGACGATTCGAACGAATTACGCGCGAAGGTGACGCGATCTGACGAAACGAAAACGAAAACACGACACGAACGAAAGTAATTTAATAAAATAAAATAAATAACATTTTACAATTTTGAAACTCATCAAAATAATTAATTTAAACTCTTTTTATTTAAATCCATTTAAATTACGCGTAATTTTCCGGAAACGTAACGAAAACGCGAACCGAGCAACAAGAACGAACCCGAACACCACTTTGGGTATAAAAACCCTAAATGAACAAAATTTATTCATTTCACCCACCTCCAACCTCTCTCTTCTCCAAATTTCCGGCTACAAGAAAACCCTCCATTTTCACACCTTCAAATCACCATAACTTTCTCATTTCTCAACGAAATTGAGTGATTCTTTCGCCTAAACGAAGCTCTTGATGCCCTCTACCCAAAAGTACAACAGATCTAAGCCAAGCTTCACTGAATCGCGAGGTAAGAGGCTGTGAAAGTAGCGAAAAATAGGGTTTTCTCACCCTTTTGTTCTAATCTACTTCTAACCGGCCAAGCACCATATTTCCTCGAACCCTACACCCTCCAACACCATCTCTGACCTATCAACATCTTCGAAATCACCAAGCCAAGCCACGGCCTGAGTTGGTCTAGCCGCGGCCGAACCAAGGCCAGTTGGCCGAAAGAACTAGGCCGAATGGCCCTCTTTCGCCGGCCACCTCTCATTCGGAGCTTCCCTTCGCCAGGCCTCATGCGGCCAGCTTCATTCGCCAGTCCTTCAGTCGACAACCTCAACTACATTCGGCCATTGACCTTCATTCGGCCATACTCCTTCGACAGGCAACCTCATTCGACCGAGAGTTATCATTCGGGAGTTGATATTCGACCAACACCCATGCTCTCTACCTTTTCTGGTTCAGCCTATACACACACAACTACTGATGAAACTCTAGTCGACCAAGGGAAGACAACAGAAAGCTCTTGTGGCCTAGCATGCAACTAACAGGCCCAACATTAAGTTCACTTGGCCCAACAGTAGGCCCAATTGCATTTCAGTCGGCCCAGGATAGGCCCAACAGCCTACTGTCCAGGCCCAAGTGTATCTTGGCCCAAATAATCTGTTCCAGCCCAGTAACCTTAATAGGCCCCAATTATTTAACCAAAAACCTTGTTTGGCCCATATCCATTAGGTGACACAAGGACTAAATTGGGCCATTATCGATTTCAGCCCAAAAGAGCCAGGCCCAAGTTGCCCCAAGACCTATTGTACTTCGGGCCTTGATGGAATCCAAGGGGCCCAGAAAAATCAGCTCAAGGCCCACTGTTTTTGGCCCAAGGCCACGATTCTGGCCAACAGCCCAATTTTTTAGGCCCACAGTTGTTTCAGCCCATGTAAGCAACGCCCAGCTTGGCCCACGAACTATTTTGATGAAGGCCTGAGACAAAACTCATTGGACCCAGCAAAATCAGCCCGAGGCCCACAGAAACTGATCCAAGGCCTATTGTTGAGGCCCTTGTCCTCATTTTGGAGCCACTTTACTATTAACTTGGCCAACAGCCTACTTCTGGCCCACTTTTGAATCCTACAGCCCATTCCAACTATAGGCCCAACAAATCTTGCCTGGGCCCACCTTTGGCCCAACAATTTCCCTTGTGGCCCAATAGAGGCCCATAAGAACACTTGAACTCTAGGCCTTGCAACATTTGGCCGGGCCTTTATATTCAAATAGTCCAAATCATTTTCCCATACTTTCAAATAAGCCACACAACCCTCAATTGTTCAAGAACTATTCCAAGGCCCATAGATTTGGGCCCAAGGCCCAACTTATTACACAAAGGCCCAACAAGTAACTTGGTCACATTGTTCGGTCCATATGCTATGATTAGGCTCACATGGGTTCACTACATTTCATAAGATCAAAACAAGATATGTCAAAAGAATGTTTGCTTAATTAATTCATAATTATGCAATAAATGTTCAAAACGTACAAGATCAACAAAGATGAGTTGGAAACTAAGCACTAAGTCTTCCATCAAAACAAATGACTTATAACTAATGACAAGATGATAACTTATAATATCATTGACTTGAATCAAACATATGGGACCGAACAGGGATCATGACCAAGTCTTACGCGTATTAGCCAACTTTAGGGCTAACACCTACATCTACACACACAAAACTCTACAAATTTATACTTATAAGTCTTAACCTCGTGAAATCAATACAGGAACGTGAAAAACAAACTAAATTACAATACAGAGCGCGTGCAGTCTTTCGTTTAAGCTAAGTCAACTCAACAGCTACAAGGTGAGTTCATTGCCCCTTTTCTAAACATTTTTGTTTTAAAACGCGGGGCTGAGAAGCATGCGTAAACTGTTTTATGTAAATTGTTTACTTGAATGCTTTTATATGTTTGACATGTATAAATGATATCCTAGACTCAGGTTTAGGTAACTGTTACGTACTAAAGAACTATTTTCAAAGAACTATTTCAAGAGTGGGATGTCAAAGGACTAACGATCTATTTCAAAGAACTAAGTACAAAGAACTATTTTAAGGGGAAATCTGGGAAATGCTCAAAGATAACATGTGCCAAAGAACTAAAGAACTAAAGAACTATGGACGGTCTAAAGAACTATGAAAGCCTATATATCAAAAGATGTCCTAGCTAGACTGATTGATTATAGGTCACATGTTTGATGAGATTTACAGCTCTCCTTCACTACTAAGTACCTTGATTGACAGACTAGTCTACTCGAGTTGACCAAAGGCCCCAATCATTAGGACTTAGATTTTATTAAATGTTTGTTTATTTATTTACTTAAACATTTGTAACTGCTTATACAATTACTATGGTTGATCATGTTGTGTGATGAACTTCTGAAATCAACATGGATTTCAATTGATTGTAAACACAGGGACAACAACAGAAGAACTTATGGAATGGTGTTAAGGGTAAAAACGCCTAATTATCATTAACAACAATGTCCTATGCGGATTAGTATGTGGTGGGACGTCGTCTGGGCGGGGTTGTAGCCTTGACCCAGGGGTATGCCCTATATATAAGCATACCGATCTGGATGATACATGTGGTGTTAATGAGGTTAGGGTCTTTACCGAAAGAAGGGTTCAAAACATTTTCAAATTTACAAAACTATATGAACTCACCAACCATGTGTTGACTTGATCTTTTTGCATGACTTCTCAGGTGATGAACAGGTCAATTAAGAAGTCATTACTTCTGGGCTAGGACTTCAATTAGAAGACTTAGTATTTTGGACCTGCATACTTTTGAAGACATCATACACATACCATTTTGTATATCTTGTGTAAATACAAGATAGAAACTTATGATGTTAATAGTAGATTTACATTGTTAAATTATAAACAATACTGATGTAATTTAACTTTGTAATTCTATCATATTTAGCATTTCTCATTTATGTATCATGTGCCATATAACAATCTGATAAATCCGATTATCACTCACGATATCGCGCCCCGGGAACCTTCCGCCCGACGGGACAACCGATCCTATCCCGCCGGCTCGGGGTGTGACAGATTGGTATCAGAGCCATGGTTATAGAGAAATATAGGTCACTTAACTAAACGGTTTGGCCTAGACTATAACCTAGGGACCCTGCATATAGAGAACTTAAGATTTAGGACTTATTGCATTGTGTCTTCTGCATTCGATCATTGCACTAACCAATATTCATTTGGTTATGATCAGAATGCCGCCACGAAGACAACCTCCCTGTTGCAATCATCACAAGACCAAGCTCCACATTCCTCAACGCCATCACCAAATGACTCACCACCGCCACCTCCTCCACCGCCTCCACCTCCTTCCCCACTGATCACAGAGGCATCAGGTTCAGGAACGACTCCCATACTGGATCCTACCACCATCGCCTTGGTGACGTTACTGAGTGGCCAGATGACAAACCAGATGAAAGAAGCCATACCATAGATGTTCCTTCGGCTTCGTAATGAGATCCTTAACACTGGCAACACATCGGGAGAAGCCAGTGGAAATACTGGAGATTCATCTCATTACTCATACAAGTCTTTTGTAGGATGTAAACCACCCAGCTTTAGTGGGTCTGAAGGCGCTGTTGGATTAATCCAATGGATTGAAAAGATTGAGACGACCTTGGATCTCTGCAGCTGCCCTGAACACCACAAGGTCCGTTATTCAGCTGGAACATTCAACAAGAGGGCTCTGACTTGGTGGAATAGTCAGATCAACGCCCGGGGAAGGGAAGAAGCTATGGCGATGCCATGGGAAGATTTCAAAGCACTGCTGCGAACAGAGTTCTGCCCCAAGAATGAGCTGCAGAAGTTGGAAGTCGAATTATCCAACCATGTGATGAAAGGGGCAGATCACATAGGTTATACTACTCGTTACCACGAGTTAGTTGCTTTGGTACCTGACATGGTACCAACCTTGGAGAAAAGAATAGATAGATATGTGGGTGGACTTTCCCGCCTGCATTCAGGGCATGGTTGTTTCAGCCAACCCTACTACAGTGGAATCTGCTGTGAGTTTGTCTGGGAAACTCACCGATCTGATGGTTGCCTCTGGAGTTTTAAAGAAAGAGGCTAATACTGGCAAGAACAAGGAAGAGTCGTCAAAGAGACCTCATCATCAACCCAAGAAGAAACAAAAGGTCATCAAGAACTACACGATGGCCACCCCTCTCCAACAAGTAACAGCTGCACCAACAAACCCCAACAAGAGACCCTACATTGGCGCATATCCTTTGTGTGCCAAATGTCAATACCACCATGCTGCTGACACTCCCTGCAAACACTGCACGGGATGTGGAAGGAAGGGCCATTGGGTCCAAACCTGTCGAATGACACCAAAACAAGCAGCCAACAATGCTGCTTTAGCTCTCCCTCCACCTGCTAACCAGAACAACGGTGGATGCTTCAACTGTGGTGAACAAGGCCACTTTGCAAAGAACTGCCCTAAGAAGGCTCAGCAGGCAGTTCAAGCTCCTCGTGGAAGAGCTTTTGTTATTGGAGCACCAACAGCACGCCAGGACCCAAATGTGGTCACTGGTACGTTTCTTTTACATGACTTTTATGCATCTGTTCTATTTGACACTGGTGCGGATCAGAGTTTTATCTCTGCCGATTTTGCATGCCAACTAGATTCCATAGAAGAACAATTAGACTCCCCTTACATTATAGAAGTAGCTAACGGAAAACAGATCACAGTTAGTACAGTTCACAGGAATTGCCCATTGACACTTAACGGTCACACATTCTCTATCGATTTGATACCGATGGAGTTGGGTAGTTTCGACATCATTGTTGGAATGGATTGGCTTTCCTCTAACCGAGTGGAAGTTGTCTGTTCTAAGAAGCTGCTTCGAGTTCCATTGCCCGATGATCGTGTATTGGAAGTCAGAGGGGACCAAGCAAAACGAAGTGTCAAAATCATTTCTTGCATAAAGGCACGTAAGTGTTTACAGAAGCAGTGTGTAGCTTTCCTGGCTCATGTGGTGGAAAAAGAGAAAGACAAGAAGAGGATACAAGACGTACCAGTAGTGAAAGAATATCCAGAAGTATTTCCTGAAGACCTACCAGGTTTGCCGCCTGTGCGACCGGTAGAGTTTCGAATCGACTTAGTTCCTGGAGCAACTCCTGTCGCTAAATCTCCTTATCGGCTAGCACCTTCGGAGATGCAGGAATTGTCAAACCAGTTGCAGGAGTTATTGGACAAAGGATTCATTAGACCGAGCTACTCGCCTTGGGGAGCTCCGGTCTTGTTCGTGAAGAAGAAAAACGGATCGTTCAGAATGTGCATAGATTACAGAGAATTGAACAAACTGACCATCAAGAATCGGTATCCATTGCCGAGGATTGATGATCTGTTTGACCAACTGCAAGGAGCTCAGTACTTCTCTAACATTTACTTGCGGTCTGGTTATCATCAGCTTAGAGTTCAAGACGAAGACATACCGAAGACGGCATTCCGAACCAGATACGGGCATTACGAATTCATGGTGATGCCTTTCGGATTAACAAACGCACCAGCGGTTTTCATGGACCTCATGAACCGAGTGTGCAAGCCGTATTTAGATCAGTTTGTTATTGTTTTTATCGATGACATACTGATTTATTCCAAGAGCAAAGCAGAACACGAGCAGCATCTCAGAAAGATCTTGGAACTGTTGACAGAACAGAAGCTTTACGCCAAGTTCTCTAAATGTGAATTTTGGCTAAGAGAAGTTCAATTTCTGGGACATGTAGTCAACAGTGAGGGAATACACGTAGATCCCGCCAAGATTGAAGCAATAAAGAACTGGGACACTCCGAAGACACCGACGGAGATACGGTCTTTTCTGGGATTGGCAGGTTATTATAGGAGGTTCATCTCGAACTTTTCTAAGATAGCCTTGCCTCTCACTAAGTTAACTCAGAAGAGTGAACCGTTTGTCTGGGAACAGAAACAAGAAGATGCTTTTTATACATTGAAGCAGAAGTTATGTAATGCTCCAATCCTATCACTCCCGGAAGGATGTGATGATTTTGTCGTTTACTGTGATGCATCCCATCAGGGACTTGGTTGCGTATTGATGCAACGGGACAAAGTTATCGCTTATGCATCAAGACAGTTAAAAGTTCATGAGAAGAATTACACTACTCATGATCTTGAACTGGGAGCCGTAATCTTCGCACTGAAGATTTGGAGACATTACTTATATGGCACTAAGTGTACCATATTTACTGATCACAAGAGTCTACAACACATTTTTGATCAGAAGGAGCTCAACATGCGACAACGCCGTTGGGTTGAACTTCTGAATGATTACGATTGTGTGATCAAGTACCATCCGGGCAAGGCAAACGTTGTAGCTGATGCCTTGAGCCGGAAGGAACGGGTCAAACCCTTGCGTGTCAGAGCAATGGGAATGACTGTGCAGACAAGCTTACACGACAAGATCATGCAGGCACAACAAGAGGTGATCGAACGAGAAAACTTGAAGAAAGAACTTGATTGTGGTGTGGAGAAACATTTGGAAACAAAACCTGATGGACTTGTTTATTACAAGGATCGTATATGGATTCCTGCAGTAGATGAGTTAAGGAAGCTTATGTTCGATGAAGCACACAAGAACAAGTACTCTGTACATCCTGGTGCTGATAAAATGTACCAAGACTTGCGTTCATTTTATTGGTGGCCGGGTATGAAGAAGGACATAGCTGAGTATGTTGGTCGATGCCTTACGTGTGCTAAAGTAAAGGCAGAACATCAGAAACCCTCAGGTTTACTGGAACAACCTGAAATTCCACTCAGGAAGTGGGAACAAATAGCTATGGACTTTATTACCAAGCTACCCCGCACTTCCAGTGGTCACGATACAATTTGGGTGATCATCGATCGTTTAACAAATCTTCTCACTTCTTGCCGATGCGTGAAACTTTCACGATGGATAAACTGGCAAGATTGTACATCAATGAGATAGTGGTACGCCACGGTGTGCCATTGTCAATTATTTCTGATAGAGACAGCAGATTTACTTCAAGGTTCTGGCAATCATTGCAGAAATCTCTAGGGACACAGTTAAATTTGAGTACAGCTTACCATCCACAAACGGACGGTCAAAGCGAACGTGCAATTCAAACCCTAGAGGACATGTTAAGAACTTGTGTTCTAGATTTTGGTGGTAATTGGGATTCTCACTTGCCACTAATTGAGTTCTCCTACAACAACAGTTATCACAACAGCATCGGTTGTGCCCCATTCGAGGCTCTTTATGGTCGAAAATGTCGGTCACCGATCTGTTGGTCAGAAGTAGGAGATAATCGTATCACTGGGCCAGAACTTATACAAGAGACTACAGACAAGATAGCTTAGATACAACAAAGACTACAAGCAACACGAAGTAGACAAAAGAGCTATGCTGATAAACGGCGCAAGCCGTTGGAATTCCAAGTGGGTGATCGTGTCTGTTAAAGGTTTCCCCTTGGAAAGGTGTAGTTCGATTCGCGAAGAAAGGCAAACTAACACCACGATACGTGGGACCGTTCGAGATCAATCGAACGTATTGGTCCTGTGGCCTACAGGTTGAGCTTACCGAACGAACTCAGTGGTGTGCATGACGTGTTTCACGTCTCGAACTTAAAACAATGCCTTGCTGACGAATCACTAGTCATTCCACTTGAAGAGATTCAAGTTGATGAACAGTTGCACTTTATCGAAGAACCTTTAGAGATTATGGATCGCAAGGTCAAACAACTGAGGCGAAGCCGTATCCCTATTGTAAAGGTTCGTTGGAACTCAAGACGCGGACCCGAGTTTACTTGGGAACGTGAAGATCACATGAAGTTAAAGTATCCCCAACTGTTTGAAGAGGAAGCTGTACCCGATAACAACTCTTAAATTTCGGGACGAAATTTCTTTAACAAGGGGAGACTGTAACAGCAAGTTCCAGATCGTCCGGCAAGTCCGTACGGTACGTGTACTTTCTACAGTAACTATGTGTACTTATATGATTGTGAACAGTATTTGTATTAACAGAATCCTAAGTACAAGAAATTGTTGTACGTATTTTCGTATAAACTTAAATACATTAAGTACAACGTACATTTGAAACATTAGTTGCGTTTATTAAGTGCAAACTTAATTACAGTTAACACAACAAATCATGAGAAACAACTGAACTCAAACAATATTCAGAAACATATCGGTTGCGATCTGATGTCCACAAATGACAGGAATCAGATGACCGACAAGTCAGTACAAGAACAATGTGAAAACAGGATGTTTAGTTGAGTCCGACAGTGAGGAAACACAATTCAAACACAATTACAGTACTATTTCAGAATAACGAACTGACAGTGTGTTTGCGTGGGTGACGATTCACACAAACATATCTGTGAGTTTAGAATTCTGAAATAATGACTGAAAAGTAGAAAACAAAAGTCAGAAAGCAAAACCCTCGTCGTATTCGTTCGGGTGACGATTCGAACGAATTACGCGCGAAGGTGACGCGATCTGACGAAACGAAAACGAAAACACGACACGAACGAAAGTAATTTAATAAAATAAAATAAATAACATTTTACAATTTTGAAACTCATCAAAATAATTAATTTAAACTCTTTTTATTTAAATCCATTTAAATTACGCGTAATTTTCCGGAAACGTAACGAAAACGCGAACCGAGCAACAAGAACGAACCCGAACACCACTTTGGGTATAAAAACCCTAAATGAACAAAATTTATTCATTTCACCCACCTCCAACCTCTCTCTTCTCCAAATTTCCGGCTACAAGAAAACCCTCCATTTTCACACCTTCAAATCACCATAACTTTCTCATTTCTCAACGAAATTGAGTGATTCTTTCGCCTAAACGAAGCTCTTGATGCCCTCTACCCAAAAGTACAACAGATCTAAGCCAAGCTTCACTGAATCGCGAGGTAAGAGGCTGTGAAAGTAGCGAAAAATAGGGTTTTCTCACCCTTTTGTTCTAATCTACTTCTAACCGGCCAAGCACCATATTTCCTCGAACCCTACACCCTCCAACACCATCTCTGACCTATCAACATCTTCGAAATCACCAAGCCAAGCCACGGCCTGAGTTGGTCTAGCCGCGGCCGAACCAAGGCCAGTTGGCCGAAAGAACTAGGCCGAATGGCCCTCTTTCGCCGGCCACCTCTCATTCGGAGCTTCCCTTCGCCAGGCCTCATGCGGCCAGCTTCATTCGCCAGTCCTTCAGTCGACAACCTCAACTACATTCGGCCATTGACCTTCATTCGGCCATACTCCTTCGACAGGCAACCTCATTCGACCGAGAGTTATCATTCGGGAGTTGATATTCGACCAACACCCATGCTCTCTACCTTTTCTGGTTCAGCCTATACACACACAACTACTGATGAAACTCTAGTCGACCAAGGGAAGACAACAGAAAGCTCTTGTGGCCTAGCATGCAACTAACAGGCCCAACATTAAGTTCACTTGGCCCAACAGTAGGCCCAATTGCATTTCAGTCGGCCCAGGATAGGCCCAACAGCCTACTGTCCAGGCCCAAGTGTATCTTGGCCCAAATAATCTGTTCCAGCCCAGTAACCTTAATAGGCCCCAATTATTTAACCAAAAACCTTGTTTGGCCCATATCCATTAGGTGACACAAGGACTAAATTGGGCCATTATCGATTTCAGCCCAAAAGAGCCAGGCCCAAGTTGCCCCAAGACCTATTGTACTTCGGGCCTTGATGGAATCCAAGGGGCCCAGAAAAATCAGCTCAAGGCCCACTGTTTTTGGCCCAAGGCCACGATTCTGGCCAACAGCCCAATTTTTTAGGCCCACAGTTGTTTCAGCCCATGTAAGCAACGCCCAGCTTGGCCCACGAACTATTTTGATGAAGGCCTGAGACAAAACTCATTGGACCCAGCAAAATCAGCCCGAGGCCCACAGAAACTGATCCAAGGCCTATTGTTGAGGCCCTTGTCCTCATTTTGGAGCCACTTTACTATTAACTTGGCCAACAGCCTACTTCTGGCCCACTTTTGAATCCTACAGCCCATTCCAACTATAGGCCCAAAAAATCTTGCCTGGGCCCACCTTTGGCCCAACAATTTCCCTTGTGGCCCAATAGAGGCCCATAAGAACACTTGAACTCTAGGCCTTGCAACATTTGGCCGGGCCTTTGTATTCAAATAGTCCAAATCATTGTCCCATACTTTCAAATAAGCCACACAACCCTCAATTGTTCAAGAACTATTCCAAGGCCCATAGATTTGGGCCCAAGGCCCAACTTATTACACAAAGGCCCAACAAGTAACTTGGTCACATTGTTCGGTCCATATGCTATGATTAGGCTCACATGGGTTCACTACATTTCATAAGATCAAAACAAGATATGTCAAAAGAATGTTTGCTTAATTAATTCATAATTATGCAATAAATGTTCAAAACGTACAAGATCAACAAAGATGAGTTGGAAACTAAGCACCAAGTCTTCCATCAAAACAAATGACTTATAACTAATGACAAGATGATAACTTATAATATCATTGACTTGAATCAAACATATGGGACCGAACAGGGATCATGACCAAGTCTTACGCGTATTAGCCAACTTTAGGGCTAACACCTACATCTACACACACAAAACTCTACAAATTTATACTTATAAGTCTTAACCTCGTGAAATCAATACAGGAACGTGAAAAACAAACTAAATTACAATACAGAGCGCGTGCAGTCTTTCGTTTAAGCTAAGTCAACTCAACAGCTCACCACGTTTAAGCTAAGTCAACTCAACAGCTACAAGGTGAGTTCATTGCCCCTTTTCTAAACATTTTTGTTTTAAAACGCGGGGCTGAGAAGCATGCGTAAACTGTTTTATGTAAATTGTTTACTTGAATGCTTTTATATGTTTGACATGTATAAATGATATCCTAGACTCAGGTTTAGGTAACTGTTACGTACTAAAGAACTATTTTCAAAGAACTATTTCAAGAGTGGGATGTCAAAGGACTAACGATCTATTTCAAAGAACTAAGTACAAAGAACTATTTTAAGGGGAAATCTGGGAAATGCTCAAAGATAACATGTGCCAAAGAACTAAAGAACTAAAGAACTATGGACGGTCTAAAGAACTATGAAAGCCTATATATCAAAAGATGTCCTAGCTAGACTGATTGATTATAGGTCACATGTTTGATGAGATTTACAGCTCTCCTTCACTACTAAGTACCTTGATTGACAGACTAGTCTACTCGAGTTGACCAAAGGCCCCAATCATTAGGACTTAGATTTTATTAAATGTTTGTTTATTTATTTACTTAAACATTTGTAACTGCTTATACAATTACTATGGTTGATCATGTTGTGTGATGAACTTCTGAAATCAACATGGATTTCAATTGATTGTAAACACAGGGACAACAACAGAAGAACTTATGGAATGGTGTTAAGGGTAAAAACGCCTAATTATCATTAACAACAATGTCCTATGCGGATTAGTATGTGGTGGGACGTCGTCTGGGCGGGGTTGTAGCCTTGACCCAGGGGTATGCCCTATATATAAGCATACCGATCTGGATGATACATGTGGTGTTAATGAGGTTAGGGTCTTTACCGAAAGAAGGGTTCAAAACATTTTCAAATTTACAAAACTATATGAACTCACCAACCATGTGTTAACTTGATCTTTTTGCATGACTTCTCAGGTGATGAACAGGTCAATTAAGAAGTCATTACTTCTGGGCTAGGACTTCAATTAGAAGACTTAGTATTTTGGACCTGCATACTTTTGAAGACATCATACACATACCATTTTGTATATCTTGTGTAAATACAAGATAGAAACTTATGATGTTAATAGTAGATTTACATTGTTAAATTATAAACAATACTGATGTAATTTAACTTTGTAATTCTATCATATTTAGCATTTCTCATTTATGTATCATGTGCCATATAACAATCTGATCAATCCGATTATCACTCACGATATCGCGCCCCGGGAACCTTCCGCCCGACGGGACAACCGATCATATCCCGCCGGCTCGGGGTGTGACAGTTGCGGATGATATGAGGATTCGGGAACAAGAAGGTTCGGCTCCATGAGAGTTTCCTGCTAACAGGTTCAGTAACCCTAGGGTTCGGCCATCTATGCGCCCCACGAACCCTGCATTCTGCGCCATTCATCATCACCATTTCAGCAATAATCACTTGTCCTTAGGTCGTGTTTGTAGTAGGGATAAGCGATCTTGTGTTCACGAGGAGGAAGAGTATATGCAGTAGAGTTTCTAAGCCTGTTGGTTGTGTGGGTCGAATCAACACATAAAAACCCTATTTTCACCACACTTTATGGCCTCATACCTTGAAAATGGCTGGTTAATCCTTCCGATAAGCTGTACTTCCTTGTAGATCTCGTTGTTAGCTACGCGTGGATACCAAAATTGCACGATTTGACCAAGATTTGAGCTAGTTATGGGGTCTTGAAGGTGAAGATTTCTAAAGAAAAGGAGGTGACGGTTTTGAGAGAATTTTAGTGAGAGAGATGATGTAAAATGAAATAAATGCCTTCAATTGGTGTTTAAATACCCCGAGGGTATCCGGGTTCCTTTCTGTTGCTCGGCTCGTATTTTCGTCGCGTTTCCGGATCGTTATGCGTGTTTTTCGTAATTAAAATAAAAAGGTTTATTTTAGGGCGTTTAGACTATAATTATTATTAGAAATTACTTTAAACATCGTTGTATTAAATTATTCATCGAATTATATTCTTTTTACGCAGTTAGTTAATTTGTTCGCGAATTATTAAAATAGTTTTTTTAAATTCATTTATGATGAGTTTCAAAATTGTAAAACAGGAAATATTATATTTCCTTAGATTTATTGTCGTTCGTTTCGTCAGAACGCATCGCCATTGCGCGTATTCGTTCAAATCGTTATTCGAACGAACACGAAGATGGTTTGGCTTTCTGATTCTTGTTCTCTACTCTTCAGTCATTATTTCAGAACGTTAAACTCTCAAATCATTCGTACAGATCGTCACCTATACGAATAATTTGTCTGTTTAGCATTTTGTAACAACAACCGTTATGGTTTTGTTTTGTTTAACCTCACATACGTTTATACACAATAGCATCAAATCAAGCATCTGTGTTTCAACCCTGTGTTGTCTGATATGTTTCTGACTGTTAAACCCTAAGTTTTTAGTCAGATTTCAGACAATCGCATAATAGTTTTCGTGTTAAACATTATGTATCAATAGCATAAACATAGTTTCACGTAATGTGTACCTGAGTTACTGTGCAATCTACAGTGCAACTTACTGTTCCGGTAACGATTCCGGCACAGATGTTACATTAATCCTGAGCCGAAACTGGGGGCACGGTGTTCCCGACCAGCCCCGGTTCGGTGGTTTCTTCTTCGCCTCCTTCCCGAAGTCGACTCCGTGCCCTCTAATAAACGTTTTAAAAAACAAAGGCTCAAGAAAATATTAATATTCCTACTTTTTATGGTAAAGGAAAAAATACTTTCCATTTCCAATGGTGTAGATGGCCTCTTTTTCTTTTTCCTTTTATACTATGTAAACTCATTTCAATTTAAACTTCCTTAAACCATCTACACAATCCATAATCTAACGCATATATAGTTCGGTAAAGTATATATTTAACGATTTTTATTACGTTAAATATAATAATAATAATAATAATAATAATAATAATAATAATAATAATAATAATAATAATAATAATAACAACAACAACAATTTGAAAACACACTTAAATATGCAAATGTAAAATTTGATTTTTTTTTTTTTTTGCATTTAAATATGTAATGTATGTTATTATAGTAAAAAAAAAATAAAAATAAATTATAAATGATTGTTACCCATATGTTACAGATGACGTTTTACGTTTTGTAACACTAAAATTAAATATGCAGAGCCAGCTCCCCTTTAGAAATCTAGAGGCAAGGGCTCAGGACCCCCAAATTTTTGGGCCCCAACTCTCAGGCCATGTAAATATGTAACATATGTATAACAAACACGTACATATAACCTTTTTTTATTTTCTTATTACAACATATATTACGAACATAAACAAAAAATAAAAAAATAAATAATATATAAATGTTCAACGGAACTTTTGTGGATTTTCTAAACTTAAGTGTGTATCAATTTATATATATATATATATATATATATATATATATATATATATATATATATATAGGATGTGAAAATAGTTAGTAGCGTTTGTATTAAATCCAAAAGGAATGGTGTCAAAATATTGTAAAATTTAAATATAAAGTAGTTTATGATATTGAATCAATATTGCTTAATGATAGCTCTATACGATAACTTTTAAACTTCTAGAAAGCATATTGGTCATTAGTAGCTTTTTTCAATTCAATTAAAAAAGAATATAATAATAAAAGAAATAGTTAAGTATACACAAGGTCTATGCGTTAAAACCATTATATCATACCAATTTCTCTTCAATAATAAAAAAAAAGTTAATTATATAGAAGGGATGAGTTCGGTACATCAACAAAAAATGTCGATGTCAAAAATGTGTGAAAGTCTAAGTCTTATATAATACTAATTTTGTCGGTTCGATGCTTGTTTCGCATCTTGTTCAACCCTCTCCATGGGTGAAACTCTTCAAGGGTGGGGGCGTCTCTTTTTCCGCCCGTAATGTTCATATTTCGGCCGAATTGTTATTTTTAGTTACAAATATTGGTTTGACCCTCCTCACTTCAAAAAATAAACATGTATTCTGGGTACCATAATCAAGCTCTGCCACTGACCTCTCTTCTCTATCTTTAAAAATATAAACACATAGATCAATCTAGACAAATAAACTTTATCACACAATCTTATATTAAAACTTAATTATAGTGATATTGTTTTTTCCACCACAACCTATAATGACAGCCATTTTGATTGAGATATCGCCTAACTAGTAAACTTTTAATACCACTTTTAGGTACCTAAAAGATACAATAATTTATAGCACGATAGATATTCAATTATATAAAAAACAAAACCAAATTTCAATAACTTCTTGTACCCAATATACCCAAAACTCAAAACCCTAAAATTGGTATTTTTAATTAATTTTATTTTCAAGAAAATAAGGTATTATATATTTTTATTTTGTTTTTAGTAGCTTTTGTTGCTTGCTTAATGCATAAGTATTAAACTATCACTATAAAGATTCAATCAAAGCCGTTGTTTCTGGAAGTCAAAGCCCACACCAATAAAGGCTAAAAAAAAAAAAGAAGGAAAAAAAAAGAAAAAAAAACAAAAATTGAAAATAGCTGCCTCACCAAGTCACCAACATACAACCAAACAAAATAAAAGTTTTGGGTTTAAAAGCTCTTTTCATATAAAGTTTCATGCCATGATTCAATTGCTTTGACGAGCCTTCTACTATTATGGTTTGGTTTATGCACTTTGAACATAATTTTTTTTCTTTCTAAATCATTGGTTTGTATTGAACTTTTTTTTTTAAATGATACATATATTCCTTCTTTTCATGATTAATATCTATAATTTTTGTTTGTTAAAAATTAATCATTTCCACCCTCCAAAATTTATAAATATCATTTATTGTATGGATCAATAAATATTTAAAAGTCTAAATTTATAGAGTTTAACGAACATTACCAGAAAGAAACACTTGTTAGTTTTATAAGGAATGTAAAGTTTGTTTTCTTGTTGTTTTTTATTAAATATTAGAAGTTGCATGTTAACTAACTTTTAATAAACTATATATTTTAATTTTTTGTATATACCCCCTATTAAAGATAAATATTTTCTAATTGTATTAATAACATGATTATATCATAAGCATTTTTTTAATTTTATAATTTTCTTAGAAATACATTATATTTTATTTAAAATAAATAATTTAAGAAAAACATTTATTTAACCAACTTAATACACATATTATAACTTAATAAATTAATAAAACACATGGATCCCTCAAATTTCTTGTATTTCAAGCACACCACCATCATGGACCCATCAGTAGGCAGCCACCAAGACCACCACCACAACCACTCTCTAGCCTCAATCAACCAAAAAGAACATACTTTCCCCTTTTACCTTTTCTTTTTTTTTAATGGCTAATTTTTGGATCACTTACAGATCACTAGAATATCATCGTGTCATTATCAGTACTATCTTATCATATCTAGCACAAGTCATCAGTTCTGCAGGAGAAAACTCTATACTTTAAGAAAACTCTTTTGAAATTCGAACTCAAAACCATTTGATTCTCAAGTCTTATTTCACCACCAATATATCGTTAGACTTTAATGCATTTGATACCTTCTCTTTATCCCATCAATGTAACAACACCCTCTCTATATATTAACCTTCCAATGATTCATCTTATGTTTCTTTGTCATTCTTTCATTTGTTTGTCATATACTTAAATACTTTTAAACGTACACTTCTTCTCAACATGTCACACCACCTATCACCACCATCGTCACCGCCATCGGTCTACTGCACACCGTCGCCACAATCCAAAACCACCACCCCATCCCCGATCGCCCGGTTCTTCCTCTCAAGACAAAAATCATCCATCAAACCATCACCCCTAATTACCAAACATGTGTCATCAACACAACACTCATCATCCGAGTTTCGACCCGACACCCGACTTTTGTTTAGAGCACGACGACATACGAATCCGGCCGTGTGGTGTAGCGCGATTATTTGTCTATTCTTCTGTCTCCTTTTGATATTCTTTGGGATCACCACTTTGATCATATTTCTTGTTGTGAGGCCAAAAACACCTGTTCTTGACACTGGCCATGCAACCCTAAACGTTGTATACTTTGACTCACCGGGTCGTTTTAACGGTGATTTCACTTTTGTTGCAAATTTCTCAAACCCTAACAAGAAACTTGATGTTAAATTCGAGCATGCGGTTATGCAGCTCTTCTTTGAAGACGATTTGATCGGGACTCAATCAATTAGACCGTTTAGCCTACGAAGAAAGCAGACCGATGGGGTGGTGGTTCGGTTCATGTCGAGCTTGGTTTACTTGCCACCAAGCCATGCAATGGAGCTTCAAAAACAGGTTTTGAGTAATAAGGTTTTGTATAATGTGAGAGGAACGTTTAAGGTTCGAGCCAGTTTGGGTGCGGTTCACTTTTCGTATTGGTTGCATGGACGGTGCGAGGTGCAAATGAGCAGCCCTCCATCTGGTTTGCTCATGGCTCGGAGCTGCAAGACAAAGAGGTGAAACCCTATTAATTACAACAAGATATTTTTCTTTGTTTATTTTGTATTTGGTTTAGTTAAAATGGGCCGGTTTTCAAATTGAGATCTAAATTAGCTCAATTTGATGATTTTTTTATGTGTATAGATTGAAATGATGCATTAAGCAGTAAATTATTGGCATTTCTCTTAAAAACGAAATATTGGGTTCAAACTCGACAAAAGGTAAATATTTGAGAGTAGTTTAGCAGCACGTGTATGATACTGTTGTTGTTAAAATATATATGTAATTATGAAAGTTTAGATGAGAATAACAAACAAACATACACAGTTAAATCCTACTTTTAAGTAGGTCTTGGACAGAGATGAAAACAAACCTTACACTTACCTTAAAAAGAGGTAGAAATGCTGCTTTAGAAGAATCCCTCAGATGAAAAGATATTGCCTTTTTTTCTTTTGGATTTTTTTTTCTTTTTTTTTCTCTTCAAAAACATGTTTCAAGTAAACCAAATACATGAGACAACATATGTGAAACACATACACATAATCAACAAAGCATGGCTACAACCAGCCACCAGGGCATAATAAACAACAGGTTGAGCACACAGGATGCGGGCTACACATGCATACAATGAAAAGCAAGAGGCACATATAATCTGCGAAATACACTACGAAAACAAGCAGAAAAGATGCATAAGGAAACGAAACCAATATTTCAAGCATACATTCCTTAATTCTCTGATTATATTTAGATGAGAATAATACATGAAATTATTATTTTTTAAATAATATGTTATTACCTAAACCAAACCAATTTTAATCCAAACCTAGTTTTAATTGTTTTATGATCACTCCATTTTACTATGTTTAATTTCATGGTAATATACTAATATCTATGATAGTTTTTTTTTTTTAATGGCACCTTTCCATATAAAACCTCTAAGAGAGTCAACAATTAAAACTAAATACAAATATAACAAACATTAAACACCCAAAAATATCTATGGTAGTTTTTTTTAAAGGCCAACTTATAATCAACTGTCGAGTACTTCGTACGCGTCCCCAATGGCTAAAGGATACACAAGTTGGCCACTAGTCCAGACGAACGGAGCCTCTATCCCACCAGCCACCAATTCCCAGGGAAAAGCCGACCCAAGCACTCGTCCAAAGGCACGACGGTGGAAGGTCGGTAAAACCGGGTGGGATCAAGAATCAAACTGAGGACCTGAGTCTTCTATCATTTTCTCATCCATCTTACCAATAGAACAAGACATCATTGGTAATATCTATGATAGTTAACTTGCGTTTAAAATCAAAAGCGAAAAATATATGCGGCTTTTTACAATTTTACTAACCACTTTTTGACTATCTTCAATAAAGCAATTTGCTTTATAGCCTTGATCATCGAGCACTTTTTCATTTTACTTTTTTATCACATAATTAAGTTTTGTTTCACATGTTTTCTTTTGTCGATCAGGTCAAAATTGTAATTTTGTCTTTTAGATTTTTCAAATATATATCTACAAATAATTCTCTGATTATATTTTAACACATCCTAAGAATGAGTTTATATCATGTGAAAATCAGATGTTAAGAGAAAAAAAAATCCTTAAATGTTATCTTGGTCATTGATTTGGAATATTGTAAATAAATATATGGTCTACATTAAATCTAAATAAAAAATTGGGTTTGAATAAAAAAATATACTTTAATGTGAGCCATATATTTATTTTCAAGATTGCAAATTAATGACCTAAGTAAAGGTTAAGAGTTTTCTATCTAAGATTGGTTTTCACATCATATAATCCCTCTTAAGAATAATAAATAAAAATAATTATAAAGATATATCTCTTTCATATTTGATTATTAACACCCATTATTGATTATGAATATAAATAATGTATTTTGGATTATAAATATTGATGATAGTTAATGTACTATTAACCAAATAATTTTAATATGAAATTATATTTTATATAACATATATAATACATGTGCCGGGTTATTTCAACCAATGTCATATACATATATAATAGACAAAATTACACATTTGAACCTTTATGTTTGTAAGAAATAACAAATATGAACATTTAACTATCTTAATTACGCTAAACAACATTTAAGTATTTAAGTTGTTTCAACTTTCAACCTTTACATTAACCCTGGTTAGATTTACTAGTTAAATCTAGTCATGTGCAAAAAATGTGATGGTATTCTAGGTATTTTGATCTTTTGTTATTTTTAAATATAAAACCCACTATTCACGTATTATCGTATCTTATTCAATAATTTACTCCAAATTGGGGTGTTTGAAAATTAGGGCTAAAACCCACCCAGAAGGTCACGTGGTTCCTCCCTCTTCGGTTAGTATTCACCCAGAAGTTCACGTGGTTCATCCATCTTCAGTTAGTGTTCGAAACCTAGTGTTGTAGTTGGATAGGATTTATCATTTTTCTTTTTATCATTATGTAACAATGGCAGTAGTAACAATGATAAATCATATCCAACTACAACACTAGGTTTCGAACACTAACTGAAGATGGATGAACCACATGAACTTCTGGGTGAACACTAACCGAAGAGGGAGGAACCACGTGAATTCTGGGTAGGTTTTAGCCCTAATTTTCGAACACCCCAATTTGGAGTAAATTATTGAATAAGATACGATAATACGTGAATAGTGGGTTTTATATTTAAAAATAACAAAAGATCAAAATACCTAGAATACCCATCATATTTTTTGCACATGACTAGATTTAACTGGTAAATCTAACCGGGGTTAATGTAAAGGTTGAAAGTTGAAACAACTTAAATACTTAAATATTGTTTAGCGTAATTAAGATAGTTAAAGGTTCATATTTGTTATTTCTTACAAACATAAAGGTTCAAATGTGTAATTTTGTCTATATAATATTTATTTATTTAATTTATGTAATACATGATATTCTAATCTAGTTAATTAATAATTAATGGTGTTACAAAATTAAATTTATGCGGTATATACTCTTTTAATTAAATATATATATATATATATATATATATATATATATATATATATATATATTTAGATCGATAGGATAAAAGCTGTAATGTTAAAATTACTTAAAATACTAACCAAACGTATATTTGGCTTTCATTTAGTGCTTCTTTCAAATAAAAAGATTAAAATAGTAATTTTTGTCTTTTAGATTTTCTATTACAATCATTTGTTAAACAAGTACTTTTTTAGTCACTCTTGCTTTACACAAAACCTATATGAACATATAAACATGTTTTAAATATGAATAAGATGTATGACCATATTCTAATAAAAAAGTAATATTATTTGACATTTTTTTCAAACCTTGTATTTATAACAATTTAAAAAGATTCTAAAATAGAAAGATAAAAGAACTTGTTAATCAAATTTTTAAATAAAATAATAATTCATTCTTTTTTAGGAGCCTATTATACAATATCATAATATTATGGTTTGTTAAAATTCTCTTCTAAGTATATAAAACCTAAAACAAACAAACTCAGTCGGGTGTTACGCTTTCAAAAATTCTCATGAGTCGTGAAAAAATGTAGATTGTAAGATTTTTATCCACTATATATGTGAATTAAATAATATTTTTAAGTTATATTATGGTTACAAAGATAAAATAAATTCTTAATATTAAATTTGTGATTTCTCTATTAGAACGACCAATTGATGTCACTCAAACTTATTTTTTATATTAATAAATGAAAGTTGTTAAGAAAAATTTTAATTACATAGATAAAATCTAAACTTTAGAAACTTGGGAGGTTAAAACAATACTTTACAAAGTTAACAGTTTTGAGAAATTATAAGTTGAGAGGTGAGTTTTGTCGGTGACATTTATTACTAATGCGTGTTGTTATTGTGTGCTACTAAACGTTAAGCAACGGAGAAAATCTCTACACGTTACGACCAGGGATGGAGGATAGAAGGAGCCTGGGTGTGCCCCGGCCCCCTTGTTTTTCGCTCAGAAGGGTCGATATAATAGTATTTCGTCGGAAAATCCTTTGGTTTCCTTCGTTTTCTTCCTAAAAATCATTCGGCCCCCTCCGTTTTCATCCTAAAAATCCTTCGGCCCCCTCCGTTTTCTTCTTAAAAATCCTTCGGTCCCTTCCGAGCTTTTTTTCAAGCCCCGTCACTGGTTACGACTCGTTAAGATATGTAATTGTGTCACTTTATGTAAGAAAATGAAGCAATATAAAAACGATAAAGTTGAGAAATATTTGAAACTGACCTTGAAGCATTAAGACATGTACATGTGTTGCAATAAAGGAATCAAACTAAAATGTATTATATACAACTTAACCCATCTACGACTAAAATTTATGTCAAATGTAGATTGACTCGAATATAAATCATATCATATTTAATTATTTGTATCATATAGTTAGTATTATTTAATTATACTATTATATAGTCATTATTAATTGTAGGGGATTAACTCGTACGTTGTGACAGTTGTAACATCGCATTAAACAGAATAAAAACATGATTTTATATATCAAAACTCATATTAGACAAACTTTGTCAATCATTCATAAAACCTCAAATTGCAAACCAAAAAAGTTTTAAAAAATAATAATGATGATATAGCTACTCAATTAAAACGGCAATGATAACATCCCGAATATTCAAACACAGACAAAAAAATAAGCGCAATGACTGTCAATCCGTCTTAATTAGAAGTAGCAGTAGTGCTCGAAGTTGCAGCAGCGGTGGCAATAGCAGTGGCAGTGGCAGTAGCCGTAGCAGTAGCAGTCGTAGTAGTTTTAGATGTTGTAGTGGTGGTGATCGTGGTGTCCGTAGTGGTTGTGGTAGTCGCAGTCTTAGTAGTCATAGTGGTGTTTGTGGTCATACTTAGGCTTGTAAACGAACCGAACAATTCATGAACTCTTCGGCGGGAAGTTCGTTTATGTTTGTTTATTTATGTTCATGAACTCTTAAGTTATGTTCGTTTATTTGTGTTCGTTAATGTTCGTTAATTATGTAATGTTAGTTTATGTTCGGTTAACTATCTAATTTACGGATGATTTATACTTACATTTAAGAGATTTGTCGTTTGTGTTCGTTTATACATGTTCAATTGTGTTCGTTTATGTTTGTTCAATAGTGTTCGTATTCTTTTATGATTGTTTGGTAGCGTTAAGTAGTGTTTGTTTATTTTGGTTCGTTTGTGTTCACTTATGTTCATGCACAGTTCGTTTAATTTATTTATGAACGAACACGAACACAAAATTCATGTTCGTTAATGTGTTCGTGTTCGTTCGGTTCTTTTCAGGCCTAGTCGTACGTGGTAGTGGTCATCGTCATCGTCGTTGTCGTGGTAGTAGTGGTGGTAATAGCGGTCATCGTAGTGGTAGTGGTGGTAGTAGATAGACAACGTACATATAAGCTTGTCCTTAATTAAAGATAGACAAGAGATTGTGTGTTCAACTCTTGCATGCATGCATGCATGTAAGTATGTAACGAAGAATTAACTTTTAAACAGTAAAAAACATTTAATAATTCTAATCATGATCTAAGTAAACATGAACGGATCTTGCTTTGGGCCCGGGGGACTCGGCCCACCATATTTTTCGGTCATAAGGGTCGATTTAGTAGCATTGCGTCGGAAAATCCTGGGGTTTTCTTCGTTTTCTTCCTAAAAAATTTTCGGCACCCTCCGTTTTCTTCCTAAAAATCATTCGGCCCCCTCCGAACTTTTTTTCAAGCGCCGTCACTGTAAATAAATAAATATATATATGTGTGTGTGTGGCATAAATTAATTAATAATACACAAATTGCTGCTATATATAATGTATGTTATTTGAATGCATGCAAGAGACAATGAATAAAATTAATAAATACTGAAAAGCAGCGTGAATATATAATTGTAATCAAAACCATCAGCATCATGAGGTGGAATTCGGTTTTAAAACTAAAGATTGTAAATACTTACAACACCTTAATAAAATAAAAAACTTTTATTTATATAGAAAATCATGGTAAAGTTGAGAAACCAGCATTATCTATAATTAAGTAGGGAAAAAGTTGATTCTTAAGAAGATGCTTCAATGAAGCACTCTTTGTTTGAATGTGTGGGGACATAAATATTGGGTGCTTCTCAAAAATTAAAGTGTTCTTTTTACATGCAATAACAACATCTATTGAGAATAATATCATGTCATTTTTACCGAGCATATCAAGAACATTTCAAGGTGATACATCACAATGTGTAAAAATATGGATTAGTGAAATAGGTTTATTATTTTCCACAAATCCGTGGTGATCAACTTATGAATGGTTTATGTTTTGTTATTTTAGGTATTTCGATTTTTATGACTAGTACCTTACTTTTTGTGGTTCGAACTGAATGATGGCTCTTTAACATTTTAAATTAAGAATGGTAGTTTTGGTCACATATTATCTACTTTCTTATTGATATGTTTATAACCGCATGAGACGTAACATCATTGTAAGTTTAGGCCTAAAACAGTTACAGTGTTGTAAGTGAAAAACTTACAACGATGTTACATTTTAATAGTTGATGAATTTTCGCAAACTCATAAAAGAAAAAAGTGTTATAGATGTCTTACAATGATGTTCAAAAAAAATCCAAAATTTGGCTTCATCTTGACGGGTTATTTCGCGTTAATGCTTTAAGAATGAGTTATTATTTGAACACGTTTATATATAGAGAGAGGGAGGGAGAAGAAGGTTCATAAAAAAAATCATCATTTTGGAGAAAACCAAGAAAACTCATAATAACAAATAAATTTTAAAAAATATATATATAATTTTTTATAATAAGGTTAGAAATGTTATAGTAATAAAGAAATTTTTGAAAAAAATATGTAGATCACGAAGTTGCGTATATATAACTCAAAAAGTTTTGAAAAAGTTATATGTATGCAATCAGTATGCGTATCACGCAAGTTACATATATGCAATAACCTAAAATACATATTTTTTTTATTTTTTTTTCCTTTTTTGCATTTCTTATCTCATAATAAAAGAAAAGAAAAATGAAAAAAAATTAATTGGTAATGATTGTAATTAGTTTTCTTAGTTTTTTTTATAAATGATGTTTTTCTAGTAACCAGGAGAGTGTTCCGTTGAAAACCATCATTTTTAAGAAAAACTAAGAAAACTAATTAAAATCATTATCAATTAATTTTTTTTTCATTTTTTCTTTTTTATTTTCCATTATTACAAGGTAAGAAATGTACAAAAAAGAAAAAAATTAAAAAAATATGTATTTCATATTATTACATATTTGTAGAGGGGAAAAGGGTTTACAATGGAAATTTTTTTGAAAAAAGGAGGAAAAAATTCATGGTAACACTTACGTAGAGTTTTCTTCAATATTATCTACGACGAATATTACTGTTGCTTGAACGCTGCGTAAAAAAATGAACGCTCATTCATCTGAATCGGATGATGACTTCATAATTTCCTCCTCCCAGCTCATTTTTTTTATTGTAAATTGGTTTATTTTATAAAAAAATAATGGTTATTTTAGAGAGTGGTGATTATTGTAAGAAGTTGAATGTTAGTTTAACTGAGAGAAGTGTTTATTTATAGTGATTTAAATTTATTATTATTTTTTTTCTCCAACAGTCAAATGCTTTGAGCTTTTTTTTTCTTGCTTCCAACGGTCAAATGCTTGATTATTTTATTTTTTTTTATTTTATTCTTGGCTTCAAACAGTTGCCAGGGGGTGAAAGGGCTTACGCCCCCATCACACACCATAACACATAGCCTAACTATGTTTGATAACATAGATATAATAATTAAAAAATATAAAAAATAAATAAATTTACGGAGTAAAAGCTAAAAATAGCTCGATAAGAGACCCCAACCCGTTTCGTTAATATTAACAGGCAAGAAAATAAGAGTATATCTATAGGAAGATAGACTTCACTAATATGTTGAGTTGACCATCTCCATTGATATGTTGACCATCTGAAATCAACAAGATTTCATTCATCGTCCGTACCAAAATACCTGTCTCCAAACTCACCCATTCCAGGAACAACACGAAACTCTTGATTCAAACCGGTTTCGATCTCGGATGTCACAATCTTTATTTTTGGAAACTCTTTGCATACTACATGCACACCTTGAGGTGCCTGCAAATGTATAAAAATTAAAAAATATTGATTAATTTAAGGTTTTAACAATTATAGTATATCATAGCCAGTATCTAACTTACTGAGATTAGGTTTAGGAATATGATGTTTCCCTCTGGTACACCTTTCTTTAGAAGTAACTTGATAGCTTGGACTGCTGAATTGCCTGCAAAGAAACTTAAATTTGTCAGAAATAAATAAATAAAATAGGAAAAAAAAAACATATCATGATGGTTGATCATTAAAAGCATGGGCGACCCGAGGGAGGGGCGAACCCGACCTCTGTCCCAGACCCATTTTTTTAGAGGGTACAAAATTTTTGATATATATGTATATACAAGGATTCATTCAAATGAAAAGTAACAAGTTGTAGAAAATTAAAAAGAATCATTTGTATACACATGATTTAAGGGAAACAAAAAGTAAGTTCCTTTAAATTATAGGAAGTTACTTTCATGCCCTTTAAACTAGGGGTGTTCATCGATTGGACTAACGGTTTATTCGATTTAATCTGTTTTCAGTTTTTTTTCCTATCCAAAAACTGAATTGAATTCGAGAAGTGGTTCGGTTGTTTCTAGTTAAAACCGATTAAAAACCAAATAAACCGGTTAAAAATCGAATAAACTGATCCGAATAAACCGAAATCAACCAAATAACCAAATTCAACCTTATATAATATCAACAAGATCGTAAATTAAAATTTGAATTCGGTTTAGTTGGTTAACCAAACAAACCAAATTCTAAATAATTTGGAACCGATAACCAAACCATAAACCAAATCAGTTCGATTTTTTTTCAGTTATGAATACGGTTTGGTTTTCATTTGTTTTGAACACCCATGCTTTAATATTTCAATTCGCTAAGGGGCCTTTTTTCGGCTCATCCTGAACGTCTCAATTCTCAGGACCACCCTTGATTGAAAGCTTATAAAAAAACATAAAAAAAATACATAGCATAATGGTTGATCATTAAAGTTTATCCCAAACTTGGTTTAAGAAAGCACGAGGGATTCCATGGCACTCAGATCATGAAACCCGAAGCAGGAGGCAAGAACTTAACCTACATAAACCGTTGGTTAGGTAAAGCGAGGCTTAATGTAACTGAAAACTGTATCGTTGTAATCTCTTTTACATATCAGCCTTTAAATCTGGTAAACGAATCATAATCTCTTCGTACTTTTGGTTGTTTTTACATATCAGCCTCCTACAAACCCTAATTGTGATAAATTTTAACCCAGATGTACATGAAGCTCTGCCTCATGTGTGCTTTTTAAAACCATGTACCAAAAATGGAAATGTTGAGTGAGTAGGCATGCCTGTTCCTAGTATAGGATCCAACAACAACACGTGTCTTTCGGAGATGTCTTGTGGCAGTTTTTCATATATCAACTGTTTTACAGTTAGGATGATGCATTAGGAGTAGGATACATTTCCAATTAGAAAAAAACAGTGGTTTGGTAAAGTCAAACCTGTTGACCATTGTCGCCTTCCCTATGAATAAGAATCTTTCCGATTTTAATACCCTTACAACAAGCTCGTAACGCATTTTCCATGCTCTCACCACTGCAAACATTTTGGAAACAATGTGAGTGTGCATACTTTCATAGCTCATTAAACATAGTTCAACATTTCAAAGAGGAGACTTGTTCAAATACCTCCTAATAACAGAAACACCACATAATCTCTTGCAGAAGTCAACGCCTGTGTATACAGACCCTGCCATAACGCAAAACACAAAACTGTAATGAAGAGAAAATGACTAGCTGGTTATGGCACTTTCACGATTGTGTATAAATATATATATAGAAGGTTCTGTTGTCAACCCTCTCGTATTGTGTTAACCCGTATAACTCTGCCAAGATCAATCAAAATCATTGTTTTTTTTAATATCATTATATTACACATATACAACATTTTTTGTATGCGTAAATTCATCATCGTTTAATATTAAAAAACAGTGTAAGTTCTGGTTACTTTACCACGATTTATGATTTTCAGTTGAATGTAAGTTAAAGTTTTAAACTGTTTTTAAATCTTAAACGGTGATGAATTTACACATACACATTAAAGAAGAAAGTGTTGTACACGTGTAATAATGACATTAAAAAACAAAAATATGGATTGATCTTGACGGAGTTACAAGGGTTAAAACAATAACAGTAGGTTATTATAGGATGTAGATCATATATATGTATGTATGTGTGTGTGTGTGTATCACGATTACATGATTGAAATTGCAATGATCAGTTTTTAACATCATTATAATTAAGATTTACTTATTATTTAGGACAATAATATTTGAAAAAACAGGTAAGAAGTTGCAAAACAAAAGTTAATTAGTTAGGTCCAGAAAGCTGAGGCGCAACTCGGGTAACGGCTCAAGAGGGTCATTGGTCCATATGAGTTTATTTTAAAACCAGCCAAAAGGGTTGAGGTGACCAGCCAACACCTTTTTGACCCTTTTCCAGTTTTGTAATCATCAGTATATAAAATACAATTTAAAACCATTTTTAAAATAACAATATCATTTTAGACAAAGTCATAAAACGTTTTATGATGTTGTAAGGAACATGTGATTAAATGCTGTATGACTTTTAAACCATTTGACCATTTCCGATTTATCCAAGTCTTTTAAAATTGACCCAAATTAACATTAGTGGGTTGAGAATAATGCATCCAAATGAGATTAAAATGAAAGAAACAATGACTCCAGAACACCATACGGAAACTAATGAATAAAAACAAATCACTGTTAGATGTTAATTTAGCCGTGGATCTTTCACGAAGCAACCTCTCTACCACATTGGGGTAGGGGTAAGGTACGTATTCATCTCTGCCCCCTCATACCCTACAAAGTGAGATTACACTGGGTACGTGTTGTTGATGTTGTTAGATGTTAATTTACAATCCTTTTTTTTAATAGACCAATTTAGTGGGATGTTGTGTATACTTCAGTAAATTTTCGAAAAGAAAACCATGCAACCGTTGGAACCAATTGATATAGGAGTATATGACATGGATTATTTGCAAGGAAAAGTTGCTGCAACAATTTTATTAGAACCAAAAAATGATGCGTATAAAACATTAACTTAGGACTCCTATTTATCCTAGACAGATTCTTGGAAAACAAAACTCCTAAATCTAATAAAATTCCACCTAAATTTGCATGACTAACAACCGAATAAAAATACCCAAATAAATTAATCAAAATAACCTTATCTACATCTTAGACTCATTAAATAAAAACCCAATAATTATCTAAAACCCAAACTCAACTATTTAAACTAAACTCTAAACTAACTCAACCCATAATTCCGGATCACAGCCTTTTCCTCCAAGCAATCATGTTTCACTAGATCAAAATTAGCCTAACATCAACCAATTTAATATTTGGCAATATATTTTATTTTATCAAGTTGACTAATAATCAAAAATAAATAAAACTTAAAGACTAAATTTCACTAGTGAGTGCAAAAGCTTACCAGTTGGAGTTGTGACCTGTTTTTCTGTAAAAGGCAAGTGTCCCAAACCATGCTCAACAACCTGTTGCATGTGTTGTTGATATGGAGTAATTTCCAGTTGAAAATTACAACAATTATTCACAAACAAAAACAATTAAAAAAAGAGAAAACTATCAAAAAAACAACTGACCAAACGAATCAATCGATCAGAATAAAAAACAAAGTCATGTTTTGTTGTTTGAGCATCACGTATAAGCGTATGCATACCACGTATCTACATAAAAGAACAAGCAATACAATTTATAAGAGAAAGTGAGACAATATGATAACTTGGAGACATATAAAGGGCAAAATGCATGAAATGAAATTGAATTATATATGTTTTCCCGGTTGTAGCAACCAACTATAATTTATGTGAAATATAAAAACCAATTTATATCTTGTTAAAGAATTTAGCAACAAACTTTTTTTAGAAGGTACAATTGAGTAATATAAATTCCAAAAGGAGATCATTTCTTCAAATAAGTGAATTTTTTATTTCTTTCACATAAGCAGTTTTTGCAAATATGGCATCTGATGCGCAGATGGCATTGCATCAATCAGAAGGTAAATTTAGTTGAAATGAGGTTGCTTGTTAAAATCCATAATAATTTAAAGTTAGATCGTGTAAACTTTTTTTCTAGATCATGTAGTTTGCACATTATAAATAGATGGAACTTCAAAATATTACCTGAAAAGTTGAGTGAATAACATATAAATTGGGATATATTTTGCAAAGATCATGTTGACCAAGTTTTGTCCGAATGTGCTGAACAATTAAATCTATAGCTACATGGTTGTCTCCTCCACGCGGGATGATGATGTCAGCATACTTTTTTGTTGGAAGTATGAAGTTATCAAAGGAAGGCTTCACAAACTTTGAATACTGCACATTTAGAATTAATACAAGTGTCACTTTCAACCTGTTGACTTACGAATGGGTCAATTTCGTTTGTGTTTTACGTTAAACAGGAAAAATAAATCAAAAAGAAGATAAATAAAAAGGTAACATGTCAAACGGGTTGAAAATCACACAAGGACTATTAAATGTCTACAACATGATAAATTGTTTTTGCATTTGGACAAAAATAAGTGTTTGCGAGTCAACCCAACCTGGTCAAATGGTCTAGTCCACCTCTTACTAGAAAATGACCTGCTTTGGCCCAACCCATTTTCACCCATTACCCCACCCACCTATTCGCCTACAAGAAATAATCTGAAGATAACTCCAGTTAATTAATCGACCAAGATCCATGAAAAGGTGCTTCTTTCTGGAATGGAAGACCTTTAGCATTTTACATACTAGAATTTTCTATCAAGTATATTATTTTGCTATCATATTTGTTCTGTTTGTTTAAACCAAACTTTAATTAATTGATATGGCTTTCTTCAATTTCTAATGTTCTAAAAAAATTTCATTACATCATAGTTTAAACTTATTAATTGTGAAGTACAAATGTCATAATTTGATTCTTATTGTCTTATAGAAAGTTGAATGCAAAAGAATGTCATATTAACAATAAAGAACATGCAAATCAGGGTTTAGTGAAAGGTTAAGCCTATCAAAAAAATAACCTCAAAAACTCAGAAATTTTTAGAAAACAAAAAAGCATATATCATGCATGTTGTATGGAACATTATATTACATATAAAAACACAATTTAACACTAATTTCCTTAGTAAAGGTTAGGAATTAACCTGATCAAGAACCATACCAATCTCTCTTCCCTTTTCACCAGTATCACGCCTTATTCTTCTCGCCAGACGTACATCAGCATCTGCATTAAAGGCAACATCTTAGAGACTGAAATGACTTAACACACAGGTCAATGAAAATGTTCAAATATTAGTCAAACATCTAAACATCCCTAGATTAATGCAAAACCGAATGGAACTTGTGAATTCAATTTTGGATTAAATATCATCAGCATCTTGTAGGTAGACAGTAGGCATATAATGTAAGTTTGGATTAAAAGTTTGACAAAATGGAAAATTTTGCATTCTTAATATATATATTATATAGATATATACTTTTGTCATAGAATTAACAATGAGAACCAACAATTGTTATTCAACAGTAATTCCAGAGGTTAAAATGGTATTTTACAGTCATTAAGACTGCACTAACAAAAAAGAAACAATATTTACAGATACATCATTTACTTTCAACAAATATCATTTATCTAGACACACACTTTATAGGAACAACACTAGAAAAATAACAGACAGGCCCAGAGCCATACACATACTGGCTAAATATAAAGAAAAAACAATTAAAATACATTAAACATGTACATTAAGAACCAGATTTATGAGTAAAACGAACCTGTGTCAACAAATATCTTCATGTTCATCATATCACGTACACGGGGATCATGAAAAACAAGTATTCCTTCCAAAATTATCACATCAGAAGGATTCACCTGCAAAAATGTGAAACCTGGCTTACATAGTACATGTAAAAATAGAATATTAAATTTTATTTAGATAATATTTCAAGGAAGAGAGAAAGAAGGAATAATGGAGTGTAATCAAATGCGTTTAAACTAAAATTGATGTCGTTTTTGCAAATTGTATATTACAATTTAGAAAATGTGACTGTGACTACAGATGCATCAAGCAGGTGCATAATTAGTAAAACATGTATGCAAAATAAAATAGCAACTAAAGAGAGCTAACCCTTCGAGAGATACTGTTCTTATAAGTTTTAAAATCATATTTTGGAATATCAACTGATTTTCCATGCTTCAACATTTCCATTGATGATAATAACTTTTCAGTGTCGAAAGCATCTGAAAATAAACACCGGGGAAGCATGATTAGTAAACATTTACAGTCAATATAATGTAAATCTTGGTGGGTAAGATTAACGGTGGAAATGGTAAATATTTGATACGGGTCAGATTCACATTTATCGATAGCGAATAGCGGTAAATAGCGACCGCTATTTCGTGTTTAGCGATAAAATAATATAAAAATTCAATAAATATTTTTAGTCATCTAAAATAGCATCAATATAAACATTCATAGTTTTACACCACTAAAATAGCTAAAATATGTTATAATTTTTAACTATTAATCACTTAAACAAATACTAAATTACTAATTCAGGGAATTAAAGGCCAAAAAAAAAAAACTAAGCAAAAGTGTAGAATAAATTCACTACATATTTAAGCTGGGTTAGCCTACTCCAATTCTAACCTTCGATCCAATAGTCAAATTCCATCCAGTGATCCAATCCTCGTCCAATTGGGCTTTGGGTATCGTCTAATAGGGTCGTTGTCGTCCAACTGGGGCGTTAGGTTGTGGAACATCGTTCAATTGGAGCGCTGGGGTCGTCATCAACTCGTCAACTACTCGGCGTCATCGCTCAAATGGAGCACAGGGGTCTTCGATTGTGATGTCCAACTCCAATTTTGCCCTTCGTCGACTATTAGGGTTGACAAGTTTAACCCGTCGTGCTCAATTTCTGTTGTCGGTCGTCATCCAGGTAAAAAACCAAAACTCCCGCCTTCCGCTTTCCGACCGCGAAACCCTAATCGCGGCAGCATTTCGCATCGCATCATAGCGCGCTATAGCGCCCGCTATGAACGCTTTCGATAACAGTGGTCAAATTGAACCAGACCACTTTGTTCCAAAAGTTACACAGCATCAGTGAAACAAATATGATTTAAAAAGTTATGTATCTCGTTAATATTTTAATGATTCAGATAAGAAAATTTACTAGGTTTTCTGCATCGAAAGACTAACTTTGTATGACTTCCAACCCAATTGACATGGTTTTTTTAGTTCTATGACCCGATACATATGGAAGTAAAAAAGGATATAAAAGGTCTATGAAGAGTAAACAAGTCACTGCTCTTAAAACTCAAGTAATAATGATGTCATTAGCATAATTTATTTTTATTTACAAATTACAAATTACTAAATTGCGAATTAAAGTAACAAGACCCACCGGGATGATCAAAGTTATGTATTTCGTTAATAGTTTAATTATTCAGATAAGAAATTTACTAGGTTTTGTGCATCAAAAGTACTAACTTCGTATGCCTTCCAACCCAATTGACATGGTTTTTTTAATTCTTTGACCCGATACATATGGAAGTAAAAAAGGATATAAAAGGTCTACGAAGAGTAAACAAGTCACTGCTCTAAAACTCAAGTAATAATGATGTCATTAGCATAATTTATTTTTATTTACAAATTACAAATTACAAATTACTAAATTGCGAATTAAAGTAACAAGACTCACCGGGATGATCAAAGTTGTAATCGTGAACCTTTGAAAGTTCCTCTGGAGTCAAGCTATGATAAAATGAGTCCTGCCAATACACCCAAAGATATGCATGAATTAGATTCCTTTTTTTTTTTTTGAAACAGTATGCATGAATTAGACAGCCAGCTTTTACAGAGTGATTTAAATATAATAACTGGCTGATATGTGAGAGTTAGATTAACCAACCAAAAATTAAAAACAAACCTGGTTGACAAGTACAACTCGCTGATCATGAAGCTGATCAATGATCATATCACCCACTGTTTTCTTCCCAGAAGATGCACCTCCAGCAACCCCTGCTTGGTGATAAAGAAAAAATAAATTAGAAACACGAATAAATACCTGAAATTTGAGGAAAATTCGATATCAAATGACCAAAACGTTGTAATTTCAGGAGGACGGGAGGGGTTAGCTTAGCACTTCTGGGCTTAAAATGAATCCTAAGATTGGGCCTTTTTTATTAATAAAATTATTTTTACTTACAGTCTCAATAATAACTAACCATAATAACTAAATTTAACATGAACACAACCCGTAAACAAACTAGTTGCATTAGAATCCTAATTAAACTCATTGTATAACACCTTAAATGTAAATGCATATTTGTAAATCAATGAACGGTAGTTGTAGATTTCGAAAGACTACAAAACTCTGAATACACAAATTGTAGAAGTGAAGTCAAATACCATTACCACTCATGGGCAAACCCTAATCTCTAAAATTCTTTTGGGGCCTCTAACTTTAGGAGGCCAGAAGCAAGAGTTTTTTTTTTTCTCAAATAGTGCATATGCATGTGCAACTGAGTTTGATTAATAACAATCATATCATCTGTGGATTCTTGAATCTTGTCTGCAACACATACCAATGACAAATGGTTGTTTATGAGGTTTCCCGGTCATTGAAGTCGATGCCTGCTCAATCTGAGTATTTTGTGTCTCCATATTTATGTGCAATCCAGAGAAGTGAACCCTCGATGATGCTTCAGTTAAATCTTTCATTGAATTATAACTCATTCACAGTGACCTTCTGCATCACAAAATCAAACAATCAAATTGACCCAAATCCTAAAGTGATGAACAACATTAATAAAACCAGATTCAAATTTCAAACAGAACATTGATTTAAATGAATTATTAATTTTTAAGCAAATCGATTACTATTCCAATACTGATTTCTGAATTTAAAACACACCCACAACTAGTTGTGATAGCTTTACTCTATATTAATTGTGATATTGTGAAGTTGTGGACCAATCGTTTGAACTCCTTCCAAAAATGATGAAACGTTAGGGTTTTGTACTTCCTCCTGTTTCTAATTAAAAAAATGTTCGAAATCCCTAATTCTTTTAACAAAAAGAGATCAAATGTGATGTAATCATGTAAATGATTCCATATATTCGATCACTTATCGTAATTGCAGCAAAAAGATGTAAATAAAGTTGCACACTAAGAAAAATTACGAAGTCATTCATAAGTGATTCTATAATTAAACAGACCTTGTGAGCTCGATTACGATTGTCAGCTTTAAGGATTAAAGATTCGAGATGTTTTCTTGAGTTAAACCTCAATGGGTTTTCTGGAAAGAATTCAATCAAGTGAAGGTGCGTCTTTAATTTGGATTAGGGCACGAAAATTGGGGGAATTTTCAAATCATTATCGATTTGGATATGATCCAAAATTGGACAGTGAAAACCCCGCAAAGTGACGTGGCGCTGACTAGGATGTGAGACCTAAGGATAACGGCTAAATCCGTGATTTAGATATAGTGGGTCCATCAAGTTTTTTTTTGAACAGCTTGGTACAACGACACCTAAGACGGGATTTCAACCGTCCCCTCGGATTTGACGTTCTGGGGCGTATGCCCGAGCCCACACCAGGCGGAACCCCACAACTGGGTAAACCCCCTGACCTTGCTTCAGCAAATATGCCTCAACCCGGATTCGAACCCAAGACCTCCCATAGGGAAGTCAAGGGGGTAACCATTAGGCTAGAAGCCCTTGGTTGGGTCCATCAAGTTGGAAGGCAATGTTGCTCTCTATGGGCAATGTTGCTCTTATCAAATCGGGTTTGACAGGGTTGTCCTAAGGATTTTAGTGCCCCGAGTGATCTGGAACAAAAAGGCCTCATATGAATTGAAAAATTATGTTTTTATGTTTTATATTTTTAAATATAAATAATTATATATAATACATAAAAGATTTTTAAAATTTTTGTGTCCCAAAAAAATAGGTCCTGGACGGTGGTCGGGTTTGCTCCTTCCCAGAGCCTCCCATGGGTTTTGAACTCTTTACCACTCTATTATTTCTCTTTGTAAAAGGGGCCAATCAAAGTGGTAAATCGTCTTGAAAGAATACGTAGAAAACTGAATTAATTAATATATCTCAAATTATTATTCAGGCAAACATAACTAGTGGGGATCTGGAAAGATCCACCAAAATTCTCCTTATCGGTCAACTATATTAAACGTTTATGCTAGAAACAAACTGATATGGTCAATGGTACACATATGGAGTTACATAGAACGATGGTGCAAGTTGTCCCCTTTCTTCGCTTTCAGCTTTCGTGATTTGATGGTTTTTCACTACTCTCTAGCATCGACTAAACACAAAAAGGAGTTGGTACTTTCGGTGATTCAAACAACTGTTTGACGTATACGAAAGGCACGAAATGAAGCTATTTTCGTAAACAAAATATCACAAAGGAAAAGATCATTGAAGATGTTAAAGTGCTTAGTTACATCTGGGTGAAGAATCGGAACATCAAAAAAAAATCTAACATCAAAAAA
This sequence comes from Mikania micrantha, assembly GCA_009363875.1. NCBI lineage: Eukaryota > Viridiplantae > Streptophyta > Magnoliopsida > Asterales > Asteraceae > Mikania > Mikania micrantha. Next base: position 109,042,885 of record CM018692.1, on the reverse strand, counting down.
ACACAAAATATAACAAACAAATAAACATGAAAAAATTAATAATTATTATTTATTTAAATAAACAATGACACTCGTTTAAAAAAAGTGAAACCATAATATGAGTACTTAATCACGACAACGGTAATAATATTACAAAACTTAAAATGTACAAATACGAACACAATGCTAACAAATAAAATAGAAAAACATCATTTAATTAGTCGTGTTAATTTATAGTATTATTCAATTATAACTGTTATATTATTATTATTATTTAATTAAAACAATAAAGAGACTAAACATAAAAAAAAAATCTAAAAAAACAAAAGAGATGGAATTGTTTTTGAGTAGGAATTGAACCATTGTCCCGCAAAATTAAGGCATGAGCCGCAATCAATCTTCACATTTGTAATTTGCATTGAAAAGTACGCATATTTAATACCTTTTTTTTGAAACTGCGAAGGTCTCAATCGTGTGAACCTACTGTTTTCAGGCCATGTCACCAAGGTCTGGTTACCTGAACCTCCCATGAGCCACCACAACCACCCCAGGAGAAAACCCCACTGGGAAAACCCCAGACCCCCTCAGACTCATTTTTCGCTACGGGAGGGATTTGAACCCAAGACCTCTCATTTGAAAGAATATTGAGACATGCAGTATTAAAACTTATTTAATACTTATTGTTGTTTATAAACTAGGGTTTACGCAGTATCCCCATATTGAATATGATAAAAATATAATCTCAAGTATTAAAACTCAAATAAGACAAAAGTCGTCACTTTGTCTTAAAACCATAAATAGTAAAACACACAAATTTAAAAGTAAACTTTTAATCATAAACCACAAAAGTTACAAAAATAAATTAAAAAATAAAAACGCTCAACCGTGAACGAAGTTGATATGTAAATTGCATATATAGTACTTAAATATTTAATTATTTCGGTGACTAACAAATTCTTCAATTCATATTCTTTCATATCAGAAGTTTAATTAATTTTAAAAGTTTCTCCTACCTTTAACTTTTGTGTTTTGCGATTTATGGTTTCACGACAGAGTTACGGCTTTTATCTTATCCGATTTTTGATATTTAAAAGTATGTTTTTTTATCAAATTCAATGTAGGGTTACAGCCACAACACGGCGAGTAAACCCGTAGTAAAATACATACATATATCAAACTAAGTGACAATCTCATATGTATACCTCTTAAACAAGTGAAATGTTATATAGTTGAGAATAAAAAATGTTATGCTTTCTTGAAAAACACAATATTCATATGTATTTTAAAAAATGAACTTTGTTATAACAGTTACAAATTTTATTAAATTGATTTTTAAATTATTTTTTAATGGGTATAGGAGTATTAACTTTTTTTTTTATATGTAATTGATAAATGTTACTTCAATTTAAGTATACTTAGTCATTTAAATATACATTTAATAAAATTAAGTTAACTTAAAATTTAATTTATATTAATACGTATTATATATATGTTAAAAAGCAAACATTACTTCTGAGAGTGATTTTATTATTTTACGGGTCAATTCCTACATATTATTATACATATGGTACAATACATTTCTGCATACATCTCACTCTCTCAACTTCTCACAATCACCGACGTTGTTCTCTTAGGTTCTCTTCATCAAAATCGGTGAGCGCTACATCATGTTGTTTATACGATTGCCTCACATTGGTTTCTCGGGTCTCTTTCTCCTCTTCGATTCTGGCATGATTAGGTTTTCTTCTGTTTTTTGTTGGTGTCTATTAAAACTCAACGAATGTATGGTATTGGGTAGTCGCCTCTATATATGATTTGAATGAATATTAATGGCTAGCAAGAAATGAAGGAAGCTCAAGTCACCAATAAGTTCATTAGAACTCAAATCTTCGTTCTCACAAAGAGAGAGTTGAAGCCGCAGTCAAAAAGAGAAGGAGAGAGAACGACATATGGGGTTTCTTTGACCATGATGGTGGTTTTCAGAGAGACGACGACCTTCGAGAGGTATGTACTCAACTATGGAAGCAATGACTATTGACGATACTTGCATCCATTTTCTGGGGTTTGGGTATTGGCCCTCCATGGTGATCTTGTAGTCTAGTGTAATCATACTTTTTATTGTTTGTGATCTTGTAGTCTAGTGATATTAGTAACTGACTATATAAGATTATTGTGAATTAAAATTCTTTCAGGTAGAGGAACAAGTAGTATTTAGAACTAAAAATGCTTCTAGAAAACTTGCGTTTTTTTTTCTCATGGAGTTGCTTATAAAGCCCTATGAAGTATGGAGCACGACCCCTATGTATTGAAAGTTGAAACCATTGATTCTATCAAGTATCCAACCATTACAGTTGGCCCAATCCAATTGAAAAGGTGTGGCCTTGGGCTTAATCAATATGACATGTTCACCAAGTCTTTCATCACTTCGTATGAATGTTACCAACTTTTAATTTACAAGTTATTCAAACTTTTTTTTGTATCGATTAAGTCATTCAAGTAATTTAGTGTTTTAATTCTATGTATTTAACCTGAACAGCAGATAATATATGTTGATATAAGTTTGAGTGAATATCTTTTTTAAAAAATGACTCACTTGGATCAAAAATTATTAATTATTTTTTTGTTATTTGTCATATATTAATTAAAATTAATACTTATTAATTCAAGTGAGTCATTTTCTTGAAAAAAATTATTCACTCAAACTTATATCAACATGTATTACATGTTATTAAGTTAAAAACATAGGATTAGAATACCAAAATAATTTGAATGACTTAAATGAGACAAAAAAAAAGTTTGAGTGATTTGATTAGAATAAAATTAAAATTTGGTTACATTTTTACAAAGTTTTCCCTTCTAATAATTACAACATGTTATATGCCTACTTGCCTAGTCAGGTAAGAAATAGATTAAAATGCCAAATTAACATGTCTAATCAATAAGTACATCGTGGGCTTGATGCTAGAGACGAAAAAAGATTCGAGAATGGAACTGAAACTGAAACTTGTTCCGGTTCCTACCCAGTTTAGACCCAAAAAAACTTAGTGATTTCTATCCGGTTCCTTTTTTAGATCGGTTCTTACCCGGGCCTGAAAATCTCGGCAACTCCTACATGGTTCCTAATTTTTTAGGTCGGTTCCTACTCAGTTCCAAAATTGGAATCGGTTTGCCATTTCAAATGACTATATAGCCATCATTTTTGAATTTTTGATTTTTTTTTTGCGTTTTTCTTGCCCATTTTATCTCTGAAACTTGTATAAATAGATGTTTGATAAGTTGGCTGATTATTTCACTTGAAAGCGCAATACTTGAACACAAAAAATGCAAAAAAAAAAATCTCGCTATATTCTTACTTTTCATTCGTATTACTTTCATTTTATATTTCTACCATTATTATTATGGCTCAATCACAATTTTCTATTAGTCAAGATACCAATACGAAGCTTACGACTGTTTGGGTTATTTTTCATAATAAGAACATGGAAGTTAGGTGCAATTGAGATTTGGTTGAGTTGAGTAATTCGACCCAAAACTCTCGTTACAAGTTTTATGACAAAACAATTGACTCGATGTTGACAAAGCACATTGATAAATATTGCAAGGCGGAAAAAAAATAAAAATTGAAGTTTGAACAAACGCAATTTGATTGTAACACTCCAAAATTTTAATACAAGTTATTTTACTCACGAGTGGGTGACGGTTAGTTAATTTGTAGGAGGGTGAACGAGAAATGAAAGGAATACGCATAAACGGGCATTGAAGGTAGACCGAAACAACATTTATTTAAAGAGCGAAGTTCATGAAAATGGAAGTACTCGGTGAACAAACCCATACTTCATGAACTCAATTTTGTGAACTTGGCCTGTATATAGTAGTGCCACGGGAAAAGTGACCTCTTTTGGCTAGCGTCATTTTATCATATGGTACTCGAAGTTGGTCAAACTTTGGAACTTTGGAAACAGCTCCAACTCGATCAAAAGAGGGTGAAAATGCACAAAAAGTTACTGGAAGACTCAGCAAACGACAGGTAAGCATCAAGTTCGCGAAAGGTGAGATTTTTAGTAAAGATGTTGAACTTATGCATAAAAGTCGTTCATTTTTAGTCTCCATGCGTTGGTGAGGCCATTTCACATCCAGCACCAATCTCACGAGTTACGGGTAAGTTTTCTATGATGTTTTACGAATGAATATGAGTATTTGATTAGCATACGACAGGAACTAGCAGTTCACGAACTGGAAGTATCCGAACTCAACTTCATGAACTCTGTTTTGTGAACTTCAGGGTTTTCGAATACTTTGAGATCTTCGAGAACTTTACCATATTCGAGAACTCTAGGATGTTCGAATACTTGTGTTATTTCGAGAACTTGGTATAACTGAGAATTCGTGCATGTTCGAATATCACGGCTAGAAACGAGAACTTAGAGATGGCACGAGGACTTGGAATAAATCTAAAGTCTAAAAATGAAATGTAATAAGATGATGTAATGGTGTAGGTTCTTGAGTCCTTATAAAGACAATTCAGTCTAGGAGCTAAGAGCCACGCTATTTTTTGGTGAATTCTAGATGCACTATTTTAAATAATTATGTGTGGATATGTTTTGGGCTAACAAACATGTTATATGATGCTATGATGTTATGATGCTATATGATGTTATGATGCTATGATGATATAAACGATGCTCCCATACTCGTTACGGGGTAAGTATGAACGATGTTCCCGTACTCGTTACGAGGTAAGTATGAACGATGCTCTCTTACTCGTTATGGGTAAGTATGAACGATGCTCCCGTACTTGTTAGGGGGTAGGTATGAACGATGCTCCCGTACTTGTTATGGGATAAGTATGGACGATGCTCCCGTACTCGTTACGGGGTAAGTATGAACGGTGCTCCCGCACTCGTTACGGGGTAAGTATTGACGATGCTCCAGTATTTGTACCGGGTAAGTATGGATCTGCAGAATGCTTCAGCGAGTCAGGTCAACGAACTTGGAGCCTTGTATTGGCATAAACCGGCTGTTTATGCTCAGTGACAATGGTTGTATGAGGATTATAAGCTATGTTTATGTATGATAAGGAATGTATGATGTTTTCAATACATCAAGTTTTAACTTGCAAACACTTATGATGTTTTAATAAAACTATGACTCACCAGCGAAAGCTGATCTTTAAGCATGCATGTCAGAATGAAGAACAAGTAAGAGGACGTAAAGGGCTCATGGCACGTAAGTGGAAGGCAAAGTGAATTGGCAATCCCAGATGATTTTGATACAGACAATTAAAAGTATTTTGTTATGATGAACTATGTTTATTTTCCGCTGCATGTTATGAAAGTTTTTGGGTTTAAGAACTATGTGACTATGATGTTTAACCAACTCTGAAGGGTACCCGAGTTTGGGGCCTTTCATTGATAATGATGGAATGTGGTTCGAGATTGAATGACGAATTTCAAGATTCAAAAAGCTTTCTCGTTCAACCACTACGACAACTCTTGTTAACAAACATTTTAAAAACTTTTCAACCACGTTATACAACTCATACTTCACTAACACATTATCGTTTAAAATTGTGGAAAATGCCAAAAAAAAAAATAATTTCAAAATTTCAAAATTTATGTATCGTTGTGAACTCAACTGGTGATGTTTGATCGGCTCCACATGATTTATCGAAATCAGACCTTTGTATCATTGTTCGTTAGGTAGAAGCAATTCATAGCAATTGATTAAACTTACAAGGGCGTTTGAACTTTTATATTAGCATACCATAGAATATTTGTTTTAAATTTTGTATGTTTTCAACATTATAATTGTTATCTTTCTTGATAAGCATAATCTATCTGCATGATAATTATTCCCTTGCGTGATAATTTTACTCATAGTTATGTTTGTAGGTTGTATGTAAAACATTTATTATTCACCGGCATTAAAGATTGTATAAGAATGATGCATTGAATCGAACCCAAAATGTTTATTATTTGAATTCAAGCTTTATGCAAGTGACAGTGAGTATGCAGCCATAGTGACGGCCGGTTAAGGCCACAAACCAAAAGCATAGAATACGGGGGACCCAATAGTAATTATGGTCTCACCGTCTCATGGTTCAAAAGTTTAAAGGTAATTATGCTATATTACAAAAATAAAATAAAAAAATAAAATTAAAATGTATGATAACAAAACAGATATGCAAGGGAAGGTACTCAAATTTAATCCATTAATTAAAAAAAAAACTATTAATTTTAAGAGATTTTATTCATGAAATACATTTATAACGACATTTTTCTTATTACAAGTGATTACGTTTTTACATTTTAACCCGTTTAAACTTGATCTGTTTTTAACTTATGAGGAATGTTACAAAGTTAATTAGGGTGAATTTGTGTCTCCTCTTGCAAAGTTTTTACATTATTTATAATACTTACAAAGAAAAAAATGAGAGAATTTTTTTGGCACCAAATATAATTAAATTTAACATGTATTAACATATTACAATGACCTTTAACCAAGGGTGCCTCTATTGCATACATTTCTAGGCTTGTGTCTATAGATCTCAAAATTTTAAGATCATATAGCCCGTTACATTAAGGAAAATTTATGTTTATTAGTTTTAAATCTGAAGTCTTTAACTGTCTGATGTGACTGTTTGTTGACACAAAATATTGCTTAATGTTTAGAGTGATTTAGACTCTTAAAAAATATTATATCTACATTATAAGATCCAAAAACCTAAAATATTTGCTGAAATTATCTTCAATTTACCTGAACAAAAGTAAAAAATTTTCCATACAATATGTGACTTAACTCAATCCTACTCGAATTGAAAATGCATTAATTTACTGACAACATTTTATTATAAAGGGCCTAAATGTTCACTTCATCTAGAACCACAAAATGGGAGTCGTCTTGCCTTATGCACAATGTCTTATACACAACTTATTTATGTAGTAGATAACAAAAGACATATCATAGTAATTATTATGTTTATTTAACAACAATAAACCATGTTTGCCTCCTCATTTTACATTTACATTAAAGAGAGATTTTTTTATACAACTTAGAACAACGACACCTAAAAGAGATTTCAACCGTTCCTCGGATTTGACGCTTTATAGTGTACATTAGAGCCCATTTCAGGATGAGCTTCACAACTTAACTAGGTAAACCTTCTAACTTTGCCTATGTAAATAAGTTTTAGACTGGATTCTAACCCAATACCTTTAATAGAAAAGTCAACGTGGCAACTATTAGGCTAGAAACCTTATTTTTTTTGAACGGCGAAGGTCTCAATCGTGTGAGCCCATTGTTTATAGGCCATGTCACCAAAGTCTAGTTACATGTACATCCCATGAGCCACTACAACCACCCTAGGAGGAAACCCCACTGAGAAAACCCCCTAATTCCCCCTCAGACCCCTATTTCGCTACGGAAGAGTTTTGAACTCAAGACCTTTCATTTGGAAAAATCCTGAGGTAGAATTGAGGCAATGCCTCATTGGTGCTAGAAACCTTATTAAAAAGATAGTTTAAACAAAGCTTTTCATTGGTTGTGTAATAAGTTGAGTGAGAGATCGAAGGCTAAATTAAGGTGAAAATCTTCACTAAACTTTGGACATTAACAAAAAGTAACACATTTATTAAAGTAACTTGTAATAGATTTGAGTAATTTACTAATAATTCTTTAAAACTTTAAACATTATTTGTAATTAATGTAATTGGTTCAAAGTTATTTTTAACCATATTAATTATAGCTAAGTTACTAATTAAAGAAAACCAAATATTATTTAAATACGTGGTGGTCCAATACGGGGCACAGACGTTGTAAAAGACATTCAAAGGTTGCCTCCCAAATCATTTGAATGTGAAGTAATGAAGGATCCAAAGTCACTTTATATATTTTGTTTATTTAATATAAAATTAATTCAATTTTTAATGTTCTGTTTTTTTCAAACATACTCTACACGTTATTTTTTTCCTTTTTTTCTTTGAATATTCTAGCTTGTTTTGGTTTCACATAATTAGACCAAAACTTAAAAAAACTTGTTTTGGTTTTAGTTTTTAGTTTTTAATTTAAGTTTAATAGTATCATTGGTTATATATTAGTTTAAATGACGTTTGTTTGATTGATATTGATATATATTAGCATTTACCCAGATTGTGTGGTATTTTAGACACGTATATCATACGCTTTACTTATTTGTTTCGTGCGCGTCTATTCTGCTTTGGTTTTGGCTATTACGTGTTTCGTTATGCTTTTTTACGTGTGTTACATTCAGTGACGAACGATAATAGGGGCCGGGGGCCACCGCCCCTCCCCCTCTTTTTTCTGTTCATAGTGTTAATTTTCAGCCGGAATATTATTTTTTGTTTTAAGCATCGGTTTCGTCCCCCTAGCTTCAATAAATTACTTCTATCGTGAGTCTCGTAAATTTTCGCCTCCTTAACACATTCAAGCTCCGTCACTTTACATTAGGTTGTCTCTTTACCATTTAAGTCACCGTACTACTTCCTTATATGTTCATAATTATGTAGTTGTTGTTTTAGAAAATTGATGAAGGCATACTTGATTTAATTCGTTTTAATATATAACCATCTAGCTTATATTTTACACCTCCCAATTTATGAGTGTGTCCTTGTTAATGACACAAATAACTTACTTATATTATTAAAAGTAAAATATTAAATGATATTAACTAGTATATCTATAATTTATTAAAAAATAATATATTAGAGCTAGTTTACACTTTCTACCAACATATAATATAATTAGTTTTCAGCAAATAGAAATAATTTTAACTTAAAAACTCTCCAGATCTTTGACTCGTGTTTGCAAAAATGAATTTATATTGAGTAATTCTTTAATTTTTTCAACATAGAGATCTCAACGTTCAGGTCACGCCATCAAGATCTGATTACCCTGATCTTCATGAGATCATACCCACCAGATAAACATAAACCAGATAAGTTCGTAAACTACCGTGAGGGGCATGTTCTCTACTTCATTGCAATAACATTATGTTAGAAGTTATTTCTTTAATGACCAACTAAACGAACTTTTTAATACCTTTTGTAATGTATAATGCCAATTTATGCCATACACTTATTTATTTAAAAACAATAATGATTATGAAGAAAAAAAATCTTATATGAATAACACCAAATACGATGAAATGCCGTCCTTCTTGTTTGATGCCACGTGGCAATACGTAAACATGCCAAAGTCAAATAAAACGAATCATAATATGCATTCAATAAGGTTCAAGTCAAATAATATGCCGGGTTATGGGATTTCCTCTCACCTATGATGAGTGTCCTTCTATTAGGCGTGAATATTATACGGTGGGTATATGACCCATCAGTGATCCAAACTGTAGTTCAAAAAAATGTATTCAAAATTTATTAAAAATTATTAATTGTTTAGTAATTTTTAGATTTTTATAAAATATTTTAGAAATCCGAAATATCAAAAAAAATTATCTTAAATATTCGAAAAAAATATCCGAAATATACAAAATAAATATCTGAAATATGAAATACTTACATAATATTTATTATTTAATAACTATAAGAACTATTTCAAATAATTCAAATATATAAGTATCCAAATTTTTTTAAAGTGGGTATCCGAGTCCGAATCAATTAATGACATTTGGTGGTAACCCTTGTATTTAAACAAAAGAACTAATGGCTAATAACTTTTTTTTTGAACGACGACGATTCTACATACCATGTATGTTGTCTTAACAAGCCCACGAGCAGAGGTAAGACACGACCACACCAGATGCACGGGAACCTTTTAGAATGGGTAAACCCTTGCCCCCATTGGTTCAGAACCCGAGATTAAACTCAAGATTACTTCCCTAACCTAGATGTCCTTTAAATCGCCACTGGTAAGGCTCGAACCCATGTCCTGTTGGTCACTCAGCGAAACTCCAACCAGTAGGTTGAATTCGCAGGACAACTAATAACAATTAACAACCACAAAACAAATCAACTAGTAATTAATTTATTAGGCTGCATCCAATGATCTCATGGAGGGGGCTGCATGTGGTGAGATGGAGGATATATGTGGGAGGGACGCACCGGAGGAAAGGAGAAAGGGGTGCGCGTAGCCCACACACACGTGGGGACGTGCATTCAAATACAGAGAGAGGGGGTTGTGTGAGAAAAATATGAGGTAGAGAGAGGATGCATGTGAAAATGATGGGTTGTAGTTAAAAAGATGAGAGAGGATGCATGTAGAAATGATGGGTATATAGCTGATGTGTCAGTGGTGACTACGATGCATGTAGTAAATGCATCGTTATGCATTGCGGGTGGTCTTAGTAATATATCCCTTGAACTTGTACTAACTTGTCGTTAGCAACCCAAATTTTATTTAACCTTTGAATTTGACTTTACTTGCAATAATTATATCCACCCCACCATCTAAAAATGCTCGGAGCTCAGATTTAGCTTGTAGCACGTTCGGAAAAAAACTCGGATAAAACTCTTTTGTAACCGAGCCGAACCAAGTCGGCTCGTTTTGTAATCAAGCCGAGTCCAAGCCAAGACTGGCTTGGCTCGTAGCTCGGCTTGTAGGCTCGGCTCATTTGTATAACATGCTATAACAAAATATAAAAATACAGGGTTGCTTCTAATAATAACTATACATTCGTGTCATATTTGTAGTTATGTTAAAGGAAAAAGAAAAAAGAAAACGTGATCTGGAACTCACAAGTTACAAACTTACATTCAAAATTCTAAATTATGTAAAAATCGAGCCAAAAACGAACCGAGCCGGCTCGGTTTAAAGCGGGCCGCTTCCGAGCTTGCCCCTGACTCGGTTCGGCAACTCGTTAACACCCTACCTTAAAGTCAAATCATGACTTTATTCAACTCTTTAAGCCTCTAAGGCTCTAACGGTTAACATATCAGTTAGGTTTTCACTTGTGCAAATTTCTTTCACTTTGAGTTCTCTAAAATTTACATTAGTTATGAAATGTAACATCACATTTATATGTTTAGTTATCTTATAGAACACACTATTTTTAGACAAGTGCACAATCTTCGGTTATCACAAAATATCACCAAATCTTGCAAATTGACTCCAAATTCAATGAATAAAACCTTTAACCATAAACCTTCTTTGACTGTCTCAAAGTAAGCTATGTATTCTCTTTATGTGGATGATAGGGCTACCACATGTTGCATTTTGGCTTTCCAACTAGCCACATTCCCAGGTATCTTGAAAGCATAACAAGTAACAGACCTATTTTATCAAGATCTTTGGTAAAATTAGCATCAACATGCTTAATAATCATATACCCCATGATCAAACCTACATGTGGTTATGGGTCAGCTGAGCCCCATGAACTTATATTTTTAATTCTATATACGATACGATATGGCACCCATGAAATTTTGACGACAACAATGAAACTCAATCCAAAAACATTTTCAATCCCAAGTTAATAAAACTAATACTCTAATAACTCAACATGTATTACCATTGATGAAACCCAATTCTCAACTAACGACTACAACCTGATATACTTATTTATTAGACTTCTTTATTCTTTTCCTTTTAACAACAAATTTAGATACCAACTCGTCTTCGACGGGCTCGAGTCTTTGACCTTAAGAAGATGAATACATTAACTCTAATGATTTTGTCATTTGGATGATGCTTCAATCGTCTCTTCCTTGTTAGATAGTTAGATTTTTATATGATCAATCATTTAGAGTATAATTTTAAAAGTTGAAACTTGTTATCATGATAATTAACTTAGTTGATTTTTGCATAATTTGTATATTTAAGTAATATTGAACAAGTGTTTAAAAGAAAATTTGGACATTTATCTTTTTCTTTTTGAATCCATAAATTCATTGAATTAAATATTCTTTTGAATCATGTCAAAAGAACACCAATTTTATCATATCATCATAATCAGCGAAATAGATTTGCAGTGTTGTTATTACGTATTTATGAGTTAATCTAGTTTATTAATTTTTTTAGACCTGACCTGATTCAAACTGATCCAAAAAATAAAATATTTAAAGATAAACAATCGTAAAAAAACCCAGCCTATAAGAAAATTTTCCGCCTCCACCAATAATATACCCCGTCATCGTAATACTTTCCAAAGAGTGGTAACTAACTAACTAACTTCTATCCATTTCATTTTTGCACAAAACTTTCAACAAATAAGAGCTTTGGGCCAACCTTTAACAACTTGATATGTTCTAATTGATTTACATACCAAAATCTTCTTAGCTTCACCTAAATCTTTAATTGCAAATTCTAGCATGAACTTTTTAGCACCTTCATTTTTTGTTTGTCTTGGCAAGAACTAACATGTCATCAATATATGCTAATAAATAGTCAAAACTACCCTCCCTTAGATAATCTTGAACTATATTCCCATATTAATGTTGTATGTACAAATATCAATCCTAATATATAAAAATAATTGATGTCACTTGTGATCATTTTAGGCCATTTTTTTCTATTTCTGTTTCTTTGTAATATTCGATTATTAATACTTATTATTTAGTTATAAATTAAGAATTATGAATTTTAAATGTGGATAATAATGAATATATTATTAACAAAATGAATTTAACATAAAATTAATTATGAAGTTTTTATATAAATTTACTTTCTTATTTAAAAAGTTTCTATTTAAATTTCTAATTATCACCAACTCAAAATAGTTTATTAAATTATTCAAAATAATAATAATAATATTGATTATTTTTTTACGAGCGATTTTTAAAAATTTTAAATATTTAATATGGTTGGATGGTTTGAATGATAAAAATAAAATATGTAAAATAATAAATAAATAGATGATATTAAGAAAAATCCAGGTTTTAGAACATAATTTTTGATGCTATCTTTAAAGATTACGTATATTTTACTGAATTAACATTTATTAATTATTTAAAAAATTAATACGCAGGAGAAAAAAATGGTTTAAAAATCAACATATCATAATTTATAGTTTTTACATCAAACTTCATTTTCTTTAGATCATAGATTTTTAGTTTACTTCAACAAATAGAATAAACAGGTTTTTAAAGTCATAATTTTTTTTATTACTAAATATATAATAATATATTTAATTAATTCATATAACACATAAAATTTTAAAATGATACATCAACAGAACAAAAATAAGATGCTATAAATACAAATCACATAATTAAGTATCAACAATCATATCAACCATTTTGTGTCATGATCGATGCTTTTGCATACCTTTAATGCCACGTTAATAATCTAAAAAACAATTTAGTTCTTTGTAGTTTAAATTGTCCCGATATGATATACGTTTAACTAAACTATTAGTGAATAACAAACAGTATGAAACCATCTATAATGGTTAGTGATAGTGATTCAAAAGTAATAATAATTAAAAATGGATAATCTTTAAAATTCAAATTATATAAAATTTATTAAAAATCTATTTTTGCGACTTATAATAATAATTAAATTATATTATCAAGATTATAAAACTCTAAAAATATTAATAGATACAAATAATATATTTGTGTTTATGAGTTTATAAATCTAAAGTTGATAATTTATAACAACCTTACCAACAAATAAATTCAAGACTTTTCAAACATTTTAAACATACTAAGTCATACTTTTATACTCATACAATTGTTAGGAGGATGTGCGATCTCCTTAACTCATAAACCTTATCAAGATATTTTAGAAGCTAATCAAACAGTGAGTTTCTCACAATCTTTTTTTTTTTTTTTTACATTTTTGTAAGTTTTGAGATGCTACATATGTTTTACACAAGAACTTGGTTATTCTTGAGCCAAACATATTTTGTTAGGTCTGAAAGAGCTGATGATCATAATCACAACTTCTGAAGAATAAATGTTGATGGTTTAATTACTAAATAAGAATAAGAGCTGATATGGAACAATTGTTGAAGATTAAAGACTAAAATATCAATGAACTGAAATCAAACGCTCAGGACCATAAGTACTGAAAAATTTGTTTCAACTGAAGCTCATACCTTTAGTAGTTACAGAACTTTCATTACTTACTCATGAGTCAGTTGTTTAGTCTTAGGTAGTCTTTCTTTAGATGTTATGTTGTATTGTATTGTGTTCAGTTGTTTGAACATTATTTATTTTGTTTAGTTATTTCGTTACATGTCATTTTCAGTATGACGTCACTCTATTTATAAATACCGAAATCACTGTTTGATTCGGTAGAGTTTTTGTGCCAAATTTTTGAGTGTTTTGTTCATCTGAGGGGGAACTTTGTTCTTTGTAATCAGTAAATTTAGATTAATAAATACAATGTTTTCAATTCATTATCACAATTCCGTCGAGCTTATTTTGATTGTTTGAATACTTATTGATTTTAAGCTTCGATCCAACATATTCATTAATCCAAAAACTTAGTTCTAGTTAAATTGTTATATGTTTTACTACTTGTTGCAAGCATTGTTTAGGATAGAAGTCTTTTGATACAAAAACATAAACACGCATTAGTAACCTGTAATTATTAGATGCCTTCCACACTTAGACTTATGTCTTCGTGTAAAAAGGTGAAAATGTGCATTATCACAAACTAGTGATTTACATGCTTAAATATATGACATGGCTAGTCTAGATTGAAGCTATGTACTAATACTTGTTTGAAGACTTTGATTGAGACATCAACATATTTGCTAACTTGTAGACTGTAACAACCGAAAATTTAGAAATTTAATAGTAAACGTACGAGATTTCGGTTACTGTTGAAACTGTGACGACTGCGTACGAAAAATTCGGCAATTATGACGTGAGCACATTTGGTCGTGCTTGAAATCCACGAGGATTTAGCAACTTTTGTTATTGGGGATTGATAGTATGTGAAAAATGATGAACGTGGGCGAAAACCGTGCGCAAAACGGAGTTCGTATGCTCCCGGAATCGCGAAAACAAGTTTAAAACTCAAATGATGACGCTGGGTGACGTGGGGCGGTACGCCTGGCGCCATGCGCCCCAGGTCCTATGTCGGCTAAAAGTTGTTTTAATCGATCAGATGGCTCCAGAACGTATTTTTTTCATTAGTTTCGACCCCAAGCGACTTCCAGACGAAGAATCTTCATTCTAACACCCCCAAACTTCAAATCAAAGCCCTCTGAACATCCAGATCATCCCAGGAATCATATATACAAGTCCTGATCGCTGTTTTAACCGCAGAAATTCGTCAGATCAGGTAACGGTTCGTTTTAACCTTCTAGTTTGATTTTGATTGATTAGATCTTGATTTTGAACGTAATGAGATAGTTAGGATTGTTGATTATTGCCTAGATGATGGCTAGGATTGATTAGAAATGAAGAACACGATGTTCTAACGGTTAAATCCTTGTTTTGAGCCGTTGTAATGCCCGGTTTGCATGAAATCACAACTATGATTATAATGGTTTAATCCATTTGATTATGACAATCTAGGTGATTAGTTTGGTTAATCTTTGAAATACAAAGGTTAAATCTAAGTGTTTCAAACTAATCACAATCATTAACATACTTATTGGAACGATTATCTGATGTTTGTGATAACAGTCAGATTAGTATGTTAAACATGGTTATTAAACCTATTCTAAGACGATGTTGTGATATTTCATGATATCTGGGTAATCAATGATAAGGATTTATCATTTTTAAGCCATTAATCTGTTCAGGAACTGTTCTAGCATTATAATCAACAACATTAACTATTTGATGACTTTCAAGGCAATGTCTTTGACATTGAACGTTCAGGAAAGATCTAATCAGTAGGTTAAAACATAAATAACTTATTAAGTATAAACGAATGCAGAAATTCACCATTAGTACCAGTTTGTGAGTGATCTTGCTACAGTAAGACATCAGGTGAGTTCTATGAGCCCTCTTTTACTATTTTAACGTTTTAGGGCTGATATGCATGTTATAAAGTTATTTTAGGTAAATGATTGTTTTATCTGGCTACCGTCAGATAAGAGAAAGTGTTAAAGTAAAGAATGTTTCAAGTTGTAAAGTTACTGTATGAAAGTGACATTAACCTGATTAAGGTCAGATAAAGAATGTTTTCAAGTAAAGAATGTTTTAAAGTAGATAATGTTTTAAGTCTCAACTACGGCTGAGAAGTAAATGATTTTAAGAACCTTAGCTGAGATGTCATGGATGTTTTAAAGACTCAATTACGGTTGAGAAATGAATGATTTTAAAAGTCTCGGCCGAGGTTAATTAGAAAATGCGATTTTTAAAGTCCCGACTGCGGTTGGGCAAATGTTGAGCACTGCGGTGCGGATAATGATTTATGATTATAATGGTTTATGATTATGATGGTTTAAATGATTTAAACCATGTTATGTATGAATGATGTATGTCAAGAAGTCTTGTACTGGTATGAGCTGTCAATTTCGGTTGATGGTTTAATAAGTCCTGTGAAAGGAACAGGCATAAGTCCTGTGAAAGGAACAGGCATAAGTCCTGTGAAAGAACAGGCATAAATCCTGTGAAAGATCAGGCATAAGTCCTGTGAAAGGAACAGGCATAAGTCCTGTGAAAGAACAGGCCTGTCGACTGTGTGTCGCCAGTTTAATACGTCTTGTACAAGCATATTGACTTTGGTCAACAGAACAGGCTACATTTATGCACTGTATGATTGATGTTATGATGTCATGTATGAAATGTTTTATGTTTAGTATGATTGAGACTGTTGACTTCGGTCGGCAGTGAAGGCAAATGTTTTATATATATTAAAGATTTTGTTTATATGAAAAGTTAACTTAGAACTCACCAGCGAAAGCTGACTTGTTTAGCATGCATATCAGGTTGAATGGTTTGAAGTAGGAGACCAGGAAGGCTCATGGCATACATTGAAGACTACCCCTGGCATAGACTGGCTGTATTATATGACTGTTAGAAGAGTGGGTTATGTTTAATGTGTAAAAGTTTGTTTAGATCTGTATGATATTTATGTTTTTACCCTACATTCCGCTGCTATGATAATGTAATTATGGTTTAAGTATTATGGGTTTGATGTTTGCCAACTGAGGGGCTCGGGGCCTCTCATAGACATGTATATTGTTGAATCAAATTCTATTTAAAACATGTGATTTAGCATTTTTTTTATACATATATTTATAAACTTATGAGTTCTTACTAGCTATGCAAATAGTTGACAAACTATATTTTACATGTGTAACAGGATTAGCGAAGACACGAAGACAAACATAGGATTCTTGGACTTAGTTAAATAATAAATCAAACATTGACATGTATTTATTTTGAATGTTGAATATGGTAATGTATGGTGATTGCTTGATTGTTGAATGAATTGTAATATGGATGTTTAAATATTAAAACTCTAAAGTAGCACCACGAGCATTTGATCAATTAAAGTCACACCCTGACATATTCTATCGTCGATTGGGTGTGGCAGTTATGAGGAAGTACTCGTGTGAGAACATCATAACAATGCTTGTATACTAACCGTTGGAGTGAGGTAGTAAAATTGTTAAGTTATGATAGAAGTGCTTGTGTGAGAACATCATTACAAAAGCTTGAATACAAGCTAAATACTTAATTATGATAATTGAATTGAATTATTTTGAAACTATGATGAACGAACTTGAGGGTGAATATTATAGTAAATATTGTTGAAATTTGGTTAGTTGTCACATGTATAACTATGTATTGGTGGTAGTTGTTGTGAATTGTATGCTTTTCGGTGATTTTGACCCGTTAACAATTTATACTTGGAATTTTTGAAATCTAAGTTGAGTTTGATAGATGATATTTGACACACCCCAAAATTACCACTTGCGGCGTCAGTCCGCTAGGTGTGACGTGGCCAGGATCAAAGCTCCAGTCATATAGAACGACTCGTGGATATTGCTTAAAAATATCCAAAATAAAATAAATAGTTTTACAACGGAAATAAGAAAACGTTGCGGAAGCTTGTACAAAATGTAAATTGTTTACACATTTCATAACTAACATAAAAATGTTCTTAATGCATACTTGACCCTTCCTGAGGTTCCTTAAGTGCAATACTATGCTCTTAAGTGTGCTGAGTACCTGAGAATTACATACTAAAAACGGGTCAACATAAAGTTGGTGAGTTCACAGGTTTTTATCAAAGGTAAAGTAGAGAAACCAGTTTTTCCGTATGATCTGTTGTGTATTAATGTTAGTTCCGAGCCTTAGGCTTCAAGTGTTAGTTGCGTCTCTACCGAACTAGACTTGTTAGTTCTTGCCTCCGCCATGTCTATCGTACAAACAATGGCGATGGGTTGAGATTACACGCGTCCCGACCTCCGGTCAGCATTGGCGCCGCGTGGGGTTCGTCACACCCAATAGTACTATCTAAACTCACCTCGTTGTATACACATTAACGGTAAGACTGTGCGAGGACTTTGTTACGATATACAACACTTAAATGTTTGTTCCTAAATTGGCTGACCCAGATGTTGGTCAGCAATATTTGCCCAGCCGGTTGACCCAGATGTTGGTCAACAATGCTTGTCAAATGTTTGCTCACAATGTTTGTCAAAACGTTTATCACATGTGTTTGTCCTAAAGTGTTTGTCAAAAGCGTTTGTTCAAAAGGTTTGTTAGAAGTGTTTGTCCAAAAGGTTCGTTAGTTGCGTTTGTCAACAGTGTTTGCCAAACTTGTTTGTCTTGAGTGTTCGTCAAAATCGTTTATTACAAATCGTTTGTCAAAAGTGTTTGTCTAAAATGTTTGTCAAAGCAGTTGCATGTAATTCTCCCCCCCCCCCCCGTTTGAGTTCGTAAACAGTTAAGAGAAAAGGGGACCGTGAACTCACCTGAGTATATATGCGTAAGCTCCTAAATCTTCTGACAAATCGGTTACGGGTTACCTATATCACATAGGACTTATGAGTTTGTGTGCGTGTTTGTGTTCGTGCTCAACAACTCAAGGTTGTTATGTTTGTCCGTGTTTGACCATGTTTGACCGTATTTGACCGTGTTTGGCCGTGTCAAAGTCAACGACCCGTTGGTGAACCGTGTGTTCGTTATAGTTCGTTTAATGTTCGTTATCGTTCACGTATTGCATGTAAACACGTAAGTCACGTTAATGGACAACTTACTACTTATAGTAAGTTTCCATTTTTAGTAAGTTTTCAATATAACGCATTTTAATAGTTCTAGCATGCTTATTTAGCCTAAGTGGTCATGTTAACACTTAGCGTATTGTTACATGTTGTCAAATAAGCACGTAAGTCCGTTTTTAGCAAATAAAGTTACCTAAAATAGAAAGTTTCTATATTTGCTAAGCTTAGCATAGAAATCATACAACAACTACACATGACTTCATTTTATAGTATTCCAAGTCATTTGCTACTTTTAAAACTAAACCAATATCTCTATTTGGGAAATCCCCAAATAAAGTTTCTATAAATGGAAGCATATGACCGAAATTACCCATTCAATACATTTAGCACATGAATCATGTTAGTAACATCATTACTAATTACAATATATAACTTGAGCATATTCATTTTACCAATTCATTATCCAACACATTTTTGCACAAATAAAGTTACTATATATAGTAACTATTTCAAATAATCATCAAATTATCAAATCTAGTCAATCTTTTATACAATTATCATCATTATAATCATAAATCATCATCCTAAAGCACATGCATGTCCTTATTTCATCATCTATCTTCTTTTTGTAACTTTAAAGTTACTAAAAATAGTAATAATCTCAAACAAGCATTTCTTGACCAAAATAACTATATTGAATCTTGTAAAACATCCTAAATATCATTAATAATCACATTTCATCATCAAAAACCATCTATATCCACATAGATCATGCATGCATGTTAACAAATCACCATTTAGTGGGTTTATGGCACCCATACATTCATTACATCACCAAACCTTATCAATATCATCTTAGATCATTTTAGAATCACCAAATCAGTAGCTTATTCATATATTCACAGATCTATAGAGATCAAATTTCGTGCATGTGTAGCTTGAGTGTTTGCATGTGGGTTTTAAGTCTTGCATGTGTGTGTATGAGTGTGAAAAGTGCAAAAAAACCATAAGGCTACCTTCTTAAGCTCCAAGAATCCATTAGATGATGGTTGGGCAGCTCCTAACACTTCTGGAAATGGTCTTCCAACATGGGTGGGTGATGATGATGAGAGGAACAAGCTTTTCAAACTTCCTTCTATGCTCCAATGGCTTCCTAGAGCTTCAAGATGCCAAAAATGGAGTTCTCTGGTGGAAATGATGAAGAAACAGGTTGCATGGCTGGAGATGGAGGCGTTTCAGTCGAGATATAGGGTAGAAATGATTATGGACGAGGTAGGTTGAGTGTTATAGGTGTTTTGGCATCTGTGACTCCCAGGCGTGCCGCCTAGCGTGCCCACACGAGTCTGGGCGTACCACCTGGATTATAATAATCCATTTGGCGTCTAGTTGATCCGCGCGCCCCGCCTTGAGTGGAAGTAGACTCCTGGCGTACCGCCTAGCTCCAAACATTGGTTCCATGCGTACCGCCTGGCTTGCAGAATGAGCCCAATTGGCCTAATTTTGTTGTTTAAGCTCGTTTTTCGATTATTTTGCGTTTGTGAACATCGTTTTGTGACTTTAATTATAATTTAGCTTAGTATGGGTTCTATAAAGCTTAATCATAGTTCAATTACGTTTTGGTTCGTTAAATTTCACCAACGTTCGTTAAACAAGACACGTGTGTGCGTTTTCGGTTATTCCTCGAATTACAGCGCGATTATTTGTGTTTTCACTATTGTGCCACGTGTCACGCCAAAATAAACTGATTCTAGTGCCCCGTATGCAAATGTCAATTAAATAAACATTTAATTAAAATAAAAGCTGACCTGGAAATTACGGGGTGTCATAATATTGATTAAATTGATGTTATCAAATATATATGTTTGGGTTTGAATTGGTTGAAAAATAGAATAAGGAATAGACAAACAGACAAACAAATTGACAAAATGAGATTCGGCGCAGGCTGCCTAGGTTTGGTTGTACCATACGCCCAGTTGGGTGTATCATACACCCAATCAAATGCCTAACTACATAATTTTTACAAATTTCTTTCGATTAATCGTGCATGTATGTGGGCTTCAAAAGGATGATTTACTTAGTTCATATGAACTAATCATGAAATTTAATGTGGTGTTTGCATGTCAAAAATAGGTGTGTTGAAGCTCATGATTAGACACATATTTTGTAAACATCAAACGTTATGCAAGTTTCAGTTGTTGGGTTTACATATGTAATGTGTCTAGAAAATTAACAAACATGTTTTACATATGTAATAACTTTCACGCTTCCGAATTGTGATGTTTTTTTTTTTATAAAGTTAACTTATTAGTTATTAGTGTAACATCAGTGCCGGAAACGTTATCGGAACAGTAAACTCAACAGTAACTTGCACACTAAACTCAGGGTTTAACAGTCAGAAACACATCAGACAACACTGAACTGACACACAGATTCTTGATTCAATGTTATTTTGTATAAACGTATGTGAGGTTAAACAAAACAAAACCATAACAGATGTCGTTGCAGAATGCTAAACCGATGAATTATTCGTATAGGTGACGATCTGTACGGATAAATCAGAAAGTTTAACGTTCTGAAATGATCACTGAAAAGTAGAAAACAAGAATCAGAAAGTGAAACCAACGTCGTGTTTGTTCGAGTGACGATTCGAACGAATACGCGCGAAGGTGACACGTTCTGACGAAACGAAAACAAACGACGAAACGAACGATAATAATTTAAGAAAATTAAATATTAAACGTTTATTAGGAATCACAATCTTTTAAAGGCTTTAAAATAAATTCATTTTAAATTAGAAACCATAAAATACGCGAAGTGGTAACGTGAGTTAACGAGATGCTTAAAACGATTAATTTCGATAAAATAATTCAAGAAACTTTGATTTAAAACAATTACTAGGGATGACCACATTCCAAATAGTTAAAATAAACTATTTTTATATAATTTACGAAACACACGCGTAACAGTCCGGAAACGCAACGGGGAAGAAAAACGAGCAACCGAAACGAACCCGAATACCCTCGGGGTATTTAAAGACTAAATGAGGTTTCCCACCTCATTTATTTCATCATCATCTCTCTCTAAGATCTCATTCCCGAACCTACCTCTCTCTAGATTTCATCTTCAAAACCCCATATCTTGCTCGTTTCTTGGCGAAATCTCGTGTTTTTGGTATCCACACGAAGCTCTCGACAAGCTCTACCTAGAAGTACAACTGATCTGAGCGTTTGTCCAGCCGATTTCAAGGTAAGGAAGCTTGAACAATTGAAAAAAATAGGGTTTTTATCTCCTTAGTTCGACCCTCCACTTTGACCGGTTCTAGCTCAAACCCTTGTGAGTCTTACACTTTCGGGAGTTCAGTAAAGTATACCACTAACCTTGGGAACGACCTAGAGCGGCTAGAGTTTGAGGATGATGATGATGGAGGCCAGCCGAAGTACAGGTTCGTGATAATAGCAGGTGGCCGAACCTGTGTGTCGACCGAACCCTGCACCACCGAACCTTCTGTGGGCAATCATCGAACCCATGGGAGCTACGAACCTATGCTCCGGCGAGAACCTGAGGCCTCAGCCGAACCCTGATGTTGCCTCTCCAACCGCGAACCTTGCTGTTGCCTATCATCATCAGCCGAAACCTTAAGAAGCCGAACCTTTACGAAGTGGCCGAGCCTTCATGCCCAACGAACCTAGCTGCTGCAAACCTCCCCTGGCCGAACCTTGAATCACCAGCTGAGCCTCTGGAACCACGAACCTTCCATGCATGAACCCTAGCCGGACCTTGATGGTTGCCGAACCCACGAGCTGCGAACCTTCTTTATGCGAACCTGCTGCCAACCTAACCACCGGCGAACCATAGGAGGACCACTGAACCCTCTAGCTGAACCCTTGTTGGAACGAATCAGTAGGTTTGCCTAACCCTTAGCAGGGCCGAACCCTTAGTAGATGGAACCATGAAGTCCTCTGGAAACCTAGCCATGTCCCTCATGGTGATCGGTCCAAGCCCATTTGATTGACCCATGTGGTTACCCTAGCCCACGACACTTGGCCTAGCCCCATAAACCTATTCGGCCCATGTTAATTTGTTTCGGCCCAGGAGATGATTGGGCCCACTTGACTGATTCGACCCAATCGACTTAGGTCCATTGTCGGCCCATGTGACCACTTCGGCCCATGCCCAATCTCAATTGACCCACACATAGTTCAGCCCACTTATCATTCGGCCCACAAGATTAACGGGTAAAACAAACACATTTTGATTTCAAACATGCATGGAATTATGGCCTTGTACTACAAATGGCAACTTATATACATAATATTTAATAATCACTTTTATGGAGTTTAATGGTGAAAAATGGCTATTTAAAACACATGGAGGAGATGTTCAAAACATTCTAGCTCATCTAAGTGTTTACGAAGGTAATATGCAAGCTTGATACAAAAACCTAAGTTACATTTAGGAACCAGTTTGAGTTACAAACTTACACAAGTTGTCTGATCAGAGCAAGTGAAACACAAAATCAATAACATTATGTACTAAACTTAACTTGAAGTAGTTAAGTGTTAGCAAAATCTATGACAGTGAAACAAGGGCCGAATGATGACCGAGACACACAAATGTTAGCCAACTGTAGGGCTAACACGCACACGCACACAAATCACCACGACTTATACTTATAAGTTGCAAACAACATGAAATTAAAACACATGAATGCTTGATATGCTTGGAATGCTTGAAACACTTAAATGCTTGATATACTTGGAATGCTCAGACAACAGGCCGATTGACCACCGCGTGTTGACCTATGTGTCAACCCCTACTAGTCATCAGTAAAACTACGTAAATGCTCTAAACTTGTAAGCCTAAGCTATCAGACATCGTAAGACAGACTGATTGGCCGCCACGTCTTGACACTGGTCAAGCCCTACTAGTCAACAGTGCTCTTCTTTGTCAGAATCATGTAAGACAGACTGATTGGCCACCGCGTCTCGATAGTGGTCAAGGCCTACTAATCACGATATCGCGCCCCGGGAACCTTCTGCCCGGCGGGAAACACGATCCGTCCCGCCGGCTCGGGGTGTGACAACTAGGATGGTGTTTTGAAACATGTAACTTTGTAATAGAATTGGGTAGGAATGACAAAAAACCCACACCCAACAAGTTTACCCGAAACCTACAACATATTACTAAGACTATAGAAAATGAGTTGCAAAAAACGACTGAAATTGTATTGGAGTGAAGTAAAAAATTGGAAACTATCTCTTTCTAATAGATTCTTCTTTTGACTTCAACGACCATTTTTCTGTTTTTGGACGAGTATTATTAAACCCGATGGGTATTGTGTCGTGTTTAGGATTAATTTTTAAAATTTTCTCTAGTATGAGACAAGCATTAGATTTGTTCATACACTTGTTTACCCCTGAGTCGATTACCCAATTATATACACCCCTTACCCGTTCCGTGTACTCGATTATAAATACTCATTTATCTGATAAGTATACCCGATTTTCTATTTCAGATATTTTGTTTTTAGTATATAATTAATGTCTAATTTTCACATTTTAAATTTATTGTATTGTGTTATTTTAGTTATGATTTATTAGTTGATGTAGTCTTTTGTTTTTTAATTGTAAGAAAAAGGCTCGAATGAATGAGTGTGAAAAACAAGTGCATTTTTAGTTACACGATACATACCTGGCAGGTTTTAAGTCAGTTATTTTCAACAAATATATTTTTTTAAACTAACTTACATATACACCTGAAACCTGCTGGTATACCTAATACTAGAAGGGTAAATATTAAATACCCTATATACACCTGATGAGTTTTGAATCGGGTATATGACACATTTTATAATCAGGTCTCGGTTAGGATTAGTCATACCGTCTCAAACCCGATCCACTGTCATCCCTATATTTGGGTCACATTTTTTAAAGCAATTTTTGATATCCTATAATGCCTACCTACATATGCTAATATTGTCACTTACATGAAAGTCACTTGAACCAACCACACATGCGATACTAAACTATTGCTGAAACCAATGCGATCTGAGTATTTTTGTCATCGACAAAAAACTTTTAGTGAGACTAATATTGAAGTGCTACTAAAACTATCTTAATAACTTTTGTAATCAAGTATGAAATTATAAATATAAAAATTGTATGTCTGTCCATTAGACGACTGTGCGGTATGCCCCGTCGTGAGGGCGTGGCTTGGTGGTGGAACACCGCCCCCCTTGGGCATTTATGTGTTGGATGTGGCTGTGGCCACGCCTCTCACCTCGTTTGATTTTCCTGTTTTCGACCGTTCTCTCCAACGTGGCGCATTTCCTTGACCAAGGGGCATTTCCATCACAAGTGATGGAGTGGGTGATTGTGGTGGGTGCCTACGTGGCGTCTACGTGGAGTGGTTGGGGCCAAGGGGCATAACCCATGGTCTTAGTATCAAATCTATGCATTATCAACATTGTTTTTGAGATAGACCAAACTAGTATCAAATCGCATTATCAACATTGTTTTTGAGACAGACCAAAGAGGTCGAACTAGAACTTTCAACGTCGATGGTCTGGTTTACTTCTTTTGTAATGTCTTTAAGTTAACACGTTGGTTAGAGTGGCTAGGGGTTGAACCGCGTGATCGAAGATCATGATCGGGTCATATCTACCCCCAAAGGGTTGAACCGCGTGATCGAAGATCATGATCGGGTCATATCTACCCAAAATGAGAATTTCTGTTCAAAACTAAAGTGCAACATTGGAAGAGAAAGAACAATGAGAACATCGATTAAAAATAAGTTGTTTATTACAAAACCATACATTTTAACATAAAATGGATAAAACATTCCTAGTTTTGTGTCAAAGGGTTTAAGAGAAAACATAAAATAAAATAAAGAGTGAGAACCAAAAGAAAAGATGCTAGCTAGAAAAATCTAAAACGTTGATTTTAAGCAAGGATTAAGGGAAAGTTTTAGTAATAAGATAAAAGTTTAATAACTTCATTACTAGAGTAACTTTAATCATTTTCAGAAATTCTACAAATATTCCCTCATTATCATTTACCGAGTAAATCATCATTATCGTACTTATTGTATCTTCTTAGACAATTGGGTATGCCACATGGTTCAATCACTCCACCTATGTGCCACGTAGGCGCCACCACAACCACTCACTCCACCATTTTGGTAGAAATGCCCATTGTCCACTCACTTCACGTCATCATTCTTTTTTGTAAACTTATATATGCACATGTGTGTGTGTGAGAGATAGAGATAGAGATAGAGAGAGAGAGAGAGAGAGAGTAGCATTCCTCCCATCTGTTGCCCAAGTCACGCCCCATCTCCCACGCCCCATTCACGCCCAATCCCAGGGCACACCCACCAGTCTTATTAGCAAATGTAATGTATGATCTAAGGAGGGTACGATCCAAAGAACTTTATCTTTATTTCGTAGAAATAGATAGATTGCTTCTAATGAGACCTCTGTCTCATGATGTCTGATTAACCGATCAACTCAACGCTTTTAACGTTGATTTCACAATAATTAAGTAGAATAACGTTAAAAATTAGTTCAATTTTA
The DNA here is from genome assembly GCA_009363875.1 of Mikania micrantha. Classification (NCBI taxonomy): domain Eukaryota; kingdom Viridiplantae; phylum Streptophyta; class Magnoliopsida; order Asterales; family Asteraceae; genus Mikania; species Mikania micrantha. The sequence goes on along the minus strand of CM018692.1, from coordinate 109,016,279 downwards.
CTTTTGTCATACAAGACCCACACATATATACGTTATATGTGCGCACTGCAAACGATGCCTCATTTATGGAGTAAATTTGAACTAAAAAATTAATCAATTTCCATAAATACTATTATGGTTTAATTTTTTTTTTTGAACGGCGAACTATTATGGTTTAATGCTAAAATGTGTATGTAAAAACTTACATAAAATTTGAAGTTTCCATCTATTTTTTATATTTTTAATGATGCCACCAAATATTTGAATCCGGTTAAACGGTTAGACCAACCCGACCAATGAAACCATAAGAAATCCGCTTCAATTATCACTCTATTTTTATTTAGGAATGAACAAATAAAAATAAAAAAGATCAACTACATATCCGGCCAAAGGGATTACAACTTAGAGAAATCTTGATCGTGAGATAAGACTCAGTAACTATAAGATTCAGAGTTCGAATCCTACAATGAGATTTTCTCAAAAATATTTCTTTTAAACCAGTGATTTGGTGGTGGTTGTAATCAAATGGTATCAATAGTGACATGATGATACCTTAAAAAAAATACTCCCATTATGCTTGATGAATTAAAGAGGAGACCTGGGTCTTGAGTTTGATCATTGATCCCATCCGGTTTTATCGACTTTTTACCATCGTGTCTTTGGACGGATGCTCGAGTCGGCAGTTGATTAGTTAGCATTTGAAACGAACAAAAATTAAACAGGAATATACAGTGGCGGATGTAGGTTGAGGAGGTGGGTTCACAGGAACCCACCGCGCTTCGACTCGGTAGTAGGAAAAAAAATTTCAGATGAGTTAAACAATTGGGAGAACCCATTAATATTTTAGGCGTGAATCCTGAGATAAACCCATTAAGATTTTTAAAAGTGAATTTTTAATGTAATTTTTACATGAATTTGTCAACTTGATTAAGACAAATGATCTTTGTTAGAGAAATCTCGATAATCAATGGTTAGATTTCTATATGATCGTGTTAATATCACTTTCGTGTCTTATAAACTTAGCAAGCAAAATGGTACTTATTAGTGGTTAAACCCTCAAGTCAAGTTAATTTTAGTCATACAAACTTAGCATATTTCATTTAGGTTTCGGGGCGTTGCCCCTTGACCCATGCCTGCTGAATGGCTAGCAGGACACCAACTTGGATCCCGCAAGGGTGCGTGACCCCCTTGACTCCCAATTGGTCTGGAGCTTAGAAGTCTTAAACAAAAATGCACTATGTATCTTCGAACTCTTTAATGGCGACATTTTTTAATTTTAATTATTGACTTAATATATCGCACTGTTATTACGTGAAGAAATTACAAGAACCAAACCGTCAAGCCGACCCGAAAATTTTTATGTCCAGTTATATTAAATTAAAACGTCGGAAAAAGGTGAACCCACTGAAAAATATTCCTGGATCCGCCACTGAGAATATATGTCAACTCTTTCTTCCCCCCTGTACAACGTTCCCCTCTCCTTCAAATATTCACCCACTTTTCACTTTCTCTTTCATTCCGGCACTAAATGCCACATTATTTCAGAATTTGAATCGGTTGTTCAATTCATCAAACACGAGTAGCTCGTTTCACCTCCCCAATTTCATCTTCAATCTCTAAACCCTACTTCAATTCTCAACACCTTCTCCGATCGATCGTATCAACGCTAAATCGCCACCATAATCACCGCCGGCGAGAACTCACCGTCTTCCCGCTGCTTACCGCCGTTAGAAGTTTTCGGTGAGGCCTTACCTGATTAAGATCTAATTCAATTGCGCTTGTAATTACCAAAACTGACCGTAGTTCTTTCGGTTTAATTGACCTACTCAGCACTATTAACACGATCACCGATTCGTCTCCGGAGAGTTCGTACCGTCTTCCTGCTGCCGTCCGCTGGTGGAAGTTTCTGGTGAGGACATTGTTGATTCTCAAATTTTGAATTAATTCGATTTCAATCTATCGGATCGGATGTAATCATTGTCATTGTTTATGTCAGTTTTACGATCACCGTTTTCGTTCTGTAAAGCTAACCTAGATCGTTGTTGTTACCGGACAATTTGAAGTTCCGGTGTGTATACAGATATAATGCCTCAGGAAATCTGTCTAAATTCTGTAATACTTAACACACCTAGCAAGAATTCCAGAGGACTTAAAGCTCTCAATTCATGCACAAATGGCACTGATGAATATATTGATGATCGTGAATTAGCACAGCGAAAAGCCGAAGCATCAGGTAAGTTTTTATTTATTTATTTATATATATTAATTATTTTTTTTTTCTATTAACATAGTAACATTGGCTTAAATTAGATTCATGCAGAACCTGACACCATCGATAATAATTAAAATCGATGATAACAGGGAAATATATATTTCTTCTGTTTTTAAAGATCTAGTCGAATCAAATTTTAGCCGTTCTTCTTGTTTATTTACATAAAAACAAAAATCTGGTGACGGAGTTATAAACAAATAAAAGATATGATAAAAAATCCTAAATTGATTTGTTTACTTGTTTGTAAAATATTCTTTCCTTTTATAGCTAGAGGCTAAAAACTATAAAAATTTGTTAAAATATAAGATAAATGTACATAGTCAAGTGTAATACTCATGTAAAACGGTGTGACCGAGTGTGATGTAAGGTGGTTACTTGGTAACACAACGTTCCCGTCCCCGATACGAGCAAGGTGTGATAGGACAAAATGTGACTGAGGTCATAGTGATGAGAGCTAAAATGTTTTTTCTAAGCTTTTTCATTATCATCTTATATTATGGCACGCCACTTTTTAATTTTTGTATATATTTAATGACGATATACTATTTTTTACTCAGATTCACTAATTTAAATAAAGTCTTGTATGTCATCGCCGTTGCTCATTATCACATAATATTACACATGATCTAAGATTTGTGACAATGAAAATGAATTTATATGTAAGAAGGTTTTGTGTTTTATGTTAATTTAGGCTCTTTTTGGTTATTTTAGTCTTTTTTTCAACCGACTCTGCTATCTCTCCTATTATACATTATTATCTCTAATGCATTATGTACAAGTTTTTATGTACTTTTTTATTTAAATATTTTTATACTAAGATCAATTTTATATATATCTTTACAAACTTATAAAACATCATACACTCAAAACGTGCTTGAACTGCATTGTAGTTTGCGTTTTTTTAAGTGCATTCCGTATTAAATTTATGTTTTGATATGAAAAAAAAAATTGTGTTTATGAAAATTTTTATGGTTAGATGCTAATTGTAGTGGATGAAAAACGTTCCTAGAAGTAACTATTCATATTTTTTTTTAAATTTAATTGAAAGCTTATGCAGTAATTGTTTGTATATATATATATATATTTGAAATAATACGTAAAATAAAATTTATAAAAGAGGTGGATACTCATGAGTCTTGAGTTTGAAGTTGATTTAAGCCCACCCAGGCCCATCACTAAACACGCCTTTGACTTGTATCAAAGATTTAAGGATTTAAAAGTAACAAAACACACTTGATTAGGTGGACGCGTAAGAGGACCAAATTCCGTAATGATCGTTGCTTTAATAAAGCCAAAAATTAACATATTGGAGAAAACACCCGTTAGACCGGTCCGGAATAAATCTAAAAGAAAAAGTTCGTGCCTCTTTAAATGGACAAGGTGATCATAATGATATTCATTATAAATAAATAAAATTAATTTTTTCAAAAAGATGTCAAAACATTTATAAATTTTAGAGCTGGCAAAACGTACACATGATAAAAAATTACTAGACATGATTAAAAAAAACTAATAAAGTACACCATGTAATTTTATATTTTTTTAACATAATAAAATTAAGAAGCTATGTTTTATTATTTCTCTTTTCAGCTACATAAAACATATAACTTTTATGCTTAAATCACCAAGTTAAGCGATAAACAAGTTGTATTCATGTTTTATATTTGCATTAATTATGTCATTTTTAACCTGCTAAACACGATAAGACCTCTTTTTCCAGCTCTTTTTAATTATTTGTTACAATGGCTCAATAAGAGGGTTATAAATATAAATATATGAAAACACTAATCTAATTTTATAACTCTAATTTCGTATTTAGAAACGAGAATGTTCGATTTTTGGTACAACCAAAGTAATTTTCTTTGCTGCATGACATTTTGTGTGTGTATATAGCCAAGTGGTGCACGCATATAATGTATATATGTATGGGTCATCAAGATGCAAAAGTAAAATTGCACTAATTTTAACGTTATTTTACTTATTTTGTGAAAATAACATTAAAAAACCGATTAAACTTTAAACAATAACTTTGAGCTGGGTAAATTTGTTTGTTTGTTAAGTGGAGCGAGAGCCGAACCACCCCTGGCTCGATTAGAAAAACAAGCTTTCTTTCGGGTAGAACTTTTTAAATTTTTTTAACAAGGCATAATCCTTTTCAACAGCCCTGCTCCTGGCCTCCTGGGCCTCTTGGTGATAGAAACAGAAAACAGGCCAGCCCTCTCGGTAGTTTCGAAAGCAAAATAGATAATTGAAGTGTTTTGAAACAGCAATATGGGCCTGGGCTATGATTGTGTTTAAGCTTTCTGATAATTGCAGAATGCTTGTATGTTGTAACTTGAGATTGAACCTGACTTTGAAACCTGGTTGACAAGAACTGGTTACGAATAGTCGAATAGACCCGTGCCGGCGTACCATATGATTAGATCGGTTTGGAGTCTTATACTTTTAATCATATTCAACTCATTAAACTTCAACCAAACCGGCATTCACATGAAACTATTGGGAAAAAAAAAGCCCATTCTATACCCAATGGACGAAACTTTTACAGGGCATCTTCCTTTTTTTTTTCTTCTGTTCGTATTGTTAATTTTTCGACCAAAAAGTTATTTTTTGTAAAAATATATTAGTTCGCCCACCTCGTTTCAAAGAATTAACATGGATTCTAGATAAATTTATGTCCATTTTAAAACATCTAAGCTGTTTTGTACCTGACAATCTCTTGCCGAGGCCCAAAACTTCTGAAGAGCTGCAGATTGTTGATTAAAGTAGAACCTTAATTGCGATAATTCTAGTCTCAAAATAAACTTGCCTTATTATTTGTGTCCTGTTGCCATGGTAGTCCGTCGTCCGATGGAAATCTTTGTATACGTGCCAAAAACAAAAATATTGAAATCAAAATCTATAAACAAACTGATAACCAAATTTTTACAGCGGCGAGGAGGAACCAGGCGGCAGAATGGCTAAGACAAATGGACCATGGTGCGTCGGAGGTGTTGCCAATCGAACCCTCAGAGGAGCTCTTCTGCCAATCCCTACGCAACGGCCTCATCCTCTGCAATGTCCTTAACAAAGTCAACCCTGGTGCAATCCCCAAGGTCCGTTCATTTCGTTGTTCTTACATTAACACATAATTAAGATATATTTAGGAAATCTAGTTTAATGCAATACTTTGATAACCGGCCTGGTCGTCAAACCGACCGTCTTTAGGGTTTAATGCAAGAAGCAGGAAACACTGTAAATAACTTGATCCCACCTGGTCTAGTTTTCGGACCTGTCTGTTAACTGGTTGGTTCAAATGAAAGCGGTTCAACTGCTGTCAATTGAAAATTTTATGTGTCCGGTTTCCAGTGGTCTAATTGAACACTGGTTTACTGATTGTTGGGGAAATTCTGTAAGGTGGTAGAAATTCCAATCATCGACACGGAGGGGGCGGCACAAACAGCAATTCAGTATTTTGAAAACATGCGGAATTTTTTAGTTGCTGTTGGTCGAATGAAGCTTCTTACCTTCGAGGTATCTGATCTAGAAAAGGTGAGTTTGTCTTTTAGTTTCTTTTTTCTGTCTTGTATTATTTTTAATTTGTTTGACTCTCATGGACAGAAACTATTTACAGTTTCTGTATGAGTTATGCGATTGTTTAATAGGCAAATGGTGCAAGTCACGACTGTACCTATCTATAGAAGTTACTGAATAGTGGTAAATAAATGGAAAGTATGTTGCATGTTACAGGAGGGAAAAAAACTACTTTTCTTGTATATAAAAAGAAAATGGAAGTAAATTAGATTTTGGTGTGATTAACTCTTTCCAAGATATCCATCCTAAATAACAGTTGATAGCAAACTATTCCTTGGTTGAATTATTGCTTCCGTATAATGATTTCATTGCACTATTGATTATTGATGCATGAGTAGTCATAGACTCATAGTAACAGTAAGTTGCAGATAGTTTATGTAACTCAAACATATGATGGATTATATTGAAAAAGATGCTTATATACTACAGTCACATGCGGCTAAAAGTGGCAAAATGGGCTGGCTAAGGGGTCAAAATAGGGTTCAAGATGAAAAAGACCATTTTTTGAGAGGGGTTGAAATCCCTGGTCACTTTTTGTCCGTCTTCTAAGATTCTTTATAAATAATAAAGGGCAAATGGAATAATGAGGTCCTCACCATATTTTTTTTGGTGTTAGGTAACTAACTTTTTCTCTAAAACTAACCAACCTTTAAGTTTTTTTCTCTAAAAGTAACCAGATTTTAAATGGGTAAAAACTACCCAATGTGTAAAGTTAAATGTTGGTCAACGATTAATGTGCAAATATGATTGCACAAACAAAAAATGGTACAATCTTAAGCTAAATTTCGAACAACAAAAAATGGTACAATCTTAAGCTAAATTTTGAACAAATATAATTTAGGAGGCTGTATGCTTTAAATTTAAACTTTGGGTGACTGTCAATCCATTTGAAATGTTGTGTTTATAAGGGTCATTGTGTGTGTGTTTGTGTTTTTTTTAACCCGTTTGAGATATCATTATATCTTAATCAACAAACTTTGGTGGTGTTTGCAGGGTGGCTCATCTGGCAAAGTTGTAGACTGCATTTTATGCTTAAAAGGTTATCATGAGTGGCAGCAATCAGGCGGGGTTGGTGTTTGGAAATATGGTGGGACCGTGAGAATCACATCCTTTCCAAAAGGGTCACCTTATTCTTTAACTGGCAGTGAAAGTGCAGACGAATCTTTAGATGAATCTGAGTCGTCACAATTTGAAGAATTACTTGAGTATTTACATCTATCAAGTGAAGTAGCTCTTGAGGAAACAAAAGTGTTGACTGCAGTTACTTTACTCTTTGACCGGTTTAGTATTGGGCTTTTACAGGCTTATCTCAATGAGACCAATGAACTTGATGATTTTCCTTTGAATTCAATGGTAGGTAAGCTTTGTTATATATTTGTTTGTTCTTTATTTGCTTTACATGTTTGTATTGTGTGGAGTGGCAAATAGGTAGCTTGTGTGTGGTCAGTAACTTTTTAGAACACAGTTTTATGCAACGAGTCAATTTCGATTGACCTGAATTACTTTTTGGAAACTCTTTAACCTTTAAAAGAATTTATGCATGAGTCTGATTTTAATGAAAATGCCAAAATGAAGATTTTTGGCTTTAATTTTGATGAGCATTAAACTATAGTTTTTATTTTACGAAATGCATGCATGTATCGTTAATCAAATATACCCAGGACGAAATGCGTTCATGTGTTTTTGTGTTATGAAATAAGTTTTAGAAAGACCAAGGTCATCTAGACCAATATAGGATGCATCTGAAAAAGGCAAAATTAGGAGCAGGGGATCACTTTCAAGAAAAATTTAACGCACAGGGTCAATTTTGTAGAATACTTCAAATTTTATTATGCCAATAAGATTCTACTTCTTTAATAAAACAGTTTAGGGGGTTTTACAAATCAATACACTTTGGGTGTCTTTCAACATGTTCTCTTTCTAACCAATATTTTTTTGTTTATTTTACCTGTTTGACCAGATAAAAATATTCCTGTATCAACACACTTCATAAACAAATAGGTTGAAATTGCTACCTCTATTGTTTTGAGATAGTGTTCTTGGATCTCAAGTGTAATGTTTGGTAATCTATCTTAGGTCATCGAGACAGTACTCAGGAAGGCTGTTAAAGATCTCTCGAGGTTGCTTATATCTCAAGGAAATCAGGTAATATCCAAAACAGTTGATTTATTATGAATTTCAATTACTGGTTATCAAATATTAATCAATCACTAAACACATTATCTTTTTTCAGCTTGGTGTCTTTTTGAAGAGCATGTTAAAGGGGAATTGCAAACCATTATTGAAGCATGAATTCCTACAAGCCATTTCAAAATATATGGACCAAAGATCTGGTTTGGAATCAAATGATTTTTCCAAGTTTTGTATATGTGGTGGAAAGGGTAAAGACATGTCGAATAATATAAATTACTCATGTGAGGAAACAAAGATATTGGATTTTCAACAAAAACAACTTGAGGTAAACACCATTATTAGTATTTTCTCCTCGACATTCTTCTGACACACTTATAATATCATTGTAGGCATATTTTTCTTCTGTCTGTTAAAAAAAAGTTCTTTTTGAGATCATGAAAATGATAATGAAGAAAGTGATTGTTGGAAGACAAAAAGAATAAAATGCCATTCACTTTAAACATGTACTATATGTTAACTTTGTTGGGTTTTAAACATATCTTATAAAATCATTTGCAACGGAAGCTTGTTTAACATGTCAAAATCTAATACTTTAAGAAACGAAAACCCACCAAGGATCCATATGTAGTTCTTGAAACTTAAATAAAATACAACCATAGGGTGTTTATAATCAACAACCTTGTAGAGAAGTGATAGCTATAGGAATGAGGATGGTATGAACACAAGTGTCTTCACCCCAAGAGATGAACACACCAAGCAAGATGGATCTAAGTTGCTAGCCAAAACCTTTATAAAAAATCAAGAATCAAATGTGTTGAATCACTTTAAGAACATAAACATACCACCTAATTATTTGAGGTGTTAGTGAGTGTTCTTATGAATAAACTACTACACAATATCTCTTGTTCTTCTTCCTTCCAAGATCTCAACCTCACCCTTTTTAAAAGTGCAGAATTATTTTTCAAGTTGTCTTCAAAAAGGCTCTATGTTTGTTATTTAAAAGCATAGTTTGGAAAGTCAATTGAACGCCTATTTTAAAAAACAACTTTTGTAACACCTATTTTATGTAATGTCTTGGAACTTTCAAGAGATGACTTAGTCAAACAAGCCACATAAACTTTTCCCAAGGATTAGAACAACAAGGACTATATGAATGCATTTTCAAATGTGCATTGGATAATGGAATTAAAGTTACATAATAAACCTTTTAAGATTAAAGGATTTTATAAACTTGTATTATGAAACTCCATAAATATACTATGTGTTGGCTTATTTTATATTATTATTTTGCTTAATGATATTCGTCTTGACGTAATTATTGGGTTGTATATGTTAAATCTAGTTTAAACGTGTAATAATATATTTGTTTGGTGGGTGACCTTTTTGGATATCATATTAATGGTAACATTGTTACACGTTGTGTCTTAGGCATATTGGTCCAACAAACTTATCGTCACTATAAACGGAAGGACTTCATGTGCTATTAAAACTATTTTAGACTGTGATTGTGCAATTAAAACTAGTTTGGATAACAGTTGTAATTTTTAAGCAAACTCAGGGACTAAAATGGTTAGTTTAAATAGTAATCTTATTCTGTTGCATCAAATTTATATCTTGGATGTTTCACAGGAGCTAAAAGCCAGCTTTCATTTGACAAAATTGGAAGTCCAACAAGCTCATTTAGCCTGGGAACAAGAGCTTAAGAAAATTGGTGCGTTCTTTGACCGGCTACCACTTATTGATACAATTGTTATTATTTTAAAAACCCCGACATATTTTATTCTTAAAACCAGGATAAACTAACATTTCATCTTTCTCAGTGCATCACACCAAGAATCTTGAAGTAGCATCTTCTTCGTACCAAAAGGTTTTGGAAGAAAACCGACTACTTTATAATCAAGTTCAAGATCTAAAAGGTCAGCATTTTTGATCTTAGCCAGCTTTAAAGGTTCCAATCTCAACCTTTTAAGTTAACTTATGCATGGGTCAATTTAGGTTTTGTATCCCAAATGGATGATCCTGTGGTTTGGCCAGGAGTGTAATAAATGAAACTTGAGGACCAAAGTTGCAATACGACTATACCACAGGGACCACCTGTTTCATAAATTTTTAAAATTAGCTATATTTCATTTGAAGTTTTTTAATTCAGATATTTAGATTATTATTGTAATAATATTGTTTTTTTTTCTCTTTCGTATTATTAATTGATACATTAATTATGAATAAACTTTTGCAAATCAAATCAGTTGGTCACTTGACCTGCCCATGTTGCCTCTTTTAACCATCTATTTAATGGAAGTGTTCATCATTAATGGAGTTTTTATTTTGTTTTGTATTTTTTTAGGAGCAATAAGAGTATACTGTAGGGTGAAACCCTGTCTGCATGAGCAATCTGATGATCAGTCAACGGTTGATTATATAGGAGAAAATGGAAATATTATGATTGCTAATCGTCATAAGCAGGGCAAAGATGCTAGGAAAATATTTACTTTTAATAAGGTTTTTGGAGGGAACACAACTCAAGGTAAGTTAGTCATCATGTTCTCTGTCTCCTTTCTCTCGTAGTTAGGTTTTCCACCCATTTACTTACAAATGAGTAATTGGTCAATAGAGGCAAAGCAAACCTCGGAAGATGATTATTTCTGCGAATTCTCTACTTCTAGCGTACAAAACCTCTTAAATTTTGTATGCATAAAATTAGATTATTAAATCATAATAACTTTTTTTGTAAAGCACATATGACACTCTAATTGTTTCTAAGAAATAGTTTTGTATAAAAAGTGATTCAAGAAAACCAACCTTAACCCGTATTAGTTATTATTCAGGTTCTAGATGGCACCAGTAATTCGTGCATGGAAAGTTATTTTAGTCTCTAAAGAACTTGATTTATTTTAGCGGTTTACAATGTGCTTGGAAGATTATTCATGAACAGAAAGATATAAACAGACTTCTATATAATATGTCAAACTGTAACTTTTAATATATATCCAACTTGTTTGCAGAGCAAATTTATGTAGATACGCAACCATTGATTAGATCAGTGCTTGATGGTTATAATGTTTGTATCTTTGCATATGGCCAGACTGGCTCAGGGAAGACGTACACAATGGTAAGTAATAATTGATGAAAATTGTTAACCCTTTTATGTTGACTCAAATATTCAGTCACTATCTTTTCAGATCTGATATTTCTATGGCATTTTACACATATAACTTGTTATCATGATTCATGGGATTGTTTTGGATGATGTTTTATCTCTAGTGGGTCCAACAGGTATAATCAGATGCTAAAAAAGGAGACAGAATAAAGAGTTTAGACTGGTTGAAGAACGTTTTTAAAATGTGTTCTAATGGATGATAGTATAAAGCCTTCTAAGTTATTTTATTCAACTAAAAATAGATTATAGTTTATTTTCTTTCCAAATTAAAACCATCTAGCTGAATATCAACAATTTAAATAAGGTTACAAAAAAAGTGGTTCGTGCCACTACAACCCAACCTGAATATTAATTTGACCAGTCTGGTCTGTTCCTGAGCCTGCCTTTTCTGCCACCTCAACTTGTTATATTATCTTCTACATGAGAGGACTACATATGTGCACTTTTTATGAATAAAGCCTCTTAAATAACTTCATTCAAAATAATAGATTATTATTGAGATTATTTAAATTTTGTTATCATATATGACACACCAATTGTTAAAAAAATGGTGAAAAGTTTTGAACAAAAATTATTTTGGGTCAACCTAACCTCACCCATCGAACCTCCATTTTGTGTCCTCAGCTTGTTATATTACCTCTGTTTATATTTGCATGAGATTGACACTAACATCATCTTTTTTGTAAGTGTAGAGTGGCCCTGACATAACAACAAAGGAATCATGGGGTGTGAACTACCGGGCCCTACAAGATCTATTTCAATTAACTGAAACAAGGAAGAATATAATAAAATATGAAGTTGGAGTTCAAATGATTGAAATATATAATGAACAAGTGAGAGATCTCTTGGTAATTGATGGTTCCCATAGAAGATATCCTTATACTTTTTTTCCTTCTCACCAGAGGTGGAATAGTAAACCCATTTACTTATACTTATACTGATTTGATTTAGGTTCTGTATTATCTCTAATGGCTTAACGGTAATATAAGAAAGGTATAGTCAAAAATAGAACAGTTCCAACGGATTGAAAGCTGTCAACATTGTATTTATAAAAAATAAAACCTACTTAATCATTTTATTCAAATTGTTAGTTTATTATTCAAATAAAATTTCATGTAATCATATTTGACACACTGTACTTATAAAGTTATAATTTTTGGAAAAAGGAACCTGATTTGACTTGATACTCAACCCACCAAATTTTATCACACTTACATCTTATAATCAGTTTAAAAACATAAACATCCTCTCTAGTTTCCATCTTTGTGGTATTACTAAATGGCCCCTTGTTATGCCTTGATCATCTACACGCTGGATATACGAAATAAATCCCAGCTAAATGGCCTCAATGTTCCTGATGCATCTTTAGTTTCTGTTAAATGCACTCAAGATGTTCTTGATTTAATGAAAATTGGCCAAAGAAATCGTGCTGTTGGTGCTACTGCTTTAAATGAACGAAGTAGCCGTTCTCACAGGTATAGTCATTTTTCTTATATTTACAGAATCACAGGTGGCATTTATGACCATATGTTTGTTTAAAACGTAAGAAGCAAAATATATAACTGGAAGGGAAACAAACAGGCTGAAGTAGACAAAGGGGTTGAAAGTTGCCAAAGTTTTTTCTAAAGCATTCATCCTTTTAATTTGTTTGATTATTATTGTAAAACTAGTTAACACAATATTTATTTCTAAACTTTTTCAAAGTGAAAATTGCACAAGACAGAAACATGCTTTACAATTTTTTCCTGATTTTAACAACCAATTTTGTTAGACTCAAAATTAGTAACAAACATTTACTACCAAATAATAGCAACCAAGTTACGTTTTGTTACCTGCTGTAGCAATAAATGACCCGTTAAAAATTACACCGTTAAACACATCGCATTTTTTTTAATAGTAGGCATTTTTTTAGTCGATGTTAAAAAGTTGGGGATGTGGCATCTTATTTGTCACTTGGTGTCTATTTATTTGCCACATATGATTGACATCTAATATTGTTTTTACGTACACGTTTTTATAAAAGTTCGTTTGTTCAGTCTTTTACTAATTCTTTTTTCACATAAGCATTCTTTTGCAAATGTGATGTGACATTAAGGCTAGCATGGCATTAATGAGTGAAAGCATGAAACATCAGCTATTTACTAGTAAAGTCTGTTAATTTGAGGTTGGCTGCCAAAGGTGTAAGCTAATTTCTTTTTTGTGCCTAACCGGAAGTTGGTTGCTAAAATCAGGAAACTGTAAAGATATAAAGTTGGTTTCTGTTTCATACTGTTTGTTTTCGTCTAAATAGACCACAAAAAGTATTTTTCAGCTTAACTTAACACACTTGTTATGGGCTTTAGTGCTTTACTTTACTGACCCCCACCTAGATTTGACTAATTTCTTGCATTAACACCGTCTCTTGCAAGGAAAATTCACGGTTTAATAACTTTCTCAATTGTTTCCTCTCAGTGTTCTGACCGTCCATATCCGAGGAAAAGAACTAGTTTCTGGATCTACTTTAAAGGGTTGCCTTCATTTAGTAGATCTAGCTGGGAGTGAACGTGTGGACAAATCAGAGGCCACTGGGGACCGTCTAAAAGAAGCTCAACATATTAATAAATCTCTCTCTGCACTTGGAGATGTCATTTCTGCTCTTGCACAAAAGAGCACACACATTCCTTACAGAAATAGCAAACTTACTCAAGTATTGCAAGATTCTTTGGGTAAGAGTTTACTATCAGTCTACTTTAAATATTAAGAAAATAGAGGTGGTAGTTTCGACCTGTCTCCTTAGTGGTGGGTAACTAAACCACCACATATTTCAATGCTAATTTGGGTAAGATCTTATATCATACTGTTCACATAAAACTTTTCGAGAAAGGGATATGAGTGTTGGAATGTTAAGTGTTAACTAGATCAAAAGTCATCTTCAGCCCATTTTTAATGTATGCAACATCCTAAATGGGTAATTTGTGTTAGAGGTGCAATTTCGAGTGATTTACATATAAATGGGTTATATTTTTTGTGGGGATTTCATCTCAAAGAAGTCAAATAACTAATCAGCTAAAAGGGGAACATGTCAAGTGGGTCAAATGAGTTTCAAATGCCCAAAGCTATTTTTAATGCATATAACCAAAATTGTTTTCCTACAAAGATTTATGCTAACATAGAGATGGCAATGTCAACCCATTTGGATAGTGCTTTATCTCAGTTAATTCAAATAAAATTTATAAAGGGGAACCAGTCGCACATGTCAATTGGCTCAAAAGTGGCCAACAATATATATTTAATGCATGCAACTTTCTTACTTGTTTTTATATGAAGTTTTATGTTGCGTTTAGCTGTAGAGTTTTTTTTGGTTTACTTATAAATGGTATTGATTATACTCGTAATTTAGTTAAAGATCAAATTGGGTTTTCTTAAGTACATTTCTTACTACGGGGGTCTCCTACGAAGCAGCCTCTCTACCTCTTTGGGGTAGGGGTAATGTTTGTTTTCATCCCTCCCCCCAGACCCTACAAAAAGTGGGATTACACTGGGTACGTGTTGTGTTGTGTTGTAAGTACATTTCTTACTACTTTTGATATTTATATAATTTTATTACCTAAGGAATTAAATTTATGAACTTAAAGTTGTTGGATTAGTGGAATACTTTATTACCCAAAGAGTCAAAGACAATGGACAACAAAAAATGTAGAAAATGTTTACTGGTATGTTTCGGGAATAGGTATGTGTGTTTCGGGGAATTAGGCCGAGTATCACATACTACCATACCCTTTCTGTATCATGAAAAATTTTAAAACTAATCTCATACCTGGTCTATCTACCCTATTACCTGTCCTGGAAGATTCAAGTTTGCTTGTCAGGTTTAGGATTTGTCCTCCAGGTCACTTAACAAATTTATCTACAAGGGTAACATGTCAAACTGGGTTAAATGGGTTAAAGTTGCTCAAAGTCTTATTTTGATGCATGTGTTCTCCTAAATTGTTTTTATACAATGATTTATGCTAAAAGATAGAGGCGCCAATTTTGACCCATTCACTTGTTAGGGTATCATTTGTGTGTTTAATCTCGAAGGGGTGAAATAAAAGGGGAATTGTTACTCAATAGTATACATTTTGAGCCTACAAGTATATTTAGATTACAATTGTAACTATATTGTTTCTGTAATCATATCTAATGATCAATTTTGCATGGCTTTTTAACAGAATAAACAAAGTCCAACTAATTCACATGTACTAAGAATAGTTTTAACCAGAACCCATTTTGACCCATTATTCAATCTCCCCAAACTATGTATAATGCCACAGCTACTATATCTCTTCTCATCTCACCATTTGTCACAAATGTTCATCCTCTTTTGTAGGTGGACATGCTAAAACACTTATGTTTGTGCATATAAATCCGGAGACTAGTGCAATTGGCGAGACAATTAGCACCCTTAAATTTGCTGAAAGGGTTGCCTCAATTGAATTAGGTGCTGCAAAATCTAATAAAGAAGCTGGTGAAATCAGGGAGATGAAAGAAGAGGTTAAACATTCACCTATTAGTTGGATGGGATGGCTTTTCACTATATTTTTTTAAACTATTCCCTTGTAAAATAGTATATTTACGAAACTAGCCCATTTTCTAATGAGATGACTTGTCATGTCATCTTTTTTTTGCGTGGTATTTAAACTTTTTGAAACGGATTAATTTGGTATTTTGAACACAAGATGACCGGTTTCTTGCTTATGTGATATGTTTATGATAGATGATCGGTTTATGGTTTGAACCTTTTTAAGAAAAAAATTTATACTCCTTGGTTTGCATTAAAAAATATAAAGTGATGATTAATGTTCATGATTGTAATACAGATCCATAACTACATATTCCAAAAATGAAGATTTATATAAATAGCACAAATTAAACGACTGATTTTGGTTTACTTGGCTGGTTCTAACCTCTTCATTGGATTTAACCGTTCAACCAAAAAACTGAACTGTGAAATGAACCGGCCAACTTGCTTTGGTTTGGGCGGGTCAGTCAGTTTGTGTGGTTTATTAACACCCCTACCCTGTAGTTTGCTACACACAATTTTCATTTTCGTCCAGTTCAATACATTTTGGTGTAGTTAACCTAGACTATTTATGTGTGTCCACTAAATTAGTAAAACTAGACTATTTATGCAAGTATAATTATTAAGTCAGTAAATTAATTAACGTGTTTTAATTCGATACATTATTATAGTTTTTGTGTCTTGATCTGCTGCATTTTTTTTGACTTGTTCCATTTTTTCACTCAGATATCCAATATGAAGCTATTTTTAGAGAAAAAGGAGGCTGAATTAGAGCAATTAAGAAGCCAGAATGCAAGAGCTGCAATCTCACCCATTCACATGCCAAGATTTAATCATATGAACAGTTCAAGGCCCGATAATAATCAGAGCCATGTTGATGATAGTAAGCTTATAGAGGTTAGTCCTAGAGGTGACAATGTGGGCAGGTTGAAACTGGTCAGTCAGGTTCATCCAGATATTTTTCTCCATTTTTAAACTGTTTTACAATGATAATACATCTTTAAATATAATAATTTAGGAAAGGATGCATTGGTAATAGACTTTAGGTTGACGTTCAACCCGCTTCCCTTTTTTTAGCTACTTTAGTTTAACGGACTTTAATCCATTTGAAACCAAATCCAGCCAAGATCAACCCAAATTTGAGAGTGGTTTCTGTCTCTTTTTTTTTTCTTTTTTGTTTTCTTTTTTTTTTTTAATGTACATCTAGATATTACTTTCGACTGTTTTGTCCTTTACAGAACTTTAACTCTTTTTCACCCTTAGTGTAAGGGTAAATCCTGTCCTAAACCAATATTTTGATGTTATCACATCACACGGACAATTTCATATATAAATGGGTCAAACTTTTCATGTGTGATGCTGTAGATGAAAATTGAACAGTTTCAATTGTATTTGTCTAAGATCAAAAAAATTTTTTCCTTTTAATAGCAGGTTAGAAGCTGTTCATCAAGTAAGCAAAGGAAGGCTCGTTTGCCCTCAAAGTTTACAGACAAAGATTATATTCCTAAAATGCCCCTTCTAGCTGAAGAAGGATCACAATCTCCTCCTATCAGGAGATCGATATCTACCGATAGAGGAGCTCACTTAAAATCTAGGATTAAGGCCGAAACACTCGCCAATCCTCCGTTCACAAAAACACAATATCCTACTCGGACTTTCATCAATAGATCTCTAGCCACATTACCAAATTTACCCTCAACCGATAATAAAAAAGAGTATTTAAGTTCACAAGATAACTTTGCTGAGGCATTACATAATCATCCAAGAATTAATTCTAGGAAAGCTAATTATCAAGAGCAAGAGGAAGAGCAATTTAAGAAAATGCTTAAGCTCAAGAACAATCAGGTCAAAGCAAAACGTCAACAGCCAATTAAGCAGACAATGCTCTCTGATATGGATGTTGGTCAAACTGTTGAAGAAGGTCAAAGAAGCGATTTTTCGGAGACAGAAAATGAGCATAATTCGAATAGGCTGCATGTGCCGGCAGGGGTAAAAAAACTTCAACGAAGCTCTTCACGAAATTTTCATGTTGTGGAAATCAGGTACTGAAATCTTTGATTGTTGTATATAACTAACAAACTTACATACCTAACAAAATCTCACTATAATAGCAGGGTTTGGGAATGTTGGGATAAAGGCAAATTCTTCCTCCTATAAATGAGATTGAGAGCCTACTTCCTATAAGACCCCAACTGACCCTGACTCTGAGTTTTGTAAACAACTGTAACTATAAATTTAGAGAGTCAATATTGACCCTTCTATGATAAGGATTTATGTTGGTTATGTTTATATAATAACAAACCAAAAAGATTTAAAGAAAAAAACTAAAACAGGAACGGTTTAAGGGAATTAATCAATGCGAAAAAGAAACATCTTTCTGTTAAATTCTTTCAATTTGAAGGAAATAATCATGCATGAAAAAGATCTTTTTTACAAGGACGATTTTTTTTTTTTGTTCTACAAGTTAAGAGATTTGATCGGGCAACTACAAATTTTAGGGACCTTAACTTATTAAGTAGAAAATGGAAGCCCATATTGGTTTTTGGATTTTTGCCCATCATTTTATTCCAAAAATTAGATTATTAAGGAAACAGGCAAATTTTTTAAACATTTGACATACTAATAAAAAAAATCGATAATAAGTGTTTCTAGTTAACCCAAACGTTTTGACATATTATTCATCTTGCCATGCCCGGCCCACCCAAGTGTAGAGCATGAGCTCAACCCATGTGTAATAATAATATATTGAGCTCATTATGACTCAAGCTTGCTGTTTATTAAACGAGCTGCATGTTAGCCTTGGCTCAAATAAAGCTTTTATGAGTCAAGCTTGATTAGACCGGCTCATTTACACCCATAGTTATAGGCGGCTAAGTTTAACTTTTGAGGTCTACCCAATAGTTTTAAACTTCAGCATTGAATGAACTTTGGTCTTATGTTTTAACCAACCACAGGGAACCAGGAAGAAATGAAAACAAATCCTCAAATGGTGCAAAGAATGGAAACGAAGGCAGCAACCCCTCGGTTCCCAAATTTATTAGAAGCCGTTCTACACCTCGAGGAAAATCCATGGTTATACCTTGATCAAATGCCTGATATACGGTTCTGTTCTTTTACATCCACTTGCGTTATCGTTTCGAGTTTTTGTATAGTATAGTGCTTGATTTTTTGAACAATCACCAGCAGATTTGGAGCATGGGATGGGAATCTCTCTAATTGTTTATTTATTTTATGAAACACATCTTATTTGTAATTGTGTTCTCTATATAATTACACGAGTCGGGTGTTTGTTCTGTTTTTAGCAAGCAAATTCGAATATGTGCTGCCATTTTTTTTTAATTAAACTACTGAACGATAGGATCGTTCTTTATTGGTTCAACAATTGTGATTGTTTGGCTCGGCAATGGCATTGGTTGATTTCGGTGGCAAAAAGGGGCGTTCATGGAGATATAGAACAACATATAAGTTATCATGCTTGCATATCCATCATTTGAGTCTCCAACAAATATTACAATAGTGACATATTCGATTTGACCTATGGCACTGGCATATCTCATCGAGACATTTGAAGACAAAAAAGAATGCTTCCTCTTATGGATATTGTAGCATGGCATTATGAAACGGTACAATTGAGATGAAGTGGTGACGATTACTCTTAATATGTGCACAAAAGGCGATGTATGTAGAAAATGCAAGATATGTAAAGTTTGATGATGGTAAGTATAAAATAAGATGTAAAAACTATCATTATGTTATGTTGTGCTACAAAAGTGATTTTAAGTATGTTATGTTTTACTTCTATGATTTGTTGAATATGATATGAACCTTTGTTATAAATAATGTTATTTTTTTTAAAGATAATTATAAAATTAAAACTTAAAGCTAATTTGATTAACATGCATGTCTACATAAAAATTAAACATATGACAAATGTTCATGAAATATGATAGGCACGAGGTGTCGAGTTAGAAGACTACTCGAATGAAAATTCACATCCCATTACAATGTTTAGTTCAATTTGATTTCACTTTTTTCTATGATAATGATGTAATTGATTTAAATGTTATCTTGTGAATAAAATTGCAGTTTATGAACTAAGTACTCTTTAGTGCCAACCGTGCGATTTACCAAGTTTGTTATTACATCATTTTTTTTCATTTAAAAAATAATAAAAATTTTGTGAAACGAGTATATAGTATATACCATTAAATATACTTTATTCATTTTTATATTAAAAGAGTTTTTAAAGCATTAAGAATATATTAATTTTAAAAGAGTACACTTTTTTAGAATCCAAATTATTATGAAATATAAAATATTCAATAATTGTTTTTCAAAGCAAAATATTCAAAAAACAAACTTTAATAAAATTAGTGTTTAAATAAATAATATTATTATTTTACTACATACGTATTAAACTATATAAACTTTTAATCATATTATTATTGACTATTTATTATTTTTTATTCAACCCGTGTAATACACGGGATATTAACCTAGTATTTTTATATAGAGTAAAATATGTAAAATTGCTAAAAATGTTCCAATAATAACGTATTAGTCAAAAATACAATTATGATTAGCTTTTTTACATCTAGTTATTAGTTATTGAACTTCTCTGAGAAGTTTCTCTCCGTACGAAAAGAAAGAAAAAAGAAAAAGCGAACGTGAAACGGTCACTGACCGGCCGGACACCTACCACCGCCGGAGCTCCTCCGCCACCGCAACCACCGCATCCGCCGGCCGGTCACTGCTTTCTCCGGGTAACAACATCTCCCTCCTCTCCCCCCTTTCTCTTCTCTTCTCTTCTCTTCTCTGTCTTCTTTCCTCTCTTCTCGGACCGGCCGGTCGAAAACCACGCAACCTAGACCTTCGCTATCTTCTCTTCTCTTCTCTCTCTTTCTTCTCTGTCTTTCTCCTGGTCGAACCACAATGGAAAACCCTAACACCTAGACTCGGCCGAAAAACCCCAAACTCTAACCAGATTATCATGACATATCTACCAATCCGTCTCTCTTCCTCTCTCTCTCTCTCTCTCGACCCCTCTATCTCTCTATCGGTTGCTCGCCTGCACTCCCCTTTCGCGTTCTGGGAGACCCTCTAGAGCCTGACAGAAGCTGCCATAAGCCGCTAGGAGGCTTTGGTTACTGTTTTGCTCTCTTTTTTCTCGTTTTGGTTGCAGGTACAGCAGGGAGCATACTTAAACGCGCTTAACACAACACCAGAACACTGTTGGCAAACCCCGGTGAGATTGTTTCATTTCTTGTTGGATTGTATCGCTGTAGTTTTGGGCACGGTCTTCTTGTTATATTATTGCTTCGTGTTGTATTGAGTGTTTGATCGGTATACTTTACGATTTGCAGCTGTTTATTGTTTCTCTAATCCATTCTCTTATCTCATTGGATTGTGGTGTGCCTAACCTGACAGTATAGATAGTAGAGTACAATATGCTTCCTTGAGATCGTGTCCGGGGAGGGGAGGTGCGAGTAGGCGGGGAAATGGGGGAACTATTTTGCGTATAGGCTCGTGGAACATCGGAACACTTACCGGGAAGCTGTTGGAGTTAGTGGATGCACTCAGAAGACGCAAAGTACAAGTAGCATGCCTTCAAGAGACAAGGTGGAAGGGAAAAAGAGGAGGAGAGAACAATGGGTACAAGCTGTGGCACTCGGGTGCGGATGGGGCAAACAACGGAGTGGGATTCCTGGTTGCTAAAGAACTTCAAAACACGGTGCTGGAGGTGAGAAGATACAATGACAGAATTATGGTGCTAAGGATGGTGTTAGGCGAAGAAGTGGTAACAGTAGTGAGTGCTTATGCACCACATGTTGGGCTAGGGGAGACTGAGAAGAGACAATTCTGGGATTGCATGGACGAGGTCATGAGAAACATACCAACCGACGAGAAGGTCTGTATAGGAGGAGACTTCAATGGGCATATTGGTAAGGAAAATGAAGGTTTCCAATCAATACATGGAGGTTGCGGTTTCGGGTCCAGAAACGAGAGTGGTGGCACCCTACTGGACTTTGCAGTTGCTCATGATCTAGGAATCATAAACTCGTTTTTTAGGAAGAAGGATTCTCATTTGATCACATTCAACAGTGGAGGATGGGACACACAGATCGATTACCTGTTGATGCGACGAGGAGATCGCAGCAGGTGGTTGGATTGCAAAGTCTTTCCGGGGGAGGCAGCGGCATCACAACACAAACTGTTGGTGGCAGATATTGTCATGCGAAAGAAGCTGGTGGAAGGGAAAAAGGTTACACCTAAGATCCGATGGGGTAGGTTAAAAGGAGACAACCTAAAGTTGTTCAGGGAAAAAGTCTTAGCAGGCAGAGTTAACATGCGATATGACGACGCAAACGTCATGTGGGAGGCAATGGCTGACAACGTGATAAGAGTAGCAAAAGAGACATTGGGGATGACAACAAAGAACTTAAGCGGCCAGAAGGAGGCATGGTGGTGGAATGATGAGGTGCAACACAAGGTTCGAACAAAGCACGTGAGCTTTAGAGAGTTGGTTAGATGTAGGGAGGAAGCACAAAAAGAAAGCTTGAAGACAAAATACAAGGAAGCGAAGCGAGAGGCAAAGAAGGCAGTAACGAAAGCTAAAAACACAGCGTACAAGGAGATGTACACACGCCTCGGAACTAAAGAAGGAGAGAATGACATGTTTAAGATTGCCAAGGCAAGGGAACGAAGGAGGGAAGATGTAGGAGTATTGACATTCATAAAGAACGAGGAAGGTCAAATCCTAGTAAAGGAGATTGACATCAAGAAAAGGTGGCAAACATATTTTAGGGATTTATTCAACAACAGCAGCGACACAGAAGATAGTGAGAACGACACTACAAGAGGAGCATCAACAAACAAATGCTACTGTAGACGCATTACTAAGGAAGAGGTGCAACGAGCTCTTCGGAGGATGGGCAGAGCAAAAGCGGTGGGACCAGACAATATTCCGATCGAAGCATGGAAATGTCTAGAAGATGAAGGGGTTACATGGTTGACAGCGTTGTTCAACAACATATTCAGAACCGGTAAGATGCCGGATCAATGGAGAAGTAGTGTCCTAATTCCCCTATACAAGAAGAAGGGAGACGCTCAACGTTGCGAAAACTACAGGGGAATCAAACTTTTGAGTCATACCATGAAACTCTGGGAAAGAGTGATCGACACAAGATTAAGGAGAGAAACCCAAGTAACAGTGAACCAATTTGGATTCATGCCGGGGCGATCTACCACAGAAGCGATACACGTTTTGAGGAGGCTCATGGAGAAATATAGAGAGAAAAAAAGAGATTTACACATGGTGTTCATTGATCTTAAGAAGGCGTACGATAGTGTACCATGTCAGCTAATTTGGGATAGCCTTGCGAGCAGAGGTATACCTTCGAGATATATAGAGATTATAAAGGATACATACGCAAGCGCTAAAACCAGTGTTAGAGCGCCGGTGGGTGATACAGACCCCTTCCCGGTAGAGGTGGGACTGCATCAAGGTTCGGCACTAAGCCCGTTCCTTTTTGCAGTTATTTTAGACGAGTTGTCAAGGTCGATTCAGGAAGATATTCCATGGTGCATGCTTTTTGCAGATGATATTGTGCTGGTGGCAGAAAGGAAAGACGACCTAACTGCGAGGTTAGAGGAATGGAAAACCGCCTTGGAGAATAATGGACTACGCATCAATAGGTCAAAAACAGAATATCTTTGGTGCAACTTTAGTGGGACCAACGACGAGGAGGACGAGGTGAGCCAGGTGACTATTGGAGGTCAAGAGGTACCACAAACAACCATGTTTAAATACCTAGGATCTTTCGTACAGAGTGATGGAGACATTGATTGCGACGTGGCCCATCGGGTACAGGCAGGATGGAACAAGTGGAGAGCAGCTACAAGCATCCTATGCGACAAGAGATTCCCAGACAAACTAAAGGGTAAATTTTACAGAGTAGCAGTCCGACCAGCCATGTTGTATGGAACTGATTGTTGGCCGATCAAAAAGATTCACGAAAGGAAGCAAAAAACGGCATAGATGAGGATGCTTAGATGGATGTGTGGGCACACGAGACTTGACCGAATAAGGAACGAAACCATCAGGGGAAGAGTGGGGGTCACGTGCATCTCAGACAAAGTCAGGGAAGGGAGATTGAGATGGTTCGGTCACGTGAGGAGAAGACACGTGTTGGCTCCGGTTAGAAGAGTAGAGCATCTGAGCGTGGAGGGAAAGAGGTACAGGGGTCGACCTAGGCTGACATGGGAGGAGCAAATTCGTCAGGACATGATAGCATTGCACCTCTCTGAGGACATGATCAGTGATAGGAACTCATGGAGGCGTAGAATAAAGGCTAGGGATTACTAGAATGATAGGATATATGTTAGCAGCCTTACTTATAGATAGAACCTTAGTTTGTACAAATGCATGCTTGACTGGTTGGTAATGTTTACCCTGTGTGTTTCAGTTTTTTTACGTGGTTTATGTCCTTAAATTATATATGGCTCCTGTTTTGCTTAGGTTGCATGCGTAGTCGGTGTTTATAAGCCTTGCTTCTAATCATGCTTTCTTTATATATGATTGTGTATGTGACCACCATATGATTGAGACAAGTGTTTATAGCTTTTCTCTTTATGACTGCTATATACTTCTGTAGTTTTACTCATGCAAGGTTTACTCTTTTTTCTTAATAAAATGTCTCAAAAAAAAAAATTTTGAGCCAGGAGTCTCTTCTGACGCAGCCTCTCTACCCCTGCTTGAGGTAGGGGAAATGTTTGTTTTCATCTCACCCCTCCCAGAGCCTACTTAAAAGTGGGATTAAACTGGGTACGTTTGTTTGTTTGTTTATTAGTTATTGAACTTAATTAAAAAAATATTAATCTTTATTATGATTCTTAGACTTCTAATATTTATGTGTAGTTTCAGCTTAAACTCACAAATACTTAAAATCACACTAAATAATAGCGAAGTTAAGTAATTTTTGAATAATATCCAAATTAAAGTGTCTTTTAGGGGTTTAAAACCAGAGAATATGATGAGGTGATTGAAATGTTTTTATTTAATTAGAATGATTAATTTCATAGTTGTCGACTGGTGCTAATCCAAAGCATGCTCCAGATCCGAACCTGATCGAAAACTTCTAAGCCACCTGGATCCGAAGTCAGGGGTGAGACTTAGTTCAGACAAGCGCCCCCTCTGTTTTTTCGTGCAGTAGTGTATATTTTCCGATACGTAGTGTAAATTTTTTTAAAAACCTTTATTTCGCCCCCTGGGAAAAAAAAATTTGCTCCCTAGGATCTTAGTCAAGCTCCGCCATTGATCCAAACCAACCTGATCGACTTAAGTATATCAAATTTACTGATTAAAAATAATATGTTTAATTATTTATGCAAACTTTTATATCTAATATATCTCATTGGATATAAAATTATAATAAAAATTTGATGTTTATATTTTAAAATTAATATAAAAAAGTAATATTTTGCTTCCAAAATAATTGTTCGTATTGTTCTAAAAGTTTTGGTTCTTGAGATAACGATAAACATAATTTGTTTCAGGATTTAATCTAAATAACTAAATACTATCTAAAATAATTAATTTAATGTAAATAATAAATCAATTGTAGAAAAACTTGATCTAAATATTGTTTCAGGATTTAATCTAAATAACTAAATACTATCTAAAATAATTAATTTAATGTAAATAATAAATCAATTGTAGAAAAACTTGATCTAAATATTAATATCATTTAAAATACTTTTAAATCATTAAATTGATCTGTAATTTTAAAAAAATGTAATTATCGATTTGATCTAAAATTTTGCTAAAAACAAAATTGAAGTTAATAAAAAAGAAAATAAAATTATAAAAGTTAAAAATCGACTAAAGTTAACATTTAATTTAACTTAAGTAATAAAACTATATTCACTATTATAACATAACAATGTTATTAAGAAAGGAATTTAGGTAGGAAATGTATAGCAGAGTGTCCTGAGTTCAAATGCCTCAATTAAGTATATTATGTTAGAGTTACTAAAGGAGTTTTAGCCTAATAATACTCTCTTGACTTCTTTATAAAAGGTATTGGGTTCGAATTCGAGTCGACGCATATTTGTCGATACAAGGTCAGGATGTTTATTCATTTGTGGAGCTTCTCGTATAGTAGGTTCGGGCATATGCCTCAAAGTCTCAAATTTGATGGAACGGTTGAAATCCAGTCTTGAGTGTTGTTCTACTAAGCCGTTAAAAAAATATTTATCAGCATTTAACTTGTTGAATATTTAACTAAATAAGGTAAGTATGGAACTTACATTCAATTTATTTTATGCCCTGGATCTCTAGCATCAGCCTTTATAAATGTCATCAAAGCATAATTTAGTGTTGGTGGGATCCTTATATTTTAATACCTAACTTTTTTTAAAAAGAAAGAGCACTTACTATTCTATTTCTTGTGGAACATGCAATTTAAAGGTTTATAGTTTTCTCATTTACTACAAATTGAAATATTATTAAATGCTTGGTTTTCTTGTTGGCTAGATCTTTGTCATTCAAATGATGTTTTAACTTGTTACATGTTTCAATTGTCATAAACATAATTTTCCTTGAAATTATCAAATTTTAGGTTCACCTTTGAGGGCAGGGTTATACTTTGCTAGCTATGTTACATGAAAGAGATTATTGAGCCATCAAAAAAACACAATTATGTCAGATGAAGACAATAAATATGAAAATGTTAAGATATATGTCTGAGTATAAAAGGTTAAACTTGATAAGAAATAACGTTTTTTGAGAGAGATAAGGAGTGGCCGACATAACAAATAAGAAAATGGATGGAGACTGAATGATTTGGGTAGAGATAGGCCTAAACTGACATGAAATAAACAGATTTGGCCGGATTTGTTGTAATTGCACCTTTTTGAGGATATGGTCCCGAATAAAAGTGTGTGGAGATGTAAGATTAAGGCTAAGGATTTTTAGAACATATTTTAGATGTTGAGTAACAATATACTAAAGATGTAGATTCTTATCATATTTTGGGAGAACTATGTGTGTTTATGCATTTACTATATTTCATGTAGATGTGTTTGATCTTTAATATTATGTCTTGTGATATTATGAAACCACATATGTGGCCACTTATCATGCCACCATTTCACTTATGTTAATAGCTTATATGTCTATTTTCTAAGAAATACATGTAAGATTTGACTATATCCACCTATTATAGACCTAAAAAATTGTCATGTGACGAGTGATTTAATCAGCAAATTAAACACTAACAACTTTATTATAACTTCTACAACCTAACTACCACCCACCAAGTGTTTGACACACCAACCTGTTTATCTAAACGGACCAAAAACGATACAATGTATTATGTAGGTGTCATATAGTCTAAGATGATTGCATTCCCTATTCTATATCTATACTCTACTAGTTGTGTTATCCATCTTTTTAATGCCATTAAGATGACACCCAATTTCTTTTGATGACAACCAAAAATGATATAATGTAGGTGTTCAATTTATGTGTTTTGAAAAGAAAGAGCACTTGCTATATTATTGCTAGTGGAACCTGCAATTTTTAGGTTTATATTTTTCTCATTTCCTGCAAATTAAACTATTATTTAATGCCATGTTTTCTTGTTGGCTACATTTTTGTCATTCAAATGTTATTTAATTTTTGCCTATTCTAAATGTAAAACAGTTGCCAATTGGTGACACCACATGAATTTAAACATCAAACTTGTCACGTTTTAAGTTTAACAATAATATATATAGAAACAAGATATAAATATATAACATATTTTTATAAGTTAGACCCAATTAGCTTGATTATAATAGTATTATGGATGACAATCTTGACCTAAACCAAGATAAATGAGTTGGTCTGGTCAAAAATAATTATTGTGGGTTAAAATAGATAACGCCATTACATATAGCGTGTGAGATGAACAATATTAGCATCATATGTGTTAAGATAGATAACCTAAAAATTATGTGAATAGAATGGATTGAAATATATAAAAATGATTACATATATTTTGATGAGAAAAATCATTAAATATTATCTAAATATATAATTTGTTTAGTTATAACATATTTTGATTTGAACTCAATTAAAGTATTTCAAAATGATTTATTTAAACCAAACTAATTTATTTAAAATTCATTCTAACCAGAACCTGAATGAGTTGCTACCAAACCATACTCAATCCGCTTATTTTGCCAGACTTAAGAGTATTACATTTTTACAATTTAAATACGATAGAAATTACACCTCACCATGTGTTGACCTGCCTATCTCTTTATTAAATAGGCTACATGATTCTAAGAAAAAATAATTTAATATCTAAATTTTTAAACCAGAAATATTTAAGAAAATGGCATTACTTTCATACAGAGTTTTCTAACGAAACATTTGAATGCAAAGTTTTTAAAAAACATAAACTAAAAGAAATTATATTATTTTTTAATACTTAAATCATAATTACGGTGACAATATTTTGTCTTAAAATACCGTTTTATAGTTTATAAAATTTCACTCGAATATACTTGATATTTCTTTTTTCAACTTGTGTAATATATATTATGATGTATTAGCTTAAATATTTGTCTAAAAATGACATTTTTGAATAGTTTTCTAACAAAAATGTTTAGAAAAGAAACTTTTAAAAAATATATATTTTTTATTACTCAAATTAATTATTTATACGTAATTTCAATCATATTTCACAAAATATCATTTTATAATTTATAAATCATTATTATTAATTATTTAATATTTTTTAAGTTTGTCAAATACTCGGACACTAGCATATATTTTTGTAAAATGTGACATTTTTTTCAAAAACAAAAATTAAAACAAAATGTTTATTAAACAAACTTTTTAAAAACAAATATTTAAAATATTGATATTATTACTTTACTATTTATGATATTAAATTAAACGCAATTTTAATTATATATTTTTCTATCAAAAAACAGTGTTGTAATTATTAAGTTATGACTAATGATTATTTGTTCAACCTGTGTAAATTGTAATACATATACATACAATATAATACTAGTACATAAATATACAATCATTTTTGGTTAAATAATTCCTAGCATTAGCAAGTTTTATCTACTTAAATGCCATCAAGACAACACTAGGCCGGGGTGTTCACGGTTCGGTTTTTACGGTTTTTAAATGAAACCGCAACCGAATTGTTAACAATGGTTTTTGAACAATGAAAAGCAAAACCGAACCATTCAAAATAATAACCGAACCAAACCGAACCGTTATCAACGGTTTGGTTCCGGTTTAGTTTATGATTCGGGATTTTGATCCAGTTAAAAATAAAATCGAATCAAACCAAACTTTTATAGTTCAATACGGACTATTTACCCCAAGTCTATATATATTTTTTTAAATTTTGAATAAATCAAGAACTCAATATGTGCATACACACAAATATAAACATCTATATATGCATATATATGCGTGTGTGTGTATATTGATATATCTATGTGTATATATGTATATCTATATTTATATATACGCCACGTGCACAGACATATACGGTCCGGTCCGGTTTTTTACGACTGTTTTTTTATAAAAACCGTAAACCAAACCGTTTATTACGGTTTTAACTTTTAAACTTTTGAAACCGACTGACCGACCGAATGTTTAAAAAAATCAACCGTGAAACTGAACCGATGAACGGCTTGGACGGTTTCACGGTTTGAAACCGGACCGTGAACACCCTAGACGACACCCAATTTCTTTTGACCACATACTCTTTATGCTGACATTTTTAATGACGTGAAGGGATTTTCAAGAAGAAAGTGACAATAACACTAATAAAATATATCAACACAAGAATTGTTAATGTCAAGGTATCACACTGGAAGTTGTGATGACAACACTTTAAAAATAAGAAGATATAAGACAGTGAAACCAGATAACATATCGACTGATGTATAAAAGTGTTAGTATAGTAGTTCGTATTTATAAAAACAAAGGATATGCCTGATGGTGAAATTACAGTGAAATGAAACTACTAATTCATACCATATATTATTGTGAGTTGGGAAGGTCCACGGCCAGGGGTGTAGGTTAGCTTGGACTGCCCCTGTTTTTTCGTCTAATAGTGTGCGTTTTTCGATTCGCAGTTTAAAATTTTTTTAATTTCGCCCCCTGAAAAAAAAATATATCCTATGTTCGCCCCCCTACAAAATTATTAAAATTTTTTTTAATAATTTATAAACATAAAAAAAGTCACGCACCCCGGAGCCCGCCTGCGGCCTGTGGCCCTGCCTTCCTGCGCCACCCGGCTGCCGCCTGCGGCCCTGCTTCCAGCGATTGGCTTCTGCCTTCTTGCGTGAACCACTGAACGAGGTAATAAATTCGAGTAGTTTAATTGCTTTGTTGTTACTTGCTTTAATTAATTATCTGAGTAGTTTAATTGATGTTTATTGTTACGTTGTTAGTGAATCTAAACATTTAGGGTTTTGGGTTTTTTTCAATTTTTTTACAGATTATTGGTATAAATTTAGTGTTGGATTCTTGGTATATCATGGGGAAAGGGAAAAAAATCTACTTTTTATTGTTTGACGGTTTGAACCGAATCGCCAACCCGAACATTTAACTGTTAGGGTTAGGCCGTTAGGGAAAAAAATTTTAAATATTGCAAAGTTTCGCCCCCCCATGCTTTAGGTCAAGCTCCGCCACTGTCCACGGTCATCTTTGAGCAGTGGCGGAGCTTGGTACACTTGAGAGGGGGGCGAAAATTTTTGTAATGCAGAATACATGTTAATTTTTTGAATTCAGGGGGCGAAACCCCTATTTTTAACTAAAAATTGCATTTCGGCCGAAAAATTAACACTGCGGACGGAAAAACAGGGGGGCGGTCGCCTCCCCCGGTCTCTACAAAGGTGCGCCCATGTCTCTGAGAGATTAGGTGCACTGTGCAAATGTTAAGAATATGACCCTATGTATACGTGTGTGGTAATTAGTTTGTAACTAAATATGAATTAAGTTAATTTGTTTTTTTTTTTGACATAAATTTTAAATTGTAATGAGTTATTGGGTCAAATGTTTAAATAAAAAGTTCTTCTTTTAGCTTTTATAAAATTCGTAACTGGGTTAAATATATTTAAAAAATGGAATGTAAATTATATGTGTTTGTTGTAAAATAAATCAATATATATAATATATACAAATTTCTTTAAAAAATTAGGGCCTCTATAAAAAAACAGGACATGTACGGTCGCACCTTTCGTACTTGCTTTAAGACCCTATTGAAAAGGTTACACAAAATAGATTTGGTTAATGCAAGAGCGGTAAACTATGGACTCAAAATACATTTTAACGAGATCGATAGAAAAGAATAGTGAGAACCAAGATCTACATATGATATTCATTAATTTTGAAAAAAAAAGTACAAAGGTGTGACATGGAATGCTACAAAAAATTCCCGTTCATTTTGTGAAGTAATCTCAAAGTCCCCATGCAATTCCCACATGTCACATATAACGAGGGTCAGGGGTGAAGCTTGAAAATTTTTTTGTAAGAAGGCTGAAGGCTACTATATGAAATTTTTCTGTAGGGGGCCAGACTCTATTAATATGAAATTTTCCGACCAAATCCTGCTACATACCTGTTTCTGAGCCGAAAAACAGCAGGGGTCGGGGCCACCCCTGGGCCTAGTTATCCTTCGTCCCTGACCAGGGCCAGAGCTGATATATTTGGTTAGACACGACACATTAAGAAACGGAACAAGAAATAGGCAGACACGTACATGACACGAAAAATTAACGTTCTTGTTTTTCAAACACGAGCACGGCCTTTTAAAAACAAGTAAACACCAAATGACATGTTAAGAAAACATGTTAACAATTACCAATTACTTGTTAAATAGCCTGTTAAGTAACTAAGGATAGAGAATTATAAATTTAAGAATGTTTTAACAGGTCTTAACTTGTCAACATGTTTTATACACGAAACATGTAAACGATAAATACAAAACATTTTAAAGCCGTGTATGTCGTACTAACATGTATGTGTCATAAATTGTGAGCCTTACCAAGGGTGAAGTCAATGTATTTGTTTTTTTTTTTTGTTTTTTTTTGTTTTTTTTTTTTTGTGCAGGTGCCCAAATTAAAGGGTTAAAAATTAATGTTTTTAGATAATTTTCCACAATTTCAAAACAAAAATGATAATAAATCTAATTACAAAAGGACGCGTATCTATTACAAAGTCGCATAATTTTGAATCTATATTGATTATTTAATGATAATTGTGTTCTATTCATAAATTTTATATGAATTCCAACTTCTTGTATAACTTAGAAAATTGATGATCCAACCAATTGTTTTTTCTAAATACTCTTGATATATTTTTTTATTGGTTCCAACTAACCTGACCAACTATTTACCGAGACCGACATTATCAACCCTTTTTTACCCCTTGTAAAAAAATTCTCTGAATTCATACTACATATAACGACACATATGTATGTTATATGTATGAGTATATTTATGTATGTACAAGTTTAGTTTAATTTAGTTTAGTTTTGAAGTGTTTTGTAGTAGTTATTGCATTGCTGTATGCCTGTAAATATCACGTGGGCACGTGACAGGAGCCAGGGCCCATGTGCCAATATGCTTTGAAGAGGTTGACTGATATGGATGTATACATATACCATAGTGTAGATCAGTTTGCAATAACTTGTAATTAATTACATAAATCCAAATCAAACCGAAAAAAAACCCGAACCCATTTCCTTCAAACTTTTAAAATCCATATTTGGTACAACATTGCTACACAAAAAATAAGTGGTTATTATATTAAATTGAGTAAATTACGGTTTTAGCCCTTTAGTTTAAATGATTTAACTATATCAATCCAAAATAGAATCTTCTATCAATGTAATCCTTTTGGTTTTAAAAATTAATGGTTTTGGACCCTAACCATAATTAGGTTTGGAGGTCAAAACCACCGTAATTTACTTTAGCTTTGGGGGTTAAAACCGTTAGAAGATTATATTTTGGGTTGAAATAGTTAAAACAATAGGGACCAAAACCATAATTTACCCTATTAAATTGCTACAAACAAACATAATACAAATAATTTTTTTTTAATTTTTTTTCTACTAAGTTGTTTACCTAAAACATATTTCTAGACCAAACAATAGTTAGGTGGATTCATCTGAAAACACTGAGCAAATAGAAGAGCTTTGTAAAACCATCTTTCTAG
The DNA here is from genome assembly GCA_009363875.1 of Mikania micrantha. NCBI lineage: Eukaryota > Viridiplantae > Streptophyta > Magnoliopsida > Asterales > Asteraceae > Mikania > Mikania micrantha. Next base: position 108,983,386 of record CM018692.1, on the reverse strand, counting down.
TGGGAGATGGAGAAGGAGGATTAGCCAAAAGCTTCCCTTTCATATCCGTATCCGATATCGCGGAATCCTCGTGTCGGATCTCCTTTAGCATGGCCACGACATCGTTCATGGTTGGCCGGTCAACAGGTCGTGGGCTCAAACATAGGAACGAAACCGCGAGTGTTTGGAGCATTTCGTGCATTTGAGGATCCGCTCTTCCTCTTAGCTTGTGATCAAGAATGTCAACCGGGTCCTTCTTGGCATGTAAGTGGTGCCATGCCCATTGAACCAAGTGTCCACCGCCTGGCAGAGTTGGGTCTAGTGGATGTCTTCCGGTCAATACCTCCAATAGGACCACTCCAAAACTATATACGTCACTCTTTTCAGTAATACGTTGCACTGACCCGTGTTCTGATTTAAATAGAAAATAAATACTAGATGAGCATACGTAACCATAACAACTTAAGATGGTACGATACATGTTTATGGTCAAACATAACCCAAATCAACCTATAAAAAAATTAAAGATTGATTACCACTTACCAGGTGCCATATATCCATAAGAACCAGCTAATTGCGGTCTTTGGGCTTGATTCAACCTGTCATTTTGGTCTTTTGTAACAAGTCTAGCAAGCCCAAAATCACCAAGAAAAGGTTGAAGGTTTGGGCCCAACAACACATTCATCGCTTTCACATCGCCATGCAAGATAGCCGGCACACAATCATGGTGTAGGTACGCAAGCGCGTGAGCCACACCTAGAACAACCTCGTACCGGGTCTCCCACTCCGCTCCTCGCTTCCCATAACCATGAAGCAACGAACTCAAACTTCCATTAGGATAATAATCGTAAAACAAAAGTTTAACCGTTTGGTTCGAACCCCACCCTAACAACCGGACAATGTTCTTATGTCTAATCGAACCCAACGTCTCGATTTCGGATCTAAACGGTCCAGACTCGTCGGCTGACCACATCTTCTTAACAGCAAACGTCTCATCGTTTGACGTGGTCACCTTATAAACGACGCCGGAGCTGCCGGTACCGATCACATTTGCTGAAGTTAAGTGGTGTACGATCTCATCAACATAAACATCCATTTTTTGATAAAACGTGACATCCCATTTTTCATTTTGCATTTCTTTTTTATCTAATCTTGTTCTAACCAACGTGTAAATTCCAAGTAGGACCAGAACCACACTAATGCAGACTAGGATCAACATTGCCAGCTTGGCTGATGACCTGGCACGGCCGGTGGACGCCGTTTTGTCAGTAGGAGTTACAACGGCGCCGGGGATAAAAAGATTCCTGTTTCCGGCGAGATCAGATGCCGGGAGTTTTTGGAAGAACGGTGTGTTTGGTAATTTTCCGGTGAAATCATTGTATGACACATTGAGGGACACAAGGTTTTGAAGGCTTGTAAGAACGTTTAACTCGCCGGATAAATTATTCCGGGATAGGTCTAAGTTTGCTAACTTGCTCAGATCGATGAACTCCGGCGGGATTTCGCCGGAGAACCGGTTGCAACTGAGGTTTAAAGAGATTTCAAGCGACGGGATTTGACCGAGTTGTTTCGGTATTGGACCGGAGAAACCGTTGCTTCCGAGATCCAGTAGCTGTAATTTACTACAGTACCGGATCTCAACCGGAATCTCACCCGAGAGTTGGTTTTTTGCCAAATTAAGCTTTGTTAATTCGGTCAAAGAACCAATACTCGGGTTCAGTAAACCCGAGAGACGATTATCCGACAAGTCTAAAAACTGCAGACTTGGAGGAAGTGTATCAGGGAAATCACCGGAGAACCCATTTGAATGAAGATCAAGAAACTCAAGATTCCGGCAATTGGCGATCGATTTTGGAATCATTCCGACGAAGTTGTTGCTACTCATATCAAGAAAATTCAAATTCTTCAAATTTCCAATTTCTGACGGAACAGTACCCGAAATTCTGTTATCGTTGATTCTGAATCTGTACAATTTCACGCAGCTTCCGATCTCCGGCGGAATAAATCCCGCCAAATTGTTTGAAATCAACAGTAATTTAGTAAGATTTTGAAGTGAAAAGATTTCCGCCGGAATCTCGCCGGATAATTGGTTATACGAAAGATCAATAGCTTGAAGATTCCGGCATTGAGATAAAGACGCCGGAATCTTGCCGGAAATGTTATTTTGCCATGCGAAAAACGTAGTCATGCTCTGCAATTTCCCGATCGAAACCGGAATCTCGCCGGTGAGTTGATTATTATCAACTTCTAAAAGGGTTATCGATATACAATTCGTGATTGAAACTGGAATCCCGCCGGACAACTGATTGACAGATAATTGAAGCCCTTGAAGCTTCGTTAATCCTCCAAAGCTCGCCGGAATATTTCCGGTTAACGAATTCTCCGATAAATCGATCATTATAAGCTCAGAACATGCTCCAAGTTCAACCGGAATCGCTCCCACTAAGCTATTCTGCCATAAAAACAGGCATTCGAGCTTTGAAAGATGTCCGATTGAGCTCGGGATGGAACCGGAAATTGAATTCTGGTATAGATAAATATTCTTTAACTCACTGCAATTCCCAATTTCGGCCGGAATCGGACCGGACAGCAATGATGTGTAAATCGCTATTGTCTGGAGTTTTTTCAGGTTTCCGATGCTCGCCGGAATCTCGCCGGAGATGCTGGTTTCTGCAAGACCCAACATTATCAAATTACTGCAATTCCCAATTTGCTCCGGCAACTCACCGGTCAAATTCTTGTTCCCTCCAGCTCTAATCACTTCAAGATTCTTCAAATTGCCGATACTTGCTGGAATCACACCACTCAACTGATTATCAAACAGAATCAAGTTTTTTAAGTTCGAAAGATTCCCAATCTCCGGCGGAATGGAACCGGTTATTGAATTATCCGACACATCAATTGTTTCAAGCTCGAGATAGTCTCCGAACTCTTTTGGGATCTCTCCGGTGAGATTCGTTGATGAAATAACTAACGAATTCAAGAACTTCAAAGACTGTAAATTTGAAGGCAATGCTCCCTGTATATCTACAGAAATCAAATTGATACCAACAACTTGAGAATTCGAATTGCATTGAATCCCAACCCAATTACATGGAATAGAGTCTGATGGGTTCCATGAATTCAGTGCGTTGGTGGGGCTGATTAAGGTGTTCTTCCATTGAAGCAGAGCTTGACCCTGCAAATCAATGGAGGTGCAGGCAAATGGGAACGATAGGAAGAGAAAGATGAAGAAGAGGATGTGATTGATCGAAATAAGAAAGGTGGAAACATGGAGATTAGGGTTTCTTGAGATAGCAGGCATTAGCATTGTTTATGTTTGATCGAAGAGATGAAGAACAGAGATGTGTTTTATGGGGATTGCTGAGGGGGGAACCCCATGTTTTGTTTATACAAAAATTGTAGATGAAGAGATCTGGATCACATCACACTTTCTTTTTATATAAAAACAATATATAATATTAAATATTATAATATATAATAATATAATTTTTTGTAATATTTAGGGCCTTGGGGGCACAATATATAGACACCCATGCATGAATAGTTAAAACTTAAAACTACTAAATAGTTATTAGTTAATACGGCTCGTGTGATATTATACGAGTCGTATGGATATTAACAAAGGGGTCTTAGAGCAAGTGCGTGAGGTGTGACCGCACAAGGTCCAACTTTTTATGGGGCCCAAAATTTTTAAAAAAATTGTATATATTAGATATTTTTTAATTTATTTTACAACAAACACATATAACAATTCAATTTTTAATTATATTTAAAATATTTAAAGCAAGTCGATTATTTTTCAAATGCATCAATTGCATATAGAATCTTGTTGACTATTCTGGTAACTGTAGCATTTGCATAAAGAAAATTTTCAAAATTGAAGTTGTTAAAGTCATACTTACGATCGATAATTTCTCAAGAAAGACTTAATGGATTGATAATGATACTAGGGACGGAGGATCATTGGGGCCCAGGGGTGGCCCGGCCCCCTGTTTTTTCGCTCAGAAGGCTCTATATAATAGTATCTCGTCGGAAATCCTTCGGTTCCCTTCGTTTTCTTCCTAAAAATCCTTCGGCACCCTTCGTTTTTTTCTTAAAAATCCTTCGCCCCCCTTCGAGTTTTTTTTCAAGCTCCGTTACTAAATGATACTATTGATAATGAGATACTAGACAATGTGAATTATGAAGATTTAATCAACAAGTTTGCATCAAAAAATGTTAGATTAACGTTACGTTTTATTTAGTTATTTGAAACATCGAAATGCATCATTTTGCTAAAACAATATTGTTTATATTGTTTTAATTATCGTCAATTTGTGTGCACGCCTGCGCACATAGGACCCATTTTTAAGATTCGCACAGGGCACTTAATTTCTCAGAGACGGCCCTGGATATTAATGGTGTCAGATTATGTTTAACACCGAAACTCATGCGATATATATATGTTATATTAGTCGTATAACGTTTTTGGTTTAAATCAGTTCATAGTTGATGAATTTTTCCGGTAGCTTTAAAGCTTCATGCAAATTACAAGTCATATGGAGATATACGACTCGTATAAAATAAGGTTGTTTGATTTTTTTTAAATATGTTTACTTTTGTTTATAAATAAAGTCAAAAAATTTTAAAACTATGTTTTTTAAAATAAAAAACTTATAAAATCGTTTAAATGTATTTTCGAATTATAAAAATATGTGTTTAACTATTTAATATAATCGTTAAATTATAATGGTTGATTATAATCGTTGAAATATTGATATTTATAGTTTAACATGCACATGTATAATTCTTTATATGTATAATTGTTTCAATATATATCATTTTATTCGTTTACTTAATTAGTTAATTATAAAAGACGATCAACAAACCAACTAATTCATACATAACAAACAAATGATAAACATGCAAATACATAAATCATATGCAACAAAAAAACAATGTTTGTGCATCAAAATACGAAAATAAATAAACAAAAAACAAACCTAAGCATGACCACGATGATCTTGTAGATCCTAAAGATCCTAGTCAGGCTGCTTTCTAGAAAAGAAATGAATGATGGAGGTTGCAACCTGTTGCTACATAATCTATCACATCTTATACTCCATCAGATCTAAACGAGCAAATGCTCGCTTAGTATGCTAGCGTCAGAGGGATGGATCCTAGGATGTCGAACATCGACATGATGTTGTTGTTGTGGTTGTGGTTGTGGCAGTGGTGACTTCGCCTATGGTGGTTGCTCTAGTGGTAGCTGGTCTGGCTGTAGGTATGATTGTGGTTGCTTCCAAACATGACACCGATCTAAACATAAGGCAAATTACGTATAATTTATCTCTCGCGTAGTGTGTGTAATTTATCTCTCATATGTTACTAATAATTTATTTGATTATGATGAATACTAACATTACATTATATAATCTTATTTCATAGTTAGGCTTTGGTTAGTTACACACCCAACTATTTATTTTAACACCTCACAGACCCCATACGTCTCGTATAGACATATATATGGTGTACTGCCCCTTTGACATTCACTGATTTGATATTGGTTGGTCTCATCTACGTCTCGTATAGAACATATGCGTCCCATATAGGCATATACGAGGCGTATAGTAGTCCAATCTTCAGCATTGAGAAATTCTGACAAACAATGATTGACATTATATACGTCTTGTATAGGCATATATGAGACGTATAATTTATCAACTGCATAGTGTGTAGTTTATTTCTCATATGTTACTTGTAATTTATTTGATTATGATGATTACTAACATTATATTATATAATCTTGTTATATACTTAGGCTTTGGTTATTTACACACCCAATTTTTTTATTCTAACACATCACCGACCATATGTGTCTCGTATATGCCTATACTAGGTGCATAACCCTCTCTGACACCCACTGATTCGACAATGATTGGTCTCGTATACACCTCGTATATGGCCTATACGTCACATGTAGGCCTAAATGAGACACATATGAGTTTAATCATTAACAACAAGAAATTCTGACAAACAATGATTGACTCATATACGCCACATGTATGCGTTCTCGTTTTGAGTTTGACTCATTTATTTGCTAGTTTTTTAGGATGCTTTATCAACATTGATTCTATATTAAAATTTTCACCAAATTAATGTGTTTTTTTTCTTCTTTTAATGGTTTGAAAGTTACTAAGCAGTAAAAGGTAGGTTACATATGTGTGGTTTCGTTTATAGGCTTTTCTGTTATGAAAAGTAAAGATGTTTTGGCAGGTAGCTATTTGCATGTTAAATCTAGGGGTTTGGGATTTGGTATCATTTCTTGCATCTTTTGAGTTATAGTTTTCATTGGAAGTAACCGTCAGCAACAGACATGTAGTTCAATGACACTCCCTATGTTTTACTTTCATTCCCCATCATCCTATTACTTTTCCATTTAATAATAATAATAATAATAATAATAATAATATTAATATTAATATTAAATATATCCTTTTCTAATAGTTCAAATATTATATTTATTCTTATTAATATATTTTTCTAAGAATAAATTTTAAAATGACCATTTTATGCTTAAATTTTATTATATTGAATATATCATTATTTAAAAATCAAAAAATACCGTAAATTCTCATTTTAACATATTATATTTGCTTGTTCTTCTATGATCTTTAGCTACTTTTATTTTATTTCATTTTTTTTTATTTTAAGACAAATATTCATGAAAAAAACAAGAAATTACAATGTATTAAAATGAGCATTTAAGGTATTTTTAGTTTTGGATAAAGATATATTCGATATAATGAAATTTAATAATAAAATGGTGATGTTAAGTATTATCTTTAGTAAAATATATTAATAAGGATAAATATGATATTTTAACTATTTGAAAAATGATATATTTGATATTAAACGTTTGAATTAGATATATATGATATTTACCAAGTTTGTAATAATATATATGAAATTTTCCCAATTTGATTAAAAAAGTAATAAAAGAATAGGCATGGGTTAGAATGTTAGTTTATTGCTTATACTTACTACATTATGTTATTTTATTTTATTTCTTTTGAACGACAATTTAATTATGTATCTATTTTCTAAAAAGGAAGAACGAACTTTAGGTTGATTGACCTTCTTGACTCGAACCCATTGCAACATATACTAGTTAATAAGTAACTAATCCAACCGTGCTTATTTAATCCTGGTTCCTATCATCCAAGGAAAACTATGGATTTTGGTTTATAACTAGGTTACAAATGAATGGTATCATGTTGGTCTCATCACATCTTAGCCTAAAAAAGATATGTCTTCTAATATCATGGGAATAATGGTCCAGTTGATGTGGTATGTTTTTGTTTTTAAATGTACATTATGATAAGCTTAAATAAGCCAAATGGTGTGGTGGTCCAATGACCATAAAATGTATACATGCCTACATATATATATGCATATATGGATTGTATTCTATGAAAATCGATATTAGAGAGAAATCCCTTAAATTCTATGTGAGCCATTGATTTGAAATCTTGAAAATAAATATGTAGTCCACATTAACCATATTAAAAATGATTTGTTTATTCAAAACCTAATTTTTTTATTCAGGTTTAATTTGGACCACATATTTATTTTCAACATTCTAAATAAATCGCTCACATAGGGTTTAAGTGTTTTCTCTCTCTAAGATCAGGTTTCACATAATACAAACCCTATAATATATATATAGGGTGGTCACCACTCACAACCCAAAAAGTAAGGGGAGGGTTCATACCCCATGTTACTATATTTTAGGCTTATTTCATTGATAAGTACTTGTATTTGGTTTTGAACAAAGAGACAAAGACAACCAAGATGTGTTGGTCATAAATCTATGTCACACACCCTTTTTACTAAATCCAACTTCACTGCAAAAGCAAAAACGATCCACAACTAAACAAATAAAAATGTTTTATATTTCAGATAAATTACCGAGATGGTCTTTCTAATTTGATGGTATTTCACTCTTGGTCTTTACGTTTCATAAATTACTCATATGATCTTGAATTTTAATCATTTGTACATATCACGTAGAATTTTGATATAAGAGTAAAAAATGCCACATTAATCTCTTTCTTGTTTCCCCAATTAAGTAACATTTGAGGTAAAGTATTTCAAGACTAAATGTCATGTGGTGATGATTTCATAATGGTAAATGAACATATACTTTGAATAAAAAGGGTAAAATATTTGTTTTATGGTTGATAAATAGATTAAAAAAAAGGAAGTTTTTGTCATAAAATTAATAAATATGCAAAGGAATTAACTCGAATCCCGGTGATTTATTGTACTTTTACAATTTAAAAAAAAAAAGAAAAGAAAAGAAGAGAAAGAGGTGTGGAAATGAAGTATTGTTTATTAGCCAGGATCGAGATCTAGATTGGATTTGTTAATAGATGTGAGTGGCAAATCTCGTCCGCTAATGTGTAGCACATGAGTATCTCAAGGATTCTTATTCTTATTATTATTATTTTAAAACAAATATATAATTGCTAGTGGTATGTTGGTGACTCGTGAGTTAATAGCTTGATAATATGTTTCATTAACATATTCAAAAATGATTTTGTGTCATATAAGATAACAAGATAATAATATTTAATTTGTATCCGTTCACTAGCTTAGAAATAAGTAAATAACAACTTGACGTACAATAGCTAATGATATACAAGCACAAGTAAATTGTAGCCATAAATTAAAGTCTCGTAGTAAAGGTGAAAGAATCAAGCTAGCTCACGATCGAGCTTTTTGAGATCAAATAGTTAAAAAAAAATATAATTAATGGAAGTTAAATGATCCCAAACTAACTTGAGTTCGAGTTATAAAGTATGGTTCGTTTAGTTAGCAAGTCGAGATAAAGCTACACATATCAAGCTCATGAGGCTAAATGAATTTAAATTAAGTAATGCATATTAAATATAATAATTATATTTATTTAAATAATTGTTTCAGCATATAAATATATAATAAAAAGAAATAAATTACATACATACATAATCTTATATATGTAAATCATATAAATTAAATACCTATATATCACACTTCTGATGAAAAAAAACATGAGAGTGTGACAAAATTGAAACATTAACATATTATTTATAAAAAAAATACAAAATGCATAAAAAATCATAAAATTTTAATTGTATGTTACAAACATCAAAATAGTAATATGGCATTTAAATATTTATAATATGGTCAAATTAGTTTTAGACAATTATCGCCAAATCCTTAATTGTATTTTCAAAAGCGTGTAGGTTATTACTTGGATTTTAGTTATTTTTTAAATACATGCTTAAAAATGTTAACTAAAAAGTTAATAAGTCTATAAGTTTTAGACTTGATAAAATAAGTTAAAAGGTCATACGATCAATCCATACAAGTGTTTAAATTAAAACACACAAGTGAAAGATAATTTACAAATGTTTACAACAAAATCTATTGGCAAGTGTACCCTGATTAATGCATTATCCGCATATATTAACCATGCTAATTTATGCATTCACAATGATCATACTATTCGGACAAGTTTGTGTTTTTAAATTACACTTCTAATGTTAAAAATATGGTTGTCATAAGTTTGATCATGAATTTCTATTATGAAACATGTTAAACGGAAATCTACATACACACACGTCTTTTTGTTATCAACATTATTTAAATATATAAGAATCCAAATGTCAAAAATATGTTTCTTTCATGAGCTTGGTCATGGATTTCCATCTTGTAATATGTTTAATGAAGCGGCCCAGAGCCTAGTTCAACCGGTAATACATGTGAGGTGTGTGTGAGGGGTTGTGGTTTCGAGCCTATGCGGCGACTGGTTCCACCATTTTGTAACTGGTGGTTTGTATTTTGGTGTCTCCTTGAGCTTTAGCATCTTGCTGGCTCGATTGTGGGTGTTTTTTTTAATGAAAGTTGCCGTTCAAAAAAAAAAGTAATATGTTTAATGAAAATCTACAAACACATAAATTTTTGTGTCATTAACAATGGTTGGAGATTCAAGAAGAGATTGATGAGATGATATAAGCATGTCTTACAAGTGATATGTATAAATTAAAGAATCCATATATTGAAGGCATGGTTGTAGAAGTCGCTAGGCGCTAGTCGGGCGGCGAGGTACCGCCTAGGGATTAATCGGGATTAATCGGCGCTAGGCGGATTGGAATTTTTATATGTAATTTTACAAATATATATTATATACACACATCTATATCAATAATTTAATATAATACTTCAAATAATTTTAAAAAATATACTTAAATATACTAAAAAATACTTTAAAGTGCAAACTTAAACACTGAGTTCAAAGTTTAGAGATAAATTTCGATGTTAACTGCCTGGATTCGATGTTTCAGAGACATATTAAAGATTTTTGGTTGAGAAATGTCTAAATAATCATGAAATTGCTCCCTTTTTACCATAAAAAAGTCAAAAAAAAGTCAAAAAAGTGAAAAAAAAAAATAAAAATCTGATTGGGCCGCCTAGGCAAAAATTAGACAGTAGATGGGCGCCTAGCCGATTTTTACAACATTGGTTGAAGGTATGTTTGTTCATGGTTTTGATCATGAATTTTCATTTTGAAATATGTTGAACAACAATCTACAAAGAAATAATAAAGAAACACAAGTTGCAATCAAGATTGTCATGAAAATTATAAAGAAACCCTTAACGCAGCTCAGTAGTTGCAAGAATGGTTAGTCAGAGAACTAGTTGGTCGTGATCCGTAATTGTTGAGGGTTCATTGATTGTTGTAAAGGAAGCTCAGTTGTTATCGTGTAAAAGCTGGTCGCAAACTGGAGTTACCAAGAACTCATTAGCATTTGCCTCATATGCGGTGCATGCATATCGTGTATATATGTGTGGGCTCTCAAGGGGCCAAAGTAAAATGTCACTAATTTTATCGTTATTTTACTTATTTTGTGAAAATAACGTTAAAAGTGTTGGGATAATTAATTTCAAATGATAAATTTGAGCCGGGAACGCTTTCGGAACAGCCTCTCTATCCTAACTGGGATAGGGGTAAGATTTGCATCCATCCTTCTCTTCTAGACCCTACTAAAAAGTAGGGTTATACTGGATAAGTTTGTTTTTTTGTTTATAGTTGATGGTTGTTGGGAACTCTTGAATCATAATCCAATATTCCAAGGAATTCTGGATCATTCAATTTCGATTTTTTTTATTTAAAATAATATTTTATTATTTAAAACTAAAATATTTATAAAACTTGTGACCTTTTAATTATACATTTTGTTTTAAGTAATATAACATGTATATTTTAAGCAAAAATGTTTTTCTTTTATTATTTTTACACGTAATTATCATTTTAAATATATTGTGAATTTTCATTGTTTCATAATTTTCAAAATTTTATTATGTTAATGTAGGCAATAATTGGTTTCACCAATCATTCGTTTCAGGCAATATTTTATTTGTTTTAAAATCAACTAAAGAAATCCAATTTTGTCGCAGATGTTATATTATACATGCATTTCTTTTTTTTTTTTCGCGCCGAACTATCGATAAGAGGATTTAGCTTGTATGAATCGCTATTGGTTTGACATCAATAATGGGAGCCGCTATTGACGGATCTAGAAATTTTTTTATGGGGTCGGAATATTTTTGGATAAGTATTTGTCATTAAATATTTTATTTTTTTGAACAATTCGAACATGGTCGAGTCGGATCACCCAAAAAAATAATAATCTAAAATAAATCACAAATACATAATAAAACCACGTCAAATAATCAACTCATTAATTAAGATGATACGATAAAATTGGTTTTCTTTAGACATTTTATTTTTTTAAGTGGACTATGACTGATTATGTATTGAGTTAAATGTGAACTATTAATTGAGTTTAATCACAAGTAATTTAAATTGCGTTATTTAAGCGTTATTTTATTACTTTTTGCTTTAAAATGATTAATTTTAAATTGGTTTCATCTAGTTCTTCAAATTTTCATGAAGTCGGGAACAAAATTTTTTTGGGGGTCGGACGCAATCAGATCATATATACAACATTAAAAATTAAAAGTTCATGGGATTATAGTAAATACGCCCATGTACATACGTTTGCAAATATATCAAAGAGGCACAGAGCAAACCCCCTTTGTCGATAAATCAATAATTTGAAAGAGCAGCAGTATCTCAAATAGTGTTATGTATCATAAGAAAACACTGTTCAAAAAATGTATCATATGAAAATATGAAATGCTACTCTATCTCAAGATATTTCGGTTCACTGGTGCAAGATTGAATTAACTACTAGGTATAGGCATGTGCATATATATTGTCACATCACAAAATGAATGAATTAGGTGGGATAATCAAATAACTTTTACATGCTAAATTGTTTTGGGATCTAATTTTCACACACTCGCCCGTTCCACCCACCTCACATCCTTTATACGTCTTGTATAAGTCTATACGAGGCATATAGATGGTAACTCTTTGTGTGCCGTATATGTTCTATTCGTGGCTCTATACGACTATGCGTGATCAATCATTGGGTGTCAGTGTCAATGATTGGACTCCTATACGAGAAATATAGACCTATATGCGGGCATATACGACACATAATAGACCTATACGAGGCATATAGGGTCGATGAGGATGTTAAAATAAAAAAGTTATGTGTGTGAATAACCAACCAGTCTCATTGTTTTTTTTAATTTTCATAATTAAAATTAAAATTTTATTATTTTTAATTTGAATATAATACTAGTAGAGTTTTTTTATGTTTTGAATTATATTGGTATGTGATTATGAACGCTTTAAATAATGATATGTGATTTTATAAATGCATACATCTCTTGATTTTATATAGACTATTCTTTTATCAACATGATTACAAGTGGCACATTCTAATTAAAGGTGTTCAAAAATCTCAAAGCTTGTATCTTATTCGGAAAAAACTCTGATAAAGCTTGGCTCGCATAAAGCTCGGCTCGCATAAAGCTCGTTTTAACCGAGCCAACCGAGCCAGCTAATTTTGTAACCGAGTCGAGTCCAAGCCAAGGCTGGCTCGGCTCGTAGCTCGGCTTGTAGGTTCGGATCGTGGCTCAGCTCATTGTACAACATCCAAATACACCAAATATAAAATTATAAGGTTAATTTAGTAATAACTACAACTTTGAGCATAAATATGATTTAAAGGTATATATAATGGTCAATAGTGTATAATGTGTTCAATCAAATTTTTTTATAAAACTATTTTGGTATTTTTTTAAATTGTTTATGTTCTTTTTAATTGTTGTTGCCACTTTTTTTAATTGTTGTGTATATAATTTATGCACATCAAAATAGTATTATTGTTTTCTTTTTAATTAGGATCTTTTGTTATTCCTGATGGGTTAGATAAATAAAAAAATTAATTAATATATGGCTCCCATGAATATTTAATTAATATATCAATTACCAAAATACTCCTATCAGATTATTAATTATTTGATGGACATAATTATCATTATTTATCGTAATTAAGGTTTTCTTTTGGCCAGGGGTGTATAAAAAGGAGATTAAGACACATAATTAATGTTGGTCAGCATCATAATCAAAATTTTTCATATATGCTTATGATCTAAACTATGTTCGAGCCAAGAACTTAGACTAGGTTTACAATCCGAGCCCTTGCTCGTCACGTTTCAGTTCATGAACAACCCTAGTTCTAACGACTTTCTATGCTTTTCGTGGTTTTCCCTCTATGTATGTTAACCACCTTTTATATATGTGTGTATGTATATCTATATATATGATTTAATTTATATGTGTCAACTAAGATGGCAAAACCATATTAGTAATTAATAAGTTTTTATTAAACAAAGGGTGAATGCATTGTAGCTAGAGGAGTTTGACTCATTCAATGTTTTGAAAAATGTACTAGACCGATCATATATCGTTTGTCTGGATAATTTGGGAACTATCGTTTATACAGATTTGGCTAGAAGCTAATACACTGGCCCACAAATGAGACATTACCTCAATGGTACCCCAAGATTCTTTCAAATGTAAAGTCTTGGGTTCAAATCCTTCCCGCAGCGAAATATGGGTCTGAGGGGGGTTAGGGGGTTTTCCCAGTGGGGTTTCCTCCTGGGGTGGTTGTGGTAGCTCTTAGGAGGTCCAGGTAACTAGACCTGGAAACAGTGGGTTTACACGATTGAGACCTTCACCGTTCAAAAAAATAATAATTCAAGACAAGACATATTTGCTAATGTAATGTTAGAAGGTTTACCCAGTTGTATACTTTCCTTATGATGGGCCCGGACGTATACCTCATAGCGTTAAATCTAAGAAAACAGTTGAAATCTCGTCTTAGGTGTGTGTTTCAAGTCATTCAAAACAATGTAAGTTTGTATAAATTAATGTACAATTTTAAATTATGTGTGCGTTTTATTTTATAAAGAACAGGAAGATAATAAAATTGATAATAGTGTCAACACGAGTTGTTAGATTTATTTAAAAGAAGATTGAAATATATGTTTTTAATTGTTTAATTACATTAGTATAATGTAATTTTGTCGGGGCCTTTTTGTGAGAATAAATGAGGAACATGTTCCATCACATGATTTAATTATAATTTATTATTTAATTAATATTTGAATTTAATAATTTTATGACGTTTAGATCGGCCTCTGCCACCCCTCGTGGAGCATACTTAGGTCACGGACGCGGATCAAACATAATTTTCTTATTAATAATAATATATATAAAAAAAACGTTCTTGTTATTAAAACTTGTCTTAAAAATAAAAATAATGAACATATACTTATTCTAATATATATATATATATATATATATATATATATATGTATGTTTTTAAAAACATATGTCATGTTATTAAAGAATCTTCAAATGAGTATTTGAACTCCCTATATATTAAGTGTTAGGTTAAAAACATGTATATTAAATAGCATAAATAAATAAATTTGAAATTATTTATTATAAATAATATATCATATAGCTTTTAAATATTTTTTTTAACTATAACTTATAATGTAATTATCTTATTTACTAAATTAAACAAATACTATTTTTATTTAATAATAAATAGGATAAAAATCAAAATTTAAAAATTAGTCATATAAATATTTAATAGAGGAGAGAGAGAGAGAGACAGTAACTAATTTTGAAATGCTTTAAAATATGAAATTTGTTTCTATAAATCTTTTTATCAGAATATATAGATTTATGACAATTTTTTAATTTTAAAATTTTCTCTTATTTATTCTATCAAAGATACATGCTTTTATTCAATTTGGTAAATAATATTAGCGTTGTGTTAAATTAACACCACATGTTTTAAAAATACACCCCCAAGACGTCCCGTACTGCCCAATACGGCCCGTCTCAGTACTCGGTCAAACATTCTCCCTGACAACCTATGACAATGATTGTGTCACACCCCGAGCCGGTGGGAACGGATCGGGTTTTCCCGTCGGGTGGAAGGTTCTCGGGGCGCGATATCTTGAGTGATAATCAAATGATCAGATTATTTACATAGCACATGATAAATAAATGAGAAATGCTAACACATTCATGATATAGAATTACAAAATTAAATTACAATGTAGCGTTCATAATTTAATCAAGTAAATCTACCAAAACGAATCAATGTGACTATATCTTGTATCTGTACAAGATATACAAAAGGTGATTCATTGTTTTTTCATCAAAAGCATGCAACACAAAATGAAGCTAGGTCTTCTAAAAGTCCACTAGCTTAGTCCATGCATATACATAGCTACACATGTTCGTCACCTGAGAAAAACATGCATTTAAACAAAGTCAACACTAAGTTGGTGAGTTCATAAGTTTGAATATTGAAAACCTTGAATATTTCACACACAGTCACAAAGTCATACTTGATATTTGTAATGATTGATTCACCTGTTCCACCCAATGGTCTCTCCTTAGTTATATGTACAAGTAGGGTATCACTTGATCAAGCATGCTTATATATAGGGCATACGTGTAACAGCAAGTACCAGATCGTCCGGCAAGTCCGTACGGTACGTGTACTTTCTACAGTAACTATGTGTACTTATACGATTTTAAACAGTACTCGAGTTAACAAGATCTTAAATACAAGAAACCGTTGTACGTATTTTCGTATAAACTTGAATACATTAAGTACAACGTACATTTGGAACATTTGTTACATTTATTAAGTGAAAACTTAATTACAGTTAACACAACAAGTCACGAGAAACAACGATGCTCAAACAATACTCAGAAACAAATCGGTTGCGATCTGATGTCCACAACTGACAGGAATCAGATGACCGACAAGTCAGTACAAGAACAATGTGAAAACAGGATGTTTAGTTGAGTCCGACAGTGAGGAAACACAATCTAAACACAATTACAGTGTTATTTCAGAATAACGAACTGACAGTGTGTTTGCGTGAGTGACGATTCACACAAACATATCTGTGAGCTTAGAGTTCTGAAATAATGACTGAAAAGTAGAAAACAAAAGTCAGAAAGCAAAACCATCGTCGTATTCGTTCGGGTGACGATTCGAACGAATTACGCGCGAAGGTGACGCGATCTGACGAAACGAAAACGAAAACACGACACGAACGAAAGTAATTTAATAAAATAAAATAAATAACATTTTACAATTTTGAAACTCATCAAAATAATTAATTTAAACTCTTTTTATTAAAACCATTTAAATTACGCGTAATTTTCCGGAAACGTAACGAAAACGTGAACCGAGCAACGAAAACGAACCCGAACACCCTCGGGGTATAAATACTCTTAAATGAGAGTTTTCCCTCATTTCTCTCATCTTCAACCTCTCTCCAAACCCACAATCCCGGTTTTGAAAACCCTAGCCTCCACCACTCTTCTTTTCTTCATAACTTTCTCATTCCTTAACGAAAATCAGTGATTCTTGCGCCCACGCGAAGCCCTCGACGAGCTCTACAAGAAAGTACAACAGATCGGAGCTGTTACTCACTGGAATTCGAGGTATAAGCATGAGAAAACCACGAAAATTAGGGTTTTCTTCTTCTTTTTCAACCCTTAACTCTCAAACCGTTTCTAGTCTCCACCATCGGGTCCTTTACTCTCGAAACTTAGTCTGAACATCCACCAAACACCTAAACCTTGGTCACCCACATCAGGCCCACGAGACCCTAACTGGTTATGGCTCGGGCGAATGAGCACCATGGCAGCCGGCCGAATGGCCAAGGCCGAAAGGCCTCATTCGACCCAGAAGCTCACTCGACCACAGCACCATTCGGGCCTCCTTCATTCGACACTTCAGTCCCGACTGAGTCACCTTCATTCGCCACTTAGCTCACCCATTCGCCAGCCTCACTCAAACCTTCTTCATTCGCCACTTTGGGGCCTCATGCGCCGTTCACCTTATTCGCCCAGCCCCAACTCATTCGACCACCTTATTCGTTGGGCACCAGGTATCCTCTTTCGCCAGCCCTCATTCGCCAGCCAAGGCCTCTTCATTCGACAGTTCCTAGGTCCAACCACTTAGGCCACCATTCAATCGGCCCAAGAAGCTGACCCAGCAGCACATACGCGGCCCAACAGAAGCCAATAGTCCACTTTGTCTCGGTCCATAAATTCCTTCTTGACTCATCAGGTTTATTGAGTTGGCCAGCATGTGGGTTGGACCAGAGGTGTTCATCAGTAGGAGATTTGGGCCATGGCCGCTATTCTGGACCAATAACCGGGAGCAGACCCAGCATCAGATTCAGCCGGCCCACAACAGGCCCAATGTGGCTGCTGATTGGCCCAAGCAGCTTGTAGGTGGGCCCATAGGTTTTCTTTTGATAAGCTAGTTCTCATAACTTCTTTGCTAGCCATTTCACCCTTCTTGCCCAAGGGCACCAAGTGGCTCAAGATCAAATCTGTTGGCCCAACAGGCCCAACATCAGGCCCAGTTGCATTCTGGTTGGCCCAGGATGGGCCCAACCTCCTGCCATCCAGGCCCAATGATATCTTGGCCCAACTTTACTTTTCCAGCCCAGAACCTACAGTAGGCCCAGTAAATAACCTCAAAAACCTTGTTTGGCCCATGCTTATTGGACAAAATAGGCCCATGATCGAATTTAGCCCAAATGAACCAGGCCCAGGTTGGCCCATACTCTATTATACTGCAGGCCTTGATAGGATTCAAGGGGCCCAGTAAAATCAACCTTTGGCCCACAGATTTTGGCCCAAGGCCACCATTTAAGGCCAATAGTCCAATCTTTAGGCCTATCATTGTTTCAGTCCTATTTAGCCAGGCCCAACTTGGCTTATGAGTTGTATTAGTGAAGGCCTGAGACAAATCTCAAAGGGCCCAACAAAATCAGCCCGAGGCCCACAGAAAACCAATTTAAGGCCTATTTTGAGGCCCATGTCCTCAATTTGAGGCCACCATGCTAATCTTTTGGCCAACAGCCCGTTCTTGGCCCAAACTCAATTCCTACAGCCTTATATGACACTAGGCCCAACAAATATTGCCAAGGCCCACTTTGGGCCCGATAAATTCCTTAGAGGCCCAAAACAAGGCCCACAAGGCTACTTGAGCTCTAGCCCTTGTAACTTTTGGCAAGGCCTTCGTATTCCATTAGTCCAAATCAATGTTCCACACTTTCAAATAAGCCTCACCATCCTCAAATGTTCAAGAACTATTCCAAGGCCCATGTATTTGGGCCCATGGCCCAAATTGTTACACAAATGGCCCGACAAGTAACTTGGTCACAACGTTCGGTCCATATGCCATGATTAGGCCCACACGAGTTCACTACATTTCATAAGATCAAAATAAGATATGTCAAAAGAATGTTTGCTTAATTAATCAATAATTATGCGATAAATGTTCAAAACGTACAAAAATCAACAAAGACGAGTTGAAAACTAAGCACTGAGTCTTTCATCAAAGCAAATGGCATATAACTGGTGACAAGATGATAACTTATAAGGTCATTAACTTGAATCAAACATATGGGACCGAACAGGGATCATGACCAAGTCTTACGCGTGTTAGCCAACTTTAGGGCTAACACATATATCCACACACACAAAATTCTACAAACTTATACTTACGAGTCTTAACAACGTTAAATCAATACAGGAACGTGAAAACAAACCAAATTACAATACAGAGCGCGTGCAGTCTTTCATTTAAGCTAAGTCAACCCAACAGCTACAAGGTGAGTTCATTGCCCCTTTTCTAACATTTTGTTTTAAAACGCGGGGCTGAGAAGCATGCGTAAACTGTTTTATGTAAATTGTTTACTTGAATGCTTTTATATGTTTTACTTGTATAACTGTTATCCTAGACTCCTGTTTAGGTAAACTGTTTCAATTAAAGAACTATTTTCGAAGAACTATTTTCAAAGAACTAAAGATCTCAACAAAGAACTATTTTCAAAGGTCTATTTCAAAGAACTAACGATCTATTTTCAAAGAACTATTTCAAGGGTGTGTGATGTCAAAGAACTAACGGTCTATTTTCAAAGAACTATTTCAAGGGTGTGTGATGTCAAAGAACTAACGGTCTATTTTCAAAGAACTATTTCAAGGGTGTGTAATGTCAAAGAACTAACGGTCTATTCTCAAAGAACTAACGATCTCTTTTCAAAGAACTATTTCCAAGAGTGGGATGTCAAAGAACTTACGGTCTATTTCAAAGAACTAAGTACAAAGAACTATTTTAAGGGGAAATCTGGGAAATGCTCAAAGATAACATGTGCCAAAGAACTAAAGAACTAAAGAACTATGGACGGTCTAAAGAACTATGAAAGCCTATATATCAAAAGATGTCCTAGCTAGACTGATTGATTATAGGTCACATGTTTGATGAGATTTACAGCTCTCCTTCACTACTAAGTACCTTGATTGACAGACTAGTCTACTCGAGTTGACCATAGGCCCCAATCATTAGGACTTAGATTTTTATTGAATGTTTATTTATTTATTTAATTAAGCATTTGTAACTAATTCTATAATTTTTGTTTTAATCATATTTGTATGATGAACATATGAAATCAAGAGAGATTTCAAACGATTGCAATTACAGGAACAGAGAACAGAGGATTCATGGGTGTTTAAAAGTGTTTGGGAGGTAAAAATGCTTAATTATCATTAACAACAATGTCCTATGCGGATTAGTATGTGGTGGGACGTCGTCTGGGCGGGGTTGTAGCCTTGACCCAGGGGTATGCCCTATATATAAGCATACCGATCTGGATGATACATGTGGTGTTAATGAGGTTAGGGTCTTTACCGAAAGAAGGGTTCAAAACATTTTCATAGTTACAAACCTATATGAACTCACCAACCATGTGTTGACTTGATCTTTTTGCATGACTTCTCAGGTGACGAACAGGTCAATTAGGAAGTCATTACTTCTGGACTAGGACTTCAAATAGAAGACTTAGTATTTTGGACTTGCATATTTTGAAGACATCATTACACGTATCAATTTGTATATCTTGTGTAGATACAAGATAGAAACCTATGATGTTAACAGTAGATTTACATCGTTAAATTATAAACTATACTGATGTAAATTAACTTTGTAATTCTATCATATTTAGCACTTCTCATTTATGTATCATGTGCCATATAACAATCTGATCAATCCGATTATCACTCACGATATCGCGCCTCGGGAACCTTCCGCCCGACGGGACAACCGATCCTATTCCGCCGGCTCGGGGTGTGACAGATTGGTATCAGAGCCATGGTTATAGAGAAATATAGGTCATTTATTTAAACGGTTTGGCCTAGACTATAACCTAGGGACCCTACATGTAGAGAACATAGGAATTAGGAAATTATGTGCATTGTGTCTTCTGCATTCGATCATTGCACTAACCAATGTTCTATTGGTTATGATTAGAATGTCACCAAGAAGACAGCCATCACCGCCTCTACCTTCGCAGGAGACGGACCCAGCAGTCGAGGCACTTGCAACTTTGATCACTGAACAGTTGATGGAGGTTCTCCCTGGAATCATTGCCCGGATCAGGAATAGTGAGGAGTTTGCTAAAATCTTCCCACTACTTTCTACAGAGCAGAAGAAATCGGAAACAGGAGAGTCAAGCAAGAAGCGAAAAAGGTGTCATCCTGAAGAATCAAGAGACCTTGTAATCTACACTGAAGCCATTCCTCTTCGTCAGATGGCCGTTGCTCCGGAGTCAGAGGGTCATAAGCTTCGTGCTGACAAATTTCCTTTATGTGCCACATGCGGTCTCCACCATGCTAAGGGCAAACTGTGCAAACATTGTCTGAACTGTGGGAAAAAGGGACACTGGAGTCGTGATTGTAATAATCCCCCGACTCATAACCAGAATCCCGGAAACACTACATATCCTCTTCCTCGATACAGAAAGGATTGCTATGTGTGCGGATTATCCGAACACATTTCACGGGACTGCCCCGTGAGGATATCTTCCACAAGTCCTGTACATTCTACGGGAAAAGATCCCCTTTGTTCAGTTTGTCACCACCATCATCGAGCTGAACTCTCATGTGTATCATGTACGTTTTGTGGAAAATACGAACATTGGATTCAAAAGTGTCGGTTAAATTTAACCAGGGAACAGAAACAAAAAGCGAGCACCTCTACTTCCTCTCAACACAACAACAACTGCTACACGTGCGAAATGCATGGACATTTCGCAAGGGACTGCCCTAGGAAAATGCATCCAGCAGACCCAGCAGTCACTGAGGAACTACTCGCTTTACCAGCTCCTGGGGAACACTCGGAGTCCGATGACTCCATAGGTATGCAAATTTCATCTTAGTGCAGTAAAGTTATTTATTGGTGTATTAATTAGAACTGCATGGTCTGTGGTAATTTTAGAAACAATAAATTATGATAGTCGTAAACAAAGTTAGTGTCAAAAGATAGTCGTAATAATAACTTAAGGAACCTTTAGGTTAAGTAAGCATTAAAGGATTAAATAAAGATAGAGAAATCCACAATTACATTTTAAATACAGTATTTAAGAAGAGAACTTAGGTTAAATAGAACACTAAAACTCATAGGAGTTCAAAATGTCCAAGTTAGTGTGTCAGCTTCCACCTTCCACCTGAACCTCTTAAAATTTTGAGTTACTTTAATTAGAGAGCTATGGTTCAATGGCGTTAGTAAAGCATGAATGTTAGGACAATGCTGAGTCTTATTTAAAACAGGATAAGTGGATCAGGAGAAACCAGTTGTGAGTGCAAGACGAGGATATGACAAGAGACAACATTCCGAATGAAATATGGGCATTTCAAGTTACAATAATGCCTTTCGGATAGAAGAATGCATATATGATTTTCATGGGCTTCATGAACTGAGTATGCAAACTGTATCTGGATTAGTTTATCATTATCGTTAGGGATGACTTACTAAATCATTTTAATAGAAAGACAGAACGCGAAAGACATCTCAGGTATATTCTGGAGCTGTTAAAGGAATGACAACCCTATCCTGATTTCTTTCATTTGGAAATTAGGATGAGAATAAGTAACAGTTGGAACAACAGTTACAATGAGTTCCGAAAGACACATGACTTCCGGGTAAAAGTAAGATAAATATACATCACCTCACAGTGAGTATAGTATTACTTAGAAGGGATAGACCATTATCTTTATTCCAATAGTAATACCATATCTTAAGTAGACCTTCCCGATATATAAGTCCACTTTCAAAGTTGAGAACAGATTAAACAAATGGTGAAGTATGTATACGGTTATATCAAATAACCTAAGAATTCACCATGTGACGTGAGAATCTTAACCAGACGATCAAGATTCAGAGTCGTCAGAGTCACTTATGAAAGCTTTAAGGAGTGTGTCAGGTGATAGAACAGAAAGACAATTTGAAATAAACTGGATGAAATGCCTACCGCCAAAATGGTGGATTGCGGTAATAGGTCAATCCAGAAGAATTACTCTTGAGAAAGCACACGAACCAGATAATTAGTGCATTCGGACGCCGATAAAATGTACTGAGAATTTCAGAGATTTTATTGGTGGCCGGGAATGAAGAAAGACATAGCTGAATACGTCGGCAGATGTCTTGCGTGTGCAAGAGTAAAAGCGGAACACCAGAAACCGTCTGATTTACCGGAACAGCCTGAGATTCCACTCTGGAAGTGGGAACAAATAGCTATGGACTTCATTACCAAGCTACCCCGCACTTCCAGTGGTCATGATACAATCTGGGTGATCATCGACCGTTTAACAAAATCTGCTCACTTCTTGCCGATGCGTGAAATCTTCACAATGGATAAACTGGCAAGATTGTATATCAACGAGATAGTGGTACGCCATGGTGTGCCATTGTCAATTATTTCGGATAGAGACAGCAGATTTACTTCAAGGTTCTGGCAATCACTGCAGAAATCTCTGGGGACACAGTTAAATTTGAGTACAGCTTACCATCCACGAACGGACGGTCAAAGCGAACCTACAATTCAAACTCTAGAGGACATGTTGAGAACTTGTGTTCTAGATTTTGGTGGTAATTGGGATTCTCAATTGCCACTAATTGAGTTCTCCTACAACAACAGTTATCACAGCAGCATCGGTTGTGCCCATTCGAGGCTCTTTATGGTCGAAAATGTCGGTCACCGATCTGTTGGTCAGAAGTAGGAGATAATAGTATCACTGGGCCAGAACTTATCCAAGAAACCACAGACAAGATAGCTCAGATACAACAGAGATTACAAGCAACACGAAGCAGACAAAAGAGCTATGCTGATAAACGGCGCAAGCCGTTGGAATTCCAAGTGGGTGATCGAGTCATGTTAAAGGTTTCCCCTTGGAAAGGTGTAGTTCGATTCGCTAATAAAGGCAAACTAACACCACGATATGTGGGACCGTTCGAGATCATCGAACGTATTGGTCCTGTGGCGTACAGATTGAGCTTGTCAGATGAACTCAGTGGTGTGCATGACGTGTTTCACGTCTCAAACTTAAAGAAATGCCTTGCTGACGAATCTCTCGTCATTCCACTTGAAGAAATTCAAGTTGATGAACAGTTACACTTTATCGAAGAACCTTTAGAGATTATGGATCGCAAGGTTAAACAACTGAGGCGAAGCCGTATCCCCATTGTAAAGGTTCGTTGGAATTCAAGACGCGGACCAGAGTTTACTTGGGAACGTGAAGATCACATGAGGTTAAAGTATCCCCAATTGTTTGAAGAAGGAGTTGTACCCGATAACAACTCTTAAATTTCGGGACGAAATTTCTTTAACAACGGGAGACTGTAACAGCAAGTACCAGATCGTCCGGCAAGTCCGTACGGTACGTGTACTTTCTACAGTAACTATGTGTACTTATACGATTTTAAACAGTACTCGAGTTAACAAGATCTTAAATACAAGAAACCGTTGTACGTATTTTCGTATAAACTTGAATACATTAAGTACAACGTACATTTGGAACATTTGTTACATTTATTAAGTGAAAACTTAATTACAGTTAACACAACAAGTCACGAGAAACAACGATGCTCAAACAATACTCAGAAACAAATCGGTTGCGATCTGATGTCCACAACTGACAGGAATCAGATGACCGACAAGTCAGTACAAGAACAATGTGAAAACAGGATGTTTAGTTGAGTCCGACAGTGAGGAAACACAATCTAAACACAATTACAGTGTTATTTCAGAATAACGAACTGACAGTGTGTTTGCGTGAGTGACGATTCACACAAACATATCTGTGAGCTTAGAGTTCTGAAATAATGACTGAAAAGTAGAAAACAAAAGTCAGAAAGCAAAACCATCGTCGTATTCGTTCGGGTGACGATTCGAACGAATTACGCGCGAAGGTGACGCGATCTGACGAAACGAAAACGAAAACACGACACGAACGAAAGTAATTTAATAAAATAAAATAAATAACATTTTACAATTTTGAAACTCATCAAAATAATTAATTTAAACTCTTTTTATTAAAACCATTTAAATTACGCGTAATTTTCCGGAAACGTAACGAAAACGTGAACCGAGCAACGAAAACGAACCCGAACACCCTCGGGGTATAAATACTCTTAAATGAGAGTTTTCCCTCATTTCTCTCATCTTCAACCTCTCTCCAAACCCACAATCCCGGTTTTGAAAACCCTAGCCTCCACCACTCTTCTTTTCTTCATAACTTTCTCATTCCTTAACGA
This sequence comes from Mikania micrantha, assembly GCA_009363875.1. Classification (NCBI taxonomy): domain Eukaryota; kingdom Viridiplantae; phylum Streptophyta; class Magnoliopsida; order Asterales; family Asteraceae; genus Mikania; species Mikania micrantha. Next base: position 108,958,250 of record CM018692.1, on the reverse strand, counting down.
AAATCAGTGATTCTTGCGCCCACGCGAAGCCCTCGACGAGCTCTACAAGAAAGTACAACAGATCGGAGCTGTTACTCACTGGAATTCGAGGTATAAGCATGAGAAAACCACGAAAATTAGGGTTTTCTTCTTCTTTTTCAACCCTTAACTCTCAAACCGTTTCTAGTCTCCACCATCGGGTCCTTTACTCTCGAAACTTAGTCTGAACATCCACCAAACACCTAAACCTTGGTCACCCACATCAGGCCCACGAGACCCTAACTGGTTATGGCTCGGGCGAATGAGCACCATGGCAGCCGGCCGAATGGCCAAGGCCGAAAGGCCTCATTCGACCCAGAAGCTCACTCGACCACAGCACCATTCGGGCCTCCTTCATTCGACACTTCAGTCCCGACTGAGTCACCTTCATTCGCCACTTAGCTCACCCATTCGCCAGCCTCACTCAAACCTTCTTCATTCGCCACTTTGGGGCCTCATGCGCCGTTCACCTTATTCGCCCAGCCCCAACTCATTCGACCACCTTATTCGTTGGGCACCAGGTATCCTCTTTCGCCAGCCCTCATTCGCCAGCCAAGGCCTCTTCATTCGACAGTTCCTAGGTCCAACCACTTAGGCCACCATTCAATCGGCCCAAGAAGCTGACCCAGCAGCACATACGCGGCCCAACAGAAGCCAATAGTCCACTTTGTCTCGGTCCATAAATTCCTTCTTGACTCATCAGGTTTATTGAGTTGGCCAGCATGTGGGTTGGACCAGAGGTGTTCATCAGTAGGAGATTTGGGCCATGGCCGCTATTCTGGACCAATAACCGGGAGCAGGCCCAGCATCAGATTCAGCCGGCCCACAACAGGCCCAATGTGGCTGCTGATTGGCCCAAGCAGCTTGTAGGTGGGCCCATAGGTTTTCTTTTGATAAGCTAGTTCTCATAACTTCTTTGCTAGCCATTTCACCCTTCTTGCCCAAGGGCACCAAGTGGCTCAAGATCAAATCTGTTGGCCCAACAGGCCCAACATCAGGCCCAGTTGCATTCTGGTTGGCCCAGGATGGGCCCAACCTCCTGCCATCCAGGCCCAATGATATCTTGGCCCAACTTTACTTTTCCAGCCCAGAACCTACAGTAGGCCCAGTAAATAACCTCAAAAACCTTGTTTGGCCCATGCTTATTGGACAAAATAGGCCCATGATCGAATTTAGCCCAAATGAACCAGGCCCAGGTTGGCCCATACTCTATTATACTTCAGGCCTTGATAGGATTCAAGGGGCCCAGTAAAATCAACCTTTGGCCCACAGATTTTGGCCCAAGGCCACCATTTAAGGCCAATAGTCCAATCTTTAGGCCTATCATTGTTTCAGTCCTATTTAGCCAGGCCCAACTTGGCTTATGAGTTGTATTAGTGAAGGCCTGAGACAAATCTCAAAGGGCCCAACAAAATCAGCCCGAGGCCCACAGAAAACCAATTTAAGGCCTATTTTGAGGCCCATGTCCTCAATTTGAGGCCACCATGCTAATCTTTTGGCCAACAGCCCGTTCTTGGCCCAAACTCAATTCCTACAGCCTTATATGCCACTAGGCCCAACAAATATTGCCAAGGCCCACTTTGGGCCCGATAAATTCCTTAGAGGCCCAAAACAAGGCCCACAAGGCTACTTGAGCTCTAGCCCTTGTAACTTTTGGCAAGGCCTTCGTATTCCATTAGTCCAAATCAATGTTCCACACTTTCAAATAAGCCTCACCATCCTCAAATGTTCAAGAACTATTCCAAGGCCCATGTATTTGGGCCCATGGCCCAAATTGTTACACAAATGGCCCGACAAGTAACTTGGTCACAACGTTCGGTCCATATGCCATGATTAGGCCCACACGAGTTCACTACATTTCATAAGATCAAAATAAGATATGTCAAAAGAATGTTTGCTTAATTAATCAATAATTATGCGATAAATGTTCAAAACGTACAAAAATCAACAAAGACGAGTTGAAAACTAAGCACTGAGTCTTTCATCAAAGCAAATGGCATATAACTGGTGACAAGATGATAACTTATAAGGTCATTAACTTGAATCAAACATATGGGACCGAACAGGGATCATGACCAAGTCTTACGCGTGTTAGCCAACTTTAGGGCTAACACATATATCCACACACACAAAATTCTACAAACTTATACTTACGAGTCTTAACAACGTTAAATCAATACAGGAACGTGAAAACAAACCAAATTACAATACAGAGCGCGTGCAGTCTTTCATTTAAGCTAAGTCAACCCAACAGCTACAAGGTGAGTTCATTGCCCCTTTTCTAACATTTTGTTTTAAAACGCGGGGCTGAGAAGCATGCGTAAACTGTTTTATGTAAATTGTTTACTTGAATGCTTTTATATGTTTTACTTGTATAACTGTTATCCTAGACTCCTGTTTAGGTAAACTGTTTCAATTAAAGAACTATTTTCGAAGAACTATTTTCAAAGAACTAAAGATCTCAACAAAGAACTATTTTCAAAGGTCTATTTCAAAGAACTAATGATCTATTTTCAAAGAACTATTTCAAGGGTGTGTGATGTCAAAGAACTAACGGTCTATTTTCAAAGAACTATTTCAAGGGTGTGTGATGTCAAAGAACTAACGGTCTATTTTCAAAGAACTATTTCAAGGGTGTGTAATGTCAAAGAACTAACGGTCTATTCTCAAAGAACTAACGATCTCTTTTCAAAGAACTATTTCCAAGAGTGGGATGTCAAAGAACTTACGGTCTATTTCAAAGAACTAAGTACAAAGAACTATTTTAAGGGGAAATCTGGGAAATGCTCAAAGATAACATGTGCCAAAGAACTAAAGAACTAAAGAACTATGGACGGTCTAAAGAACTATGAAAGCCTATATATCAAAAGATGTCCTAGCTAGACTGATTGATTATAGGTCACATGTTTGATGAGATTTACAGCTCTCCTTCACTACTAAGTACCTTGATTGACAGACTAGTCTACTCGAGTTGACCATAGGCCCCAATCATTAGGACTTAGATTTTTATTGAATGTTTATTTATTTATTTAATTAAGCATTTGTAACTAATTCTATAATTGTTGTTTTAATCATATTTGTATGATGAACATATGAAATCAAGAGAGATTTCAAACGATTGCAATTACAGGAACAGAGAACAGAGGATTCATGGGTGTTTAAAAGTGTTTGGGAGGTAAAAATGCTTAATTATCATTAACAACAATGTCCTATGCGGATTAGTATGTGGTGGGACGTCGTCTGGGCGGGGTTGTAGCCTTGACCCAGGGGTATGCCCTATATATAAGCATACCGATCTGGATGATACATGTGGTGTTAATGAGGTTAGGGTCTTTACCGAAAGAAGGGTTCAAAACATTTTCATAGTTACAAACCTATATGAACTCACCAACCATGTGTTGACTTGATCTTTTTGCATGACTTCTCAGGTGACGAACAGGTCAATTAGGAAGTCATTACTTCTGGACTAGGACTTCAAATAGAAGACTTAGTATTTTGGACTTGCATATTTTGAAGACATCATTACACGTATCAATTTGTATATCTTGTGTAGATACAAGATAGAAACCTATGATGTTAACAGTAGATTTACATCGTTAAATTATAAACTATACTGATGTAAATTAACTTTGTAATTCTATCATATTTAGCACTTCTCATTTATGTATCATGTGCCATATAACAATCTGATCAATCCGATTATCACTCACGATATCGCGCCTCGGGAACCTTCCGCCCGACGGGACAACCGATCCTATTCCGCCGGCTCGGGGTGTGACAATACGAAAGGGTCAAGCCCAGACGCCATCCCACCACATGCTTAGTCAAATTCCACACTACTTGCGATACAACTAAAGATATCCATTTCCCAGTTGTTCAACATGTCTGATATGTATTCATCTGTTATATCATATGTAGAATAATATAATATGAGGGGTTTAGTTATCAAACCGAAGTATTGATAATCCCTCGATGTGTTAAGAAATTTAGATTAATTTAATATGGTCCTTATATTATTCCATTACTTGTGGGGTTAACTGTTGTTTCACTTTTAAATATTAAGAGTGTTAGTTAACCACTTGTAATTTGTTCTTGACTTGTAGTGCATAGAGCCTAAAAGGAATCCATTGAAATCCTCACGTAATCAGATTTCAATGCATCCAATTTACCTCTACCACTTTGTATACCCAAAGAACTCATCGAAACAGTTACTAGTAATGTGACATGAGAATATAAATTACTCAGTCTACTAGACAACAAGAAACGATGGATTAATTACTTATCACTGCAGATTAATATCATCATGTGTCGCTTTCCAGAACCTGACTTGAAGTCGCCATGTCACCGGTCATACGTTACCGGCCAATGAATCAATACGATCAACATACTAGCCCTACAAGCTAGAGGTTTGTCAAACCTATGGTACCACTATGCTATCGTCGGTTTAGTCACGTCAAACTAACTGGTCAGCGAATTATAGGGCTTACATGATCAACTTGAACTAGTGGCACATGATTGAAGTGATACAATACAACACATCAATAGTAACTAATTGTAATTGCGTTCATCCGTAATATTGTTCTCAGTGTCATATGTTCTCCGTGTTATTAACAAGGTTAAATAAGAACTTGTCTTATTACATTATGTTAATTATTTGAGTGAATGATGTTGTTATCATGGAGTTACATTATCATGATTATCATTCTTTGTTCCATGTTCTCTTGTAATATGTGTTGAGTTGTAAATCTAAGTGTTTAAAGGAATTGTCCTAATACACTTACTTAACTCTTGTATCGAATGTTATTACAAAGATACATAGTATCTTTGTATCATTCATATGTTTTCCTATGATTGTTCCCATATTTGTTTATGTAAGAATAACTAAGTGTTATAAGATAAGATCTTACAACTATGTTATTCTAATGTATTGATGAACTAATAAAACATATCATTTTGTTCATCTGATTATCCCTGTACTATCATGATCATACAAGCATGCATACAATGATAAGCGATAATAAACAATTAAGTATTATCTAAAATCAATGTAATAACAATATGTTAAGCAAAACTTTTAATTAAATAAAAGTAAGCATGTTTCTCAGCCCCGAGAGTTTAAAATCAGTTAAGATTAAAGAAAAGGGGCATATGAACTCACCTTGTTGTTGTAGGGTTGACTTAGCTTAAAGGAGGAATGCACGCGCTCTTGTTTGTACTTGTGTTTGTTCTCACGATCATGTATTGATTTCACGTTGTATGTGACTTATAAGTATAAGTTGTAAGGTTTTGTGCGCGTGTATGTGTTAACATTAATTTGGTTATCATTCTTGAATCTCGGTCTTGGTCTTCATTCGGCCCGATATATTTGTTATGGGCTTTGAATCCCCTCAACCCAATTAAGCTAATGTTGGAGTGCATGGCTATAACATGTTAGTTAAATGTGTTGACCCCAAGTTTGCATAATCAACCTAAGCTTAACTTAGGTTTATAATTTAAAATCTTATGCTTTGTTTTTGTGAACTTTACAACCTTTAAGGTTTCGAGCTTGTGAAAGGTGTTAGCCCCAAAATTCATCCCCTTTATAGAAATTCATGATTTCCCCACACAATGTTACCTTGTACCCTTTGTTTATGAAAAGTATAAATTTTCTATGGTCGTGTGGATCAATTACTATGTAATTGGGCCTTGGGCCGATTGATTTTGGGTGAACCAAATAAATGGACGTCGGCCAAGATGTTGGGCCAAAGCAACCGCAATGAGCCAAAGAACTATTTGGGCTAGGCCGGATAGGGTGTGGGCTAAACCATGTGTTATGGGCCCTAAAATAGACGCGGGCCAGCCATTTGAGTCGCACCCAATTTGGGTCTGGATTCTGGGCCGGTGTAGATCATGGGTGGCCGAAGTGGTTAAACAGTTAAGGTTCGTCTACCATGTGATCAGCGAACCTATCCTCCTTGATTGTAGGGTTCGTGGTTAAGACCCCTAGGTTCGTGGCTGTTTCATGATTTGCAGGGTTCGGCTCCAAAGGGTTCAGCCATGAGCATGAAGGTTCGTTCCACTAAGGTTCGCAGGGAGCAAAAGGGTTCGGCCAGGGTTCTTGCACGGGGAGGTTCGTGGTTAAGCTGGGTTCGTGAGACCTTGCATGGATCCGGCTAATGGTTGTGACACTCGAGGGTTCGCCACTTGCATTTCAGGGATGATGGGTTTGTGACTGATGAAAATGGTTCGTTAAAGCTGAGGTTCGTGGCCATTGTGGAAGGTTCGGCCCTTAGTGGGTTCGTGAGACCCCAAGGGTTCGGCCGTGTCATTCACTCGTCAACCCTGGGTTCGGCTGGTTCACATGCCATGAACCCTGCAACTTTCATCACCATCAACCTCGAACAGCATACATTCCAAGACAGTAGCATTTTAAACGGTATGCAAACAGGGTTCCTCGTGATCTTGTGGCTCAAATTATAGGGCATTTAACCGATTGTATGTGTGTAAATCGAACTAAGGGCAAGAAACCCTATTTTCGTGAATCTTTCAAGCATTATACCTCGGATTTGGCTGGTGAAAACATCAGATCCCTTGTACTTCTAGGTAGAGGAGGTCAAGAGCTACACGTGGACACCAAGAACGCCCGATTTCGTCCACAAACGAGTGAGATACGAAGCTTTGAAGGTTGTTTTCTAGAGAGAGGAAAAAGGTTCGGGAAAGGGGTTGTTAGAGAGAGGTTGGCTGCATTGAATGAGGGAAAACACCCTCATTTGGTGTTTATATACTCCGGGGTGTTCGGGTAAGTTTCGGTTGCTCGGTTCGCGTTTTCGTCGCGTATCCGGAATTTTACGCGTAATTCATTTGTAATAATTATAAAGAAGTTAATTTATTTATTTTGATGAGTTTCAAAGTTGTAAAGTGTTAAACATTTTATTTTATTAATTTACATTCGTTCGTGTCGTGTTTTCGTTGTCGTTTCGTCAGATCACGTCACCATCGCGCGTATTCGTTCGAATCGTCATTCGAACGAACACGACGATGGTTTTGCTTTCCGAATTTTGTTTTCTACTTTTCAGTTATCATTTCAGAACGTTAAACTCACAGATATGTTTGTGTGAATCGTCACCCACGCAAACACACTGTCAGTTCGTTATTCTGAAACAACACTGTAACTTATGTTTGAATTGTGTTTCCTCACTGTCGGACTCAACTAAACATCCTGCTTCCACATTGTTTTCACATTGAATTGTCGGTCATCTGATTCCTGTCATCTATGGATATCAGATCGCAACCGGTTTGTTCTTGTTATTTACTTGAACACTGTTGTTTCTCATGATCTGTTGTGTTAATTGTACTTAGGTTTTCACTTAAATACACACAACTAATGTTTCAAATGTATGTTGTACTTACGGTATTTAAGTTTACACGAAAATACGTACAACTGTCTCTTATATTTAGAATTCTGTTAATACAAGTAATGTTTACACACATGTATATACACATAGTTACTGTTGATAGTACACGTACCGTACGGACTTTCCGGTCGGTCAGGTACTAGTTGTCACAGATTGGGAGCAAGACGGGGCCGTACTGGTCAGTACAACCCGTCTCATTAATCGTACAGACATTCCCTGAAACATAGGACAATGATTTGAAAGCAAGACGGGCCGTACTTCTGATTAGTACGGCACGTCTTGCTTTTTCAATTCTGACACTGCTGACATAGAAGGACATTGATTTGACCCAATACGGGCCGTATTGAACAAATTTGAAATTTCTATATAAGCTTGAATCATTTCAAACGAACGCATACGTTTTCGAAGATATCTCACGATAATTCAGATTTGTAACGATGTCGTTCTGGGATGAGAGTTTTTTCAACGATTACATGCCAGATTTGAATGAATAGCCTCCTGTTTAGTATTCATACGACACGATAGATCTGAATGCTGAACCTAACGATGATGTCGGTTTTGATATTCAAGCATCGTATGGGCAACAAAACGATTATGGGTTCGTGTATGATGACAGTAAATAAAGTAACTCGGAGGAGGCTTATGAAGAAAAGCCGGCGGATTCAAACATTAACTGGGAAACAAAAGAGGTAACTTAAATAAAATATAAATGTTGATGATTGTATATAATGATTATTATTTATGGTATTTATTATTATTTTTATATGTCAGGAGTTTATGCACGAAGAAGCGCTGGTAGGGTGGGTGAAAAGTAGAGCACTAGACAATGGTTACATTGTAGTCAAAAGAAGAACGAAGAAATCAAAGATAACGGACAGTGTAATCAAAGTCTGGCTCATGTGTGACCGTGGTGGCAAGCATAATAGCATCGCAATCTTTAGACGGTTAGGCAGCAAGAAAATCGGTTGCGCGTTTCAGCTAATAGGGTTATACAACGAAGTTCGTGAATCCTGGAAATTACAGGTGATAAACGACAATCACAATCACGAACCTGCTCAAAATCTAGAGGGTCATCCATATGTTAGAAGATTCACTCAGGAGGAACAAGATATGGTTGAGAATCTGACGAGCAACACTTGGATCCTCGTAACATTCTTTCGAGCATAAAGAAACATAACCCTGCAAACGTGTCCATCTCTAGAGATGTATACAATTTACAGCAGAAAATGAAAAACAAGAAGAAATTCGGTGATATTCCGATGTAGGTTTTGGAAAATTCGCTTCATAGTCAGCGTTACGTTTACTATACCCGGGAGGATCCTGAAACGAACGTCGTGGAAGACATTTTATTCTGATATCCAAAATCGTATTGCTGGTGGCGTGCATTTCCGCACGTACTGATGATGGACGCGACGTATAAAACGAACCAGTACATGCTTCCATTTATTCAAATTGTTGGCGTGATTTCCACACACCAGACGTTTTGTAATAGCATGGACCAATAGAACGCGCAACTTTGGTCAACGTACAACAAACCGGGTGGAAATTCAGCACTCAAACCTAAAACGATACCTCAGATCAACAAACAGCACGCTTGCCTCGTTTGTCGGTTTCGTAAATGAAATCGTGCAATCACAGGAGGTAAAAATGAATCACGATTTTGAAACGAGCTTGATTAAAACTATGGGTCATCATAAACTACCAATATTTGATAACCTTCGAGCAAAGGTGTCCCATAAAGTTCTTGATTTGTTGGTCGAGGAAAAAGATAAAATAAGAGTTATGCGCGACTCAAATATGACGTGTGGTTACCAGCTTTGGACGAGTTGTGGGTTGTCGTGCGCTTGTCATATATCAAAATACATAAACACAGGTTCGTAATATTAAATGTAAACCTTACATGTTTCACACGTAATTACTGTTATATTATTTTTAATTATAAATTATGCAGATACGAAGATACCGCTCTCTGAGTTAGATATTTTTTGGACAAAACTGAACACAGCTAACCCAACACTGTTAGAATAAGAAGAAATTGATGTTATAGGACAAATGGGTTTGGTTACAGAAGAAATAAATTCCAAACCTCCTGAAATAAAAAAGAGTCTAATAAAAAAGGTCTTGTCGCAGGTATTTCCAAATAAAAGCGACAAAAATGCGCCTTTAGTTCAAAAAGATACACGTGGTCGTCCAATGACCGATGTCGAAGTGTCAGTCAAAAATAAGAGTAAACTCAAGTCACAATTACCTTATTAGATAGGGTAAGTCAGGTGTCGAACCACGAGGAGTTTTTGTGGATGGTGTACTTGTTAATTGATTCGTGACCTAAACTTAACTAAAACGAAAAATGTAAACTTGAATTGAATGGTTTGTTTTTTAAACGTAAAAATCAATTGCAATTAACTAAAATGGTTTTAAACAATAATGAAAAAGGTGATTCCCCCGGGATTTGGATTCAAAGTGAGATTCGTAGATTAATTACTAAGTTGGAACAACCATATAGACATGATTAGAAGATTCAAATGTTTGTGATGAACAAGGACTAGTTGCTTCGATTGCAAAACAATGGAAGATTATCATATGAACATCAATTGCATATTATAAAAGCCAATCACAATCTAATATATCCTAATTGCTAGAAATCTCAGGAATTGAAAGACAATGAATTAGGTTTTGAATAAAAATCCAATCTTTACAATCAATTGAATAAAAAATAAGCAAAAAGCATCAAATGCTTAGATTGCTAGTTCCAAACACAATAGTAAACTAATCTAAATCACCCACTTACAAGAATCCTTCACCCGGAGGAACCCACGCAGAAATTAGCCGCTCATCTCTTGGAATTGATCTTCAAATCTGAATTGTATCTACATTTGAGATGATTTGACAATGTTTGGATGGAAGAGAATGACCAAAAAGCTTCGATTTTGACTTCCTTGGTCGTCCAAAATCACCTAGAACTGACTGGGATAGAAGAAGATCCTCCAAAACCCTAAAAATCACGTTTTTATAGGTGCAGACTTCGTCAGGACCGTAAGCTATGGTCTGGCTGTAAGCTACGGTTGGGACTTTCTGTTAAGGTTGACCGTAAGCTATGGTCTGGCCGTAAGCTATGGTCAGCCCGTAGGCTATGGTCTAGCCAAATTCCTTTCTAACTTGTTTTCTTCATATCTTTCTCATTTTAAGTCCGTTTTTAGCACCGTAAAAACCCAAATCTTCGTCTTGAGATCCTCTATTATTTAAGTCCAAGATAACTTCAATTTCCAATCAGTTTATGCTTCCATAAAGCTCCCAATTCTTCCATTTAACCTACAAACACACGAATTTGCATAGTTATCTAATTCTAACCGATCAATCACATGAATATGCATAAAATTTGACATTTAACACGCATAATTATCATTCCAAACCCCATCCATCATCCAACTTTAAAGGCATAGAAACAAAAAGAGCAAAACGTTGTTAAAGATAATTTAGCGTCCCAAGAAAGTACATTTGAACCTTCGAGGCATAATTCGTTTACAGCTGTCACCGAGAAGAGTCAGAAACCTGTATTTCGGCGCAGTTGTTCCACATCGGTATCAAAAGGAATGCCACCATCGGACTCGCAAAGTCAAAAAGAATTCCGTTTTCCACGTAACATGAAGCCAGAAGGATTAAACAATGTTTATCGCTTCGGTCGTCACATCATTCCTACATTTCAACCTTACGTGATAAATATACAAGATGTCGAGCCAGATGGTAACTGTGGTTTTCGTTCTGTAGGATTCGATGAAAATCATTGGGCATTTATGTCACACCCCGAGCCGGCGGGGTAGGATCGGGTTTCCCCGACGGGCGGAAGGTTCTCGGGGCGCGATATCGTGAGTGATAATCGGAATGATCAGATTGTTTACATTGCACATGATATATATAAATGAGAAACTTGCTAAAATAAAATAGAATTACAAAGTTAAATTACATCAGTTAAGTTCAATTTAACAATGTAAATCTACAACCACATCATAAGTCTTCAATCTTGTGTGTGCACAAGATATACAAAATAACTTGGTATGATGTCCAAGAGTATGCAGTCCAAAAAGCTAGGTTCTCTATCTGTAACCTAATCCAAAAGAAATAACTCTTCAGTTGACCTGTTCGTCACCTGAGAAGTCATGCAAAAAGATCAAGTCAACACATGGTTGGTGAGTTCATGTAGTTTAGTATTTGAAAATGATTTGGAAATGATTTGATAATGATTTGAAAACCTCCTTCGGTAAAGACCCTAACCTCATTAACTTCATATGTAATATCCATATCGGTATGCTTATATATAGGGCATACCCCTGGGTCAAGCCAACAAACTCGCCCAGACGCCATCCCACCACATACTAATATGCATATGACACTGTTGTTAATGATAATTAAGCATTTTTACCCTACACACCTCTGATTTAGATTTTGTTTTCCCAAAACTTGATTTACCTTTGATTCTCTTGAGTTCATCATAGATATATGATTTCCCAAAAGTCAGTAATAGAAATAAATGTTCAATATTTAATTAAATAAATAAAACATTTAATTACAACTAAGACATGATGATTGGGCCTTATTTGACTCAATCACTTAGACTTAGTTGTTGGTGGTTGTCCAAGTTGTAACCTCTCACACGTGACCCATGTCAAGCATACTCACAAGGAGTACACCTGAACTGAGCGGGATTTTAATGTTTTGCCCGTTACAGCCTGACCCAATGGTCTTCTGCATCTGAGTGGGACTTTAAGGATATCTTTTGATTCTTGATCTATTGATTCTCTTGATTTGACTTTGATATTGATTCCATTTGGTCGTTCATGTTATTGCCCGTATAGCCTGACTACAAGAGTCTTCTATACCTGAAAGGGACTTTATATGTGTGTTACACGTGATCTTGATTCCCTATACAACTGACATCCACCTTACTTGAGTATTAATGATTTCATTATTATCATGATTCACACACATTTATGATTTCTGATTCCTTGAGCCTCTTGATCTTGATCTTTTGAATTCCCATGATTTACAATGATACTTGATACTTGATTCTTGATTATGATTCTTTGTTCTTAGATTCCACACTGAATTAGATTCCTTTGACTATGATCTTTTGATTTAGTTTATATGATTTCACTTTGAATTTAGATTATTGAATTTGAGCTTGATGGACTAAGGGTTGATTTAGAGTTTAAATTTAAAGTATTACTCATAAGAGTACTTTAATTAATTTGGATATTTGATCTGTTCAATAAATATCTAGACAGGAGTCTAGGAGTATCAACAAGCATATATATGTAAAACATATAATAATTAAAAGCATTTAAATAAACAGTTTAAATAAAACAGTTTACGCATGCTTCTCAGCCCCGCGTTTTAAAACAAAATGTTAGAAAATGGGCAATGAACTCACCTGTGTTGCTCTGAAATGAATTACCACAAAAGATATGCGCGCTCCTTGATTGTTGCCTATGTATCTTTAGCACCTGAGTTATTTTAAGAAGATTTGTAGACGATAAGTATATACGGTAGTAGTCGTAACTAGGGTTTGGTCTCGGTGTGCAACTAAGTGTCTTAGATTACTAAAGTGCTTCTAGGATTTCCCTTAACTAGTCGAATCGTATTACCCGTAATTGACCCATGTCCCAATACCATTAAATATTAAACCCTAGATGATTAGGGTTTATTTTAATTACATCACAAGTCCTTATTTAACACATTTTCAAGTTAAAAAAATTTTAAGTTGAACATTTATTTAGAAAATTATTTATTTAATTTAATAAAGGTTTATAAATCATGTCTTTTATTAAAAGTATCATTTAGTTAATAAAACATGAAATTGAAAGTTGATGGGCCTAGGTTAAGCCCCTTGGGCCTCCCTTGGCCCGTTACTTGACTTGATCATTTAACGATGTCTAGTTATTTCCTTGATTAACTACACCTAGACGATTCAATTAATCATCTAAGTTAGTTACTTGCCCTTGTAAGGTTTCCTAAGATCTAGGTGCTAATAATTAAATTAACACATCAAGACTCTAGGTTACTGTTTCGTCTCAACATGATTTCACGAAAGTCCCCAAGTGTTCTAATTAACTCTCTTTCTTGAAAATTCTAAGTTTGATCCTTTATTAGCCCATGGTTAATTACATGGAATGAACCCTAATGAATTTCCATAATTCTTAGTGTGATATTAGTTTTAAGGTTAAAAGGTTTCCCGTGCACACCTCATGCACACCCACGTTAGGGTTATAGCTCATGCATGCCCACACACAAGGCCAGACCTCATGCCTGCATGCACACTAAGATTTTCATGCAAGTAATTCATCACCCAATACATGAGTAACCAACAACCACTATGGGCCGCATGGATCTGGGCTGAACTACTTGGGCTAACCGAGTGGATATTGGGCCGGAAGGGTTGCTGCCAAATAAAGACTTGGCCCGAATAACCTGGGCCGATCGAATGGCTCAATGGCCCGAATGCACATGGTCGAACGAAGGATTATCGAATAGGTGCTTGGTCGAATGAAGGGTTGGCCGATTGACTATGTCTCGATCGAATGAGGGGAGGACGATTGAAGCTTCTTGGTCGAATGGTTCTATCGAATGAGGTGCATGCGGCGAAAGAGGGTTGCTTCGGCAGGTCCATTCGGCGAATGGGGTTGGCCGCATGAATGCCGATCGAATGAGAAGACTACTTCGGTGATTGGCCATTCGGCGAATGAGAGTAGGTTGGCTAGGACCATTCGGCGAATGGGCAGTTGGTTCGGTGGGGGAGTTCATTCGGCGAATGAGGATTCACCCTCATTCGGCGAGCTGGGTTCGAGGACATTCGGCCGGTCGAGCAACCACCATGACAGCCATGGTTCATCTATCATATGGCTATCCCATGATGTACCACAAGTTTCTAACTCATCCTAAGTGTATGTGATGGTGATTTCCTAGGATTTTTTTGAGGTGGTAAGTCGGTTTCTAGAAGGGGTCGAAATAGGGTTTTGAAACCCTAAAACCGAAACAAAAACATGATCTTTACCACGATTTTGATGGATCCAAGCCCCGATCTGTTGTACTTCCTTGATCTACAATTGATGGTGGTCGTTTAGACACCAAAATCACACGATTTCATGGATTATTGAGTGAGAAATCTTAGAGAGAGAGTGGGGAGTTCTAGAGAGAGAAAGTTCCGGGTTTTTGAGTTTAGAGAGAGAGAGTGGAGAGAGTGAATGAGGAAGAAGACTCATTTGGGGTATTTATACTCCGGGTGAGTTCGGGTTCGTTTCCGTTGCTCGGTTTCGCGTAAAACGTCGGTTCCGTTTCGTTCTCGTAACGAAACATCTCGGTTTTAAAATAGAAGTTAGAAATTTATTTTAGGTTGTGATTCCTAATAAATTAACTAAATATCTTTTATTTATTTTAAATTTTCGAAAATATTTAATTTACAGTTTAAAACCGAATCGTACGGTCGTCGCGCGTATTCGTTCGAATCGTCACCCGTACGAACACGGCGATAACTATACTTTTCGATATTGTTTTCTAATTACTGGACATCATTCAGAACGTTAAACTTCCAGATTTATTCGTACAGATCGTCACCTATACGAATAATCTGTCGGTTTAGCATTCACATAACAACATCCGTGTTGTTTTGTTCTGTAAAGCCTCGCATACGTTTATACATAATAAAATCCTAACAATTAAACACATGATGGTTCTGTGTTGCCAGATAATTATCGGGCTCAAGAACTATTGTACTGAACTTGTTTCTCTGAATTTGAATCTAAACTGTACTATGATAACATGTAATGAAGGTGATATAAAATTGATAACTGAAATTTGTACCTGATTTACTGTTCATGTACTGTAGAGATCACTGTTCCGGTGACGTTTCCGGCACTGATGTTACAGTCTCCCCTTGTTAGAGAAATTTCGTCCCGAAATTTTAAAAATAGTTATCGGATACGGCTTTCTCTGTAAACAGTTGGAGATACTTAAACTTCACGTGATCTTCGCGTTCCTAAGTAAACTCAGGTCCGCTCCTTGAATTCCAGTGAGACTTAGCAATCGGAGGACGGCTTCACCTTATTTGTTTAACTTAGCGAGCCATAATCTCCAAAGATTCTTAGATAAAATATAAAGGTCTGTCCAGTTGAATTCCTTCAACTGATATGACAAGCGATTCGTCATTAAAACATTTCTTCAAAGTCGAGACGTGAAACACGTCGTACACACCACTGAGGTCATCTGGGGATCTCAGTCTATATGCTGCAGGACGAATACGTTTGATGATCTCGAACTGTCCTGCGTTTCATGGTGCTTATTTATCCCTTTATCCTAAAATGGACTACACCTTTCCTTGGGAATACCTTTAGCTTGATATGATTTCCCACTCAATATGTCAATGGATTGCATTATTCATTGGCTTAACTATTCTGTCTCCTCCTGACTATCCGTAACCTTTGTTAAATCTAAGTTATCTTGTCGATAGTTGATCTATTAAGCTCTGGTTTAGCTGTTCGATTACCTCCTGTCTCAGTTCAACGGCCCGTCTTGTTCATTCAAATTTGAACTAGACAACGATCAAGACCGGCCGTCTTGACGAGTACGACCCGTCTTGTTCAACAAATAAAGAAGGTGACCTTTGGCCTAGTATGGCCAAGACGGGGCCGTCTTGGCCGGTACGGGTCGTCTTGGACAGACGGCCTGGTTTTGGCCTTGTATGACCAAGACGGGCCGTCGTAACCAGTACGGGCCGTCTTGGATAGACGGCCTGGTTTTCGCCTGGTTTGGCTAAGACGGGGCCGTCTTGACCAGTATGGGCCGTCGTGGACTAAGACGGCCTGGTTTTGTTTGAGACGGCTAACACCATCACGGGCCGTCTTGACCTGTACGGCCCGTCTTGAACAACTTTTTTTAACGTTAGCTCGGTTTTCGTTTTTCAGCTTTTACTTACTTCTTGATATGGAGGCCGGTATTTCACACCTCGACGACGTCGCCGTGCCCTTGATGCCGAGACATTAACAATGTCGCAGCACGAGGGGCTGCAGTTCGAGCCTTATTCGGCGGCAGCGATTACGTGCCGTCGTATTTTACGAATGAGCGTGGCGACGTCACGTTGCATAGATTGGAGAGTTTTAGCAGATGCCGGTCAGGCAGAGCGTGCTCGAGCTATCCTAGGAGAGGACACACCATTGACTCGTTTATTCGATATCGCCAAGCTGCCCACATACAGGCTAATCACCGTGAAGTTTCTATCTACCTTTCGATACAGAGCTCACCAGGCCGCAGTTCGTGAGCAGGAGGACGAGGAGCTTCCTCCTAATATTGAGTTCTCGTTATGCGGACATCACATGGAGATGTCGATCGAGCGGTTCGCCGTGCACTTAGGTATATACTACGAGCCGGTGACCGTGACTGACGCATTCACCCAAGGGTTGACGCAGGGTGAGGACGGTGTTATGAGGTCTTGGTGGGCGCAGATCTCTGACACGCCGTTCACCGGCCACCGATTACGGGCGACGACCATCAGAGACCCTCTGATTGGATACATCCACCGGTGCATCGTGACGACCATCTCAGGTCGCGGACAGAGCCAGGAGTGGGTGACGACGACATATTTGTTCTATCTTCACTCACTCATGAGTCATGACTGGCAGGCCGTGCAACCTTGCAGGTGTTTTGCATTATACCACGCCTCCTTCTACCACCGACAGGAGCTCGGGACACCGTGGGGAGGCGCCTTTGTCACCCACATCGCACACACCAAATGCATGGTCGACTTGCTTCAGGATCTGCCGGCAATCGAGCCTCGTAAGATTGATCGTCGGACGCTCTTGAACAAGAGACTTGTCGTCGACATCCCGGGTCTGGGATTTCGGTTTATTGGATCCGACGGCCGTCCGTTTCAGCCAGCCCAACTCGCCGTCATACCGCAGCAGCCTGAGGACCAGGCAATGCCGGAGCCCGATCTGATTCGGGAGGAGCCGATTCTATCACCAGCACGCGGGGACCCACCGCCGCAGCATCCACCGCACGTTTATCGTGCGGTATGCCTGACCGAGCCGCTCGAGGCGTTGTTGCACCATGTCGTCGGGCCGCCTGGGAGACACGCGTCGAGCGACGGCTCGATCGGCTCGAGGATTTGGTCCAGTGGACGGTCGCGTCAGAGCATGTGTGACGGGACGGGTCACATCTTTCATCGTTCCCGGAGCCACGCGTCTACCCATACGACGGATCGTTCGCTGGACTATCCGGAGGTTCGTAGTTACTTTTGTGTTTTTGTATTTTGTTTCCTTGTATGTAAAACTTATGATGTGTATATATGTATGTTTCTTTCTTCATTTGTATTGTTTCTGGTTGTGTTGTTTTGTTTCTGTTTGTGTTGTTTAATAATTACGCGACAAACTTATATCGTTTAAATTATTTAAATTAACGTAAACAAACTAATTATAAAATGAAATATTTAGTTAAAACGATTTCGTAAATAATCAATATCGTTTAAAATGATAACGTAACAAAATTATGACGTTTAATTAACATAATATACATATATCGTTCAAATAGTTTACGTAGTAAACGTATATCGTTAAAAATTATTTAAATACGTAAATCAAGTTTAAATAAAATAAATAACTTCAAGACGGCCCGTACTGCCCAGTACGGGCCGTATCAAGTGACTTAAACTGCTTGACACCCAAAAATGGCATGCAAAAATAAGTTAAGGCCAAGACGGGCCGTACTGGTCAGTACGACCCGTCCTACAGAATGTTTCACTGAATCCAAGAAATTCCCTAAAATGTTTGTCTGTACTATATATAAGGGTCGTACTGACCAGTACGGCCCGTCTTGGACCGCTGGGGTGTTAAAATATAAAAGTGGGGTGTATAATTAAAAGAGGCCTAATATTATTACATTATAACTAATATTTTTTTTATATTTTTATAAAACATTTTTTAAAAATATACAATATGCTATTTAAAATAAATAATTTTAAATATTTAATTTGTGTAACACACATCTTTTAACCTAGTATTTTAACAAAAGTGTATATTTAAGTAGCGACCAGAATAAAAGTACTATTCATCAACGGAGTTATTTTTAAGTATACTTTATCACTATTAGGTTATGCGTATTCATAATACGCCCATCACCCCACGTAGGCGTTACATAAATAACTAAAATCGTCACTCACTCTTCATATACATATGTGTTATCATCGCTCACTCATCACTCCATTTTTTTTAAATTCTCCAACGTTCACTAGGAAAAGCCGTGACCACCAGCCTGCCACCCTTGGTCACATCCGGTACGCCCGTGCTGTAGTGAGAATAGTGCGCTATGGGGTGTGACCGAGGCCTATCATGCCTCCGTCACGCGGATAACATATATCCTTAAACCATCTCTTGTTTCTTTTAGTATTTGGCTTTTGAATTCGATCATGATATAGGCATATAGCATATTGAAATCATCTTATAAGCTGTGGGTTATTCGTTTTATTATAATTTGGTTTTAAAATGAAGCCAATTAAAAGTTGCTTGATAAAGCAAACTAGGTGTATTACCAACTCTCTAGTTAACACAATACTCGAAGTAAATGAGACGTAACAAAGGTTGTAAATAACTAGATATGCTTTTGATAATCTTAGATAAGACATTTTCTTTGAGAGTTTAAAATGTATTTATCAATTTAATTTGAAATAAATTACAATTTATTAAATTAATTAGTAGTTGAGTAGATCTTGATTGCTAAATTTAGTAATAGTAAAAATGAATATAAACTAAGAGTGTTAAATAGGTTGGGATGACGGGTTGACGACGGGTACCTTGATACAAATCCGGAAATTTAACATAAACCTAAGCTTGGCCCCAACTTGAAATCGTGTCATACATATGAACCCGAACACGACACAAATATTATAGGTTGACACGAACAGGACCCGTTTGACCCGAAATTTTTTATTTTTGTTATTTTTGATGTTATAAATACTTTTGAAAATATAATTTTATAACGAATATTTATATATAAAAAAATATTATATTTTATTATAAAATTTCATGTTTTTTTAGTTTACCTTTTAATATTAAATGCCCAACCGAGTTAATATAAAACATAATCAAATAATCAAATACATATAAATCAGTTAAACGGATCAATTTATGAACCTGCTCTGATTGACATGAACCTGAATGTTTAGTTAAACAGGTTTGCAAGTTTAACCTGAACTCAACCCGAATTCATTCATAGTTAACTCTTATGTGTTAATTCTGTGTTAGATTCGTGTCCTATTTTCGTATTGTGTCAGATTTTACATCCTTGATATTCATTATATCTTTAATGTAACACCCCAAACACTTTGTGACTTGTTGTGTAGTTTGGAGATTGGAACGTAAATAAAGAAAACTTTGTTTATGTAACTTTAGGAACATTAAATTAGAGCCGGCAAAACGGGCACCTTGTAAGACATGATTAGACTTGCATAACAAAAAAATTCACTATTTGATTTTATATTTTTTAAAATAATAAAAATTATCATTTTTCTTTTTAGCTACATAGAACATAGAACTATCAAGTGTTAAACAAGTCGTTTTCATATTTTATATTTACATTATTTGCGTCGTCTCAAACCTGTTAAAAACAAAAGACATGTTTTATCCGCCCTAATTAAAATGCTAGATAAGACTGAGAGTTGGGAGAAGGTAACTTGGATTTAAGAGAAGGTAAGGAGGTAACATAGGTGGTTTGTGATGATATAACAATCATATATTCAAATACCTTAGGATATTCTAATTAAATATTCAATAGATCTTTCCTTAAAATTACAAAAATGCAAGTTTTTTTATGAAAGCGTTATAAAATCATTGAGTAGTTGCTATTAATGTTTGCACAAGATGGAAAAATATCTAAGTACAATACTATTTACCATGAAAATTTATATTCTCTTGATTTTCTAGATGGAAATGAAATCTCTTGTTTGCTAAACCATAACTTAGTATTAAAACTTAGTATTAAAAGTTGATATTATAGTTATGCTAATCATATATATTGATCAAGAAAGCGATATGACACTCGACTACAAGTGATATCATTAAGGAATTGTGTTATACAAACACAAATCATCACATCTAAAAATAATATTGCGGCTCATACTTTTATCTCTAGAATTTCTTTGATACCTATAGACAAAAGACTTCTATTTAAATTTTAAGTAAGACAATTTTCACTTGCAGGTATGTTTTGTGATAATCATAAATAAAAGGAGTTGGTTTGTTTTTTAAACAATTTGTTTTTACACGTAGTCAATTCTATGTCAAGTTATCAAGAGTTAAAAGAAGAGACATACTTAAATAATAATAGTAAACCTTCGAGTGTAACCTTAAGATATTGTTTAATAATTTCTTAATAGTTCTATTAAAAGGATCTCTAAACCAGTAAGATGCTAGAACAGTTTCGTGTTTACAGTCTTACATTGAAGTTAAAGTGGATGAGTTATAGACTTAAGGTCTCAAGTTCAATTCCCACTTAGAACGATTTTCCTTGAAGGCCACCAACCCGGTTGCTTGTGGCCGCGATTCACCGTTTCTCCTGGTTAGTCGGGTATTGAGAGGGACCTAATGATTTGCCACGTAAGTGGGTACTCATGTTATCAAAAAAATAAATTACTAAATAAAATTATAATTTATATGAGAGAATCACAAAAAAATTAATTTTTTGTTTATCTATATGTCTAGTAAACATGTTAAGCAAGTTTTTATTCCTACATCAAGGAATTATGAGAACAAATTTAATGCATATAATTTATGGTTACGTAATCTAACAAAGAATGTCAACATATTAAGCAATTCCAAGTATATTAGACTATTATAAACTTGTCTTACACTTATATTAGGCCATTATAAACTTGTCTTACGGATTCAGTAGCATGTGAATATATTTCAAAATTAAATATTTATATATTTAGATGATTTTTTACTTAATTTTGGTTTGGGAGTCCATGTGGTTCATATACAAAATGGGAATACCTTAGTTCAAAGCCACATACATAAAAAATAAATAAATAAATAAAAAATAAATAAAAAAGTATATAAAGAAGAAAGAAAGTGATGGAAAGTCCCAAAAAATGAAAATATGCATTAAAAAACACCAAGTACAATCAAAAGAAGCGACAAACACACCCTAATTCTACAACACAAATTCTCTTTTTTTTTTTTCTTTTCCTTTTCACAATAAAATAATATATTTTAATTACAGAATATATGTGTAGATATCATAATATTGCAGTATAGTTTTTCTAAATGTCTATTTAAGTTTCTAGCTTTCTATATAAATCCATAAATATTTCAATATTGCTGTGAATTTTCGTTGAAATTTTTGACCCAAAGGCCAAATGTATTTGGCAATAGACATTAAGAAAGGTCATGTTACATATAGATACAGGATGTCCTAAATATAAACAAAAATAAATAAAAGTATTAATATGTCTCAATAAAACATGTTAATTCGTGGCAATTTGCTGACGAGTCATATAAGTGATAATAAAGTAAGATGAAAAAAAAAAAAAAAGTTAACAGTTTTTATTAAAACTTGATACTCCATGATGTATGTGGCGTTATTGTTGTGTGCTGTTTTGTGTGTAATTTGTTTAACATTGTTTTGTGGTGAGGTTATTTACACACCTTTCATTTTCTAATTTAAGATCTCACCACCAATATAAATCTCACATATGCATATACGAGTCGTATGTCTCAATCTCACACGCATTGTTTCGATAATCATTAGTTACGTATACGTCTTCTATAGGATATGATCTATAAACCTAATATAGGTATGTACGAAACGTATCCCAGACCAATCAATTTCCTGTTAATACAAATAATTTTATTCAATTTTGTAAAAAAGTTATAATTACATCATCGATCAGTCTTGTTCTATATTTTTTTATAAAATGCCTTTAAAAATATATGATGTGTTATTTAATAAATAATTTAAATTTTTTTTTTTGTGTAATACACATGTTTTTAATATAATAAGTAATACATGCGGCCTTTGAATCATAGAGAACAGTGTTGCGATCTTGAGATTATAAACAAGAGAAAATTACCAAAATAGTCAAGTTTGATCATCTTTTTACTAAAATAATCACTAAAATTTAGCCCTCCGTTCCAGTTTTAAACGCCCCGTTTTTTGTACTTTTGTATCCCAAAAAGAAAAGTATGGACCCACATATTGGCGGCTTTGCCAGGATCTAAATGGGTGTCTTAAGATGCCTTTAGACGCCTAATTTAAATGCCAATTCTAACTTCTTTTTGGAGTCTTTAGACTCCAAAGCGACATCTTTAGATGCACATTTTAACGTCTTTAAGCCGTCAAATCAGGTAAGGTCACATGCATCCAGAACCAGAGTCTAAGACTCCAGAAAGACGTCAGAATGGATGCCTAAAGTCTTATTAAGACGTCAGTAGAAAATGAGTCTTAAGACACCCATTTAAACCCGACAAATCCTCTAACATAGGGGTCCGTATGTTTCTTCTTGAGACACAAAGGTACAGAAAATGGACGTCTAAAGGGGCGTCTAAAGCTAAAATGGGTGTCTAAATTTCAGTGATTAAAAAAATGGTCAAACTTAATTATATTGGTAATTTTTTTTGAACGGCATTTGATCTCAAGTGTACTGATTTTCAGGCCACGTCACCAAGGTTTAGTTATCATGACCTCCGTTGAGACCCCACCACCACCCCATGAGGAAACCGCACCGGAAAACCCCCTGACCTCTCAAGGACCCCTATTTCGCATTGGGAAGTGTCACACCCCGGGCCGGCGGGAACGGATCGGGTTTTCCCGTCGGGCGGAAGGTTCCCGGGGCGCGTTATCTTGAGTGATAATCGAAATGATCAGATTGTTTACATGGCACATGATAAATAGTGAGAAATGCTAACATGACATATATTATAGAATTACAAAGTTAAATTACACAGTACGTGTTCATAATTTAACTAAGTAATTCTAATCAAAAAGAATCAATGAGTTTATATCTTGTATCTGTACAAGATATACAAAAGTGATTCACTGTGTCATCCCAAAAGTAT
Organism: Mikania micrantha; assembly: GCA_009363875.1. Taxonomy (NCBI): domain Eukaryota; kingdom Viridiplantae; phylum Streptophyta; class Magnoliopsida; order Asterales; family Asteraceae; genus Mikania; species Mikania micrantha. The sequence goes on along the minus strand of CM018692.1, from coordinate 108,934,747 downwards.
GCAATCAAAAATAAGCTAGGTCTTCTAAAAGTCCAGTAGCTTAATACTTGCATCTATGTATCTACACATGTCCGTCACCTGAGAAAACATGCGTTTAAAACAAGTCAACACTAGGTTGGTGAGTTCATAAGTTTAGTATTTGAAAACCATTGCATTTATGTCAATCATGTTCACAGCGTTTCACACAAGTTGTATTGATAATTGAATCCCATGTTTCACCCAATGTCCTCCCCATGGTTGGATGTACAGATAATGTCTCATCCAGTCAAGCATGCTTATATATAGGGGCATACGAAAGGGTTAAGCCCAGACGCCACCCCACCACATGCTTAACTGCACTCAACATTACCTGTAATACAACGATGGATACCTATTTCCTTTCACCCATGATTTCCCGGTATGTTTATCCACTAAGTAAAGAGAAAAGAGACGAAATCGTCTCGATTGACCACTCCTAACGGAATAGCCGACATGCAAAATAACTCAGTGAACAAAGTAAGAGATGAAATCATCCATGTTAACTAATTCTTACGAATTAGCCGGTATGTCAAAATAACCAATAATTGAATAAAGAGACATAATCTCTGTTAGCTAATCCTTACGGATTAGCCCGGCATGTAATATAACCCAATGATCAAAATAAGAAACAAAGTTGTTTCTGTTGGCTATTCCTTACGGATTAGCCCGGCATGTAAGATACCATACTCGATATCTAGAACGAAACCTAACGGTTTCTGTAACTAATCATTACTGATTAGTCCGGCATGTAAAATAATCCAATGAACAATCAAGAAACGAAATCGTTTCTGTTAGCTATTCCTTACGGATTAGCCCGGCATGTAAGATATCATACTCGATATCTAGAACGAAACCTAATGGTTTCTGTAACTAATCATTACTGATTAGTCCGGCATGTAGTATACCCAACTATTGAATAAAGAAACATAATAGTCTCTGTTAGCCATTACTTACGGATTAGCCCGGCATGTAAGATATCATACTCGATATCTAGAACGAAACTTAGTAGTTTCTGTAACTGTCAGTACTAACCAGTCCGGTGTGTAAGATATCATACTCGATATCTAGATAGGAACATAATAGTTCCAGTAGCTGTTTCCCTCTGTTCAGCCCGGCGTGTAAAGTGTCCAACTCATGATTTCTAGTTAGAGACATAATAGTCTCAGTAGCTGTCATTTCTGAACAGCCCGGTGTGTAAGATATCCTCCCACGATATCTATTGGAATGAACATGTTTCCTAACTTTTATGAGTGTTATCTATATGATTGATAGCACCTCTCGTGCATGGTGTGATTTCATTTGATTTCCCCAAGTCCCGGTTACTAGTTTTAATGATTTACCCAACTGATCTACCATTGTATAACCGACACACTCTGACGGTTAGGGAATGTGCTCTAAATAGAGTCTTAGTAAGTAATGATGGTATATGTATAATATGCCATCCCAAAAGCGTGTGTATGTAATATCCTCCTCGATATCACAAATAAATGTTTCAACTGTTATTCCCCAAGTTTGCGTGTTCTAGCGGTCTTAACAAAGTGTCATAAGAACATGTCTTATACACAATGTTAGTGATGTGTGAATGATCTTGCTATCATGAAATTATCTTATCATGATAATCATTCTTGTCATTAATAGTTGTTAATGGCATGTTATCCCATGGTTTTCCCCCGTTGTTCTATCGTGTAAGGATAATATGCACGGTTGTAAGATATGTTCTTAACAACTCACATTATCCTATGTGTTAATGTGCCCTGTTTCTAGGTTAGCATGTAGCATCCTAGTTAATTCAGGTATGATAAAGTCAAACAGCACGCATGTAGTGATTAACGATAATAAAGATAAGCAATTATCATCTAAATCATGAATTAAACAACATGTTAATGAGAACTTTTAAATAAATAAAAGTTTAGCATGTTTCTCAGCCCCGAGCTTTAAAATCAGTAAAGATTTAAGAAAAAGGGGCATATGAACTCACCTTGTTGATGATGTGGTTGTCTTAGCTTAAACAAAAATGCACGCGCTCTTGTTTGTACTTGTTGTTGTGTTCACGATCCTGTATTGATTTCACGTTGTTTGTAACTTATAAGTATAAGTTATAATTGAGTTGTGTGCGTGTTCGTGTTAGCCCTAAAGTTGGCTAACACGCGTAAGTCTCGGTCATCGTTCGGCCCTTATTTCTCTTATTCACACATATCCTAACTCTTAATCAAGTTAGTTTGAATTTTAAGAGATGGTTCTAAATTGATAACTGAAGAATCAACCTTTAACTCTGTTTTGCCTTTACCCATTCTTGAATCACATGATTACTTTCAAAATGTATTAGTTACTTGTGTTAATAGAGTTCTTTATGGAATCAAACTAAGGTTAAATTAGGTTTATAGTTTAAAGCTTGAATATTTATTCTTGTTGAGCTTGACACTATCATAACATAGCGATTAAGAACTCTTGCAACAACTTTTGGAAATCATGTGATTTTTGGTTTTATTAAAAGTATTAACAGCTTAATATTCTTTAATATAGGTTAGTGGTCTAAATTGTGGAGTTCTTTAACTCAACATCTCACTTTTACAATATTGTGTTACCCATCCATGCACATTATCCTTAACCGATTCCCTTCACATTTTAGTTCTATTTTGAACAAGTTGGGCCGAACCAATGCATAATTGGGCCGGTTGTAATATGGCTACACAAAGTATTTATGGGCCGAGAAATTGGGCCAAGTGATTGTTATTGAATTATTTAATGGGCTTTACACCCATTCAATCATCTTGGACCAATTAACCAGACTTTGGGCCGAGGCTAGTGGGCTGGAGTATGTGGGCCGGCTAAGGCTTTTGGGCTGAAAAGGTTATGTTGGGCTAAAGTCAAAGGTTTTGCCTATAACCAATATGGGCCTACTAAATCATTGTTGGGCCTGTTCAAAACTTGTGTGGGCCAGGAAGGAGGTTGGGCTGAAAGTAGAAGCTGTGGGCCTATCCCTTCCTGGTTGCTACTGATTCTCGGCCAAAGAAAGAAACAGAAGATTCAGCTAGGGTTTTCATCTTATGACCATATTTGTGGAGAAAGTTCTTGGGTAAATGGAGATGCTATGGTTAGTTCACGATGGTCCAACCGAAGGGAAGCATAGACTTAAGACGTATGACCTGCTTCCTCGGCCGAATGAACCACTGACCCGAAAGAGGGTAACCCACGAATGGATCTAGCCGATTGAGAGGTGTTAGTCGAATGAACAAGTGCCGAATGAGGTCTTGGTCGAATGAACTTGTGGTTGGCGAATAGCTCCCAGTCGAGAGAATGAGCTCATTCGGCCTTGGGCCATTCGAGCCTTTGGCCATTCGAGCCTTTGGCCATTCGAGCCTTTGGCCATTCGAGCATAGGCCTTTCGGCCGTGTGAGCCATTCGACACCCTGGTGTGTCCCTATTCGGCCAGTCGTTGAGCAACCCTTCTTTCCAGATTCCATGGTGTTTTGAAGATGGTGTATGTTGTAGCTAACTCTCGTGGGCATAGGGTTCAAGGTAGAAGGATTTAGAACCGGTTAGGGGTGGGTTTGAACAAGAAGTGATGAAAACCCTAATTTTTGTGTCAAAAACAGGTTCATACCTCGAATTTCTGTGGTTTTCTTTCCAGATCGGTTGTACTTTCGTGTAGAGGAGATCAATACCTTCGTGTAGGTTCAAAAATGGAGCGATTTGGCCAAGAAATGAGTGAGTTAGAGAGGTTTGAAGGTTAGAAAACCCTAACAATGGTGGTGGCCGGAAATTTGGGGTAGGAGAGAGGAGGGAGATGATGGAAATGAGAAATACTCTCATTTTTGAGTTTTTATACTCCGTGTGGTGTCCGGGTTCGTTTTGGTTGCTCGGTTCGCATTTTCGTCGCGTAACCGGAAATTACGCGTAATTAATATCTTTTAAATAATAGACTTTAATTTTGTTATTTTGATGAGTTTCAAAATTGTAAAATGTTAATTATTTAATTTAATTAAATTTATTATCGTTCGTGTCGCGTTTTCGTTTCCGTTTCGTCAGATCGCGTCACTTACGCGCGTCTTCGTACAGAGCGCTAACTGTACGAACACGATTGTAAGTTTCACTTTCTGATTTGGTTTTCTAATTATCAGTTATCGTTCAGAACGTTAAACTCACAGATATGTTTGTGTGAATCGTCACCCACGCAAACACGCTGTCAGTTTATTATTCTGGAACGACACTGTAAATCTGTTTTGGATTGTGTTTCCTCACTGTCGGACTCAACTGAACATCCTGTTATCACTTGGTTTTCATATTGGATTGTCGGTCATCTGATTCCTGTCATCAATGGATATCAGATCGCAACCGATTCGTTATTGTTATTCGTTTGCACTTTGTTGTTTCTCTTGAGTTGTTGTACTTACCGTATTTAAGTTTTCACTTAAACACGTACAACTGTGGTTTGTTTTCTGAGTTCTGTTGTCACGCGACTGTTTACGTACTGTATTTACACACAGTACGTGGTGAAAGTACACACACTGTACGGTCTTGCCGTACGGTTTAGCACTAGTTGTCACAGGAAGGATTTAAACCCATGACCTTCCATTTGAAAAGCTAAGGGGTACCGTTAGGACAAAGCCCTTTTGATATATTGGTAATTAACCCTAAAAACAATTTTACGAAGAAAATATGAAGATCGTATTATCTATATCTATATTTATATGTATGTATACACACATACAAATATATATAATTATACTACTATATAATATATATTAGAATAACAAAATGTTAACTTGATTAAATCTTTTAAAATTATGAGTTTTACAACTCTTATAGCACATAATACAACTTTTAATATTTCTAAACTAAATTGTTTTTTTCTTTTTCATTATATCCTATATTGTTATGCTTTAAGATTTGAAGTGAAATTGATTTGATTATAAAAAAAAACCATTCAAAACAAATGAATCACTTGCCATTTTTGATACATTTTGCCTTTTGTGTTATGAGTTAACATCATTTTTAGCTAACTATTAAATAAAAAAAATTGTTATTGTTATGGTTATGGCTCAACTTTTATGTTAGGAGTTAACATCACTATATATAGATAGATACGTATATACATATATGTATATATAGATTGTATCATATAAAAAAAATGATGTTAGATAAAAAAAAACTTTTGAATCTTATCTACACCGTCCATTTATAATCTTGAAAAAAATATGCTGTCCATATTAAAGTTTAATAAAAAAACAAATTGGAGCTTGAATAAAAAATCAATTTTAATATAGTTTAATGTGGACCACATATTTATTTTCAAATTTTCAAATCAATGATCCAGATAAGATTTAAGTGTTTTATGTCAAAGATGAGGTTTCACATGATATAATCTATGTGTTTGTGTGTGTGTGAAAGATTAAACCAAAAGTTTATTTTAACCAAAAAGACAAAAAAAAAAAATTAAAAAGTCAAAATCGTCCTGTCTAACATTATAATATTGACTTTAACATTTAAGTTTAAAGTTTGCATTTTAGCATTTGGTTTGTAACTTTTAAGTTTATTTTTAAGGTTTAAGATTTGATTCTAAAATTTTGATTTTAGCATTAGGGTTTATTGTTTATAGTTTAAGGTTTTGTAGTTTAGGATTCGATAAATATGTTCCAATGATATGAAAATAAGTTCAATCAGAATTTGTTTATGTTGGCTTTTGAGTTTTTAAAATATTTCCTTTTGTATTTTAGACAAAGTATTTTTTTTGGATAGCCTCCCGATATAAATTTTTAATAGATTTGTAACGTTAATCATTTCACATAAGATGACAAAATATGTAGGTCACAAACTCACAATATCATAAAATGAAAAGTTGTGGGACCCGGATCCAGTAAAACTGGTCTTGGACCGGATGTTTTGGGCCAATGTCATGATGGACCGGAAAGGCGGCCGATGGCCGGATCTTTTACTTTTAGTCCCAGTCGCTAAAACATCAAATCAAGAGAAAACTGAAAACATATAAAACTTTAGAGATTTTTTTTTTTCAAATAAAATAAGCACGAGCAAATAACTTATTTACTAAAATAAGTAATTTAAAAAATATTTGTTAAAAACGAACGTTTATTAAAAATTTATTTTTCTCGCTCATACTCTTACCTTATAAAAAATAAAAATGTTTCTTGATAAATAAGAAAAAAAATTGGATTGACATATTATATATTTTTTTCTTTTAAAATAAAAAACGTATCTAGATGTAACACACATGCAGCTGTTGGCTGTTTAATGCTAAAAATTGAAACATAGACAAATGAAGGTTATAAATGATTTTAAAAAAACTTATTTGGTTAACTTATATTATGAATTAACAAGATATATTGTGCATTGTTGTGATTCAGTTCTATACATCAAACTTTCAACTATCGTCACCCATAATATATCCTACTAGTCATTATGGTGTTCATAAGCCGAGCCAGAGGTTAGCTAGGGCTCGGCTCAGATTGTAAACCAATCTTGAAATTTTGACTCAGACTCGGCTCGGTTTGCTTTTGGTTCGGTTGTTACATAAGAAATTTAACATGTATTTGGTTCGGTTTTGGCTTGGTTTTTAAAAGATAAGCACCTACGTGCACAAGAAACATGTATTAATATAACAAAATAAGCACCTGCGTGACTACGTTTGTGGTAGTGACCGACCACCGATGTTAGAGGATGCGACGTGGTTGCGTTAGGCTCGACCATCGTGTAGCTGTGACCGACCGCCTTCTGGTTGTGACTGCATGAGATCCAACCTGTGTGTGGTTGTGACCGACCTGCATGTTGCTACAAGCAACCGTCATGTGGCTGTGATCGATCGCCGTGTAGTTGTGACCGCGTGAGAGCCGTCCAACGTGAGGACTAGGGCTCCAGCTTTTTTAGGAATTAGGGTTTGAGACTCTAAGTAAAGACGTGAATCCGCGGATTGGGATTTAGGAATAGGATTTAGTAATCAGGGAGACACGTGAGACCCATTACGGCTTCTTTTTTTATTTTTTTTATTTTTTCTTCTTTTAACATAATTAAAAACTAACATCAAAGTATATTTATTATTAAAAGTAACATTATAGTTTTATATTTTAGTATAACATTTTTTACAAACGAGCCAAGTCACGAACGAGCCACGAGCCGAGCCAGCCTTGGCTCAGACTCGGCTCGGTTACAAAATTTGGATAAAGCTCGGCTCAGAATCCAAGTTTCGAGCTTTTTGGACAGCACTACTAATTAAAACCAAAAGTTTATTAATCATTTTAAATTTATAAAAAATATTTATGAAAGGAAAATTCATTTCAATCAAAAAAAGAATCATTTAAAAAAAAAAAAGAAGTTAAATATAACATTAATAAAAAAACCAAGAAACATTAACTTTTTTTTAATAAATAATGACAATTCAACAAAATTTTTATTAGAATTTTTCATTAAATTTTTTAAATAACACTATTTTAATTACATTTTTTTTATTTCTATTAAGTAAAAAATATAAGTTTTCATTAAAATATTATTCAAATCAAAGATTTTAAGCACATAAAGTTTTTTATGTACTAATTTGAAAAAAGAAAAAAAAAACTTCACACATTCTAAAGTGTCGTGTTATTCTCACGCTCAACTTTTAAACACCACGCCCTTTACACCACTCATATATGGTTTTACGAGACGTATAGTGGGTCAATTATTATTTAACAGAATTTTTAAGCCTTAATAATTAGATTCGTATGCGTCTCGTATAAGCCTATACGAGGCATACATATTCTATACGAGGCTATACAAGCCTCCAAAATGGTGCATGTTAGAAGGAATATACGCCTCATATAAAACCATACAAGGTGTATAGTGTGGATGAGTGTTAATAAGATGACGTGTAAAGAACAAACTCATTCTAAAACAAATCATTCAAGTGACAATAAGAATGTGTACTAATTTTAGTTGCAACTCAGGAAAAAGAAAACTTTAGAAAAGCATTCTCCTGGTTTTCATGGAAAGAAAAGGCCAGTAAAAACACTTTTGTTTGTTGTTGCTTCTTCCTTTTTGAAGTGCTAATATAATAAAATAAAATAAAATAAAATAAAATAAAATAAAATAGCTTTTTTTTACCTTTTAAATTCTTTTAATATTTCTTTTAGATGCCAAAATGTGAAAAAAAAACAAAAGAAAAAGATCAGGAGGTAACTTAATTTGTGCAAGTAAAATATAAATATAATATATTTAACATATCTACGAAAAATTAAAGCGTTACATGTTCATATGTTTTCGTTAACATATATGTAGGTGCGAACATGTTACAAAAGTGCACACATAGGGGACAAACTGATTAAAGATCCATTTTGCTACATACAAATTTGAGTTAAAGCATTATATGCAGGTATGTAGTAAGTCCCTTGACTTAAATTTCAAAAAATATATACTATCAAATTTTGTGTTTTTAATAAAGAATAAGACACACATGTATATATTACTCGGGCTGGCTCAACTATTTTGGAGCCTAAAACGAATAAGATATTCGAGTCCATTTTTCAAACTTGAGTTCTACCGTTTATTATGGTTTTCAAACTGTCCGGTTTTGAATAATATTAGGCTTATATATTAACCAAACCGATATGTATTAGGAATTTGTCTATATGAATCAAATTCAAACAAATATACCTAACAAACTAAATTTAATATGTATAATATTACTATTCTATTAACAAAATAAACTGAATCAAAAAAATGTATATCTATTAACCGAGCAAAACAAGTATCGGATTTAAAACACACATACCGTTAAGAATCAAACTAAAAACCGAGCTGACAACTCGGTTCAGGTTTCTTAGTTAATGATACGGTTTGTTTTTTGGCTTTTTTAATACCTTATCAATGTATATTGCTGTAGACTGAGAAATAAGATAATCAACCAAACAAAAAAATTAACGTAATAAGATAATCAACAAATTAACCAAAATATCAAATATAGAGGCATTTCTTTAAAATCGTGACATACCTCCATTATCTGTATTAAAAAGTTAAATATATTTTTGATTAAATTATTTAGTAGGTTATTCCTTAAAAAATTAATAGTAATAAAACATATGTTATGAGCTTTAAACTTAAGACCTTCAAGTCTAGAAGAAACAAATAAACCAATTGATCTATGTACTATTTTGTATAGATTAAGAAACAAGTATATACAAATAATATTATGTGTTTTTGAGAATTGCGACCATCAAATTTTGAAGGTCCTAGGCTCCTGTATGCATGTTACCGTTTGGCAATTGGCACACACTATAATGAACATGATGGTATAATGAACTCTTAAATAAAAAACTTTGAGAACTAAATGATCACTTGTAAATAGTGGAATAAAAGACAATTATAGAGTATTCTAGGTTAGCCCAACTCGTGGTATATATATGTGTGTATGGTATTAGGATCAAATACAAATTGGTAGTTTTGTAAAAAGTGTAAAAAGCAAAGTGCTATTATTAATAAGGAACTGTTAAATATTATAACACTTTGTTTTTTACACTTTTTACAAAACTATCACTTTGTGCATTAACCTCACCCTATGTGTGTATATATATATATTATCAAATATACTCTTTTAGAGTTATTTAGTTATCTTTTTTATTTTTTCTCATTGTATCAGTTGCAAACAAAGTAGGAGCCAAAGAGCTTGTAGGCATTCCATGATTCTCATGTTTAGTCTTTATGAAGTCATGGGCTCAAATCATGATCAAAGCGATGAGTATGGGTTTTAACACATAGTAAGTTTTCTTACAGTTGAATTTGCTCGGTTCAGCACTCATCAACTGGGTGTTGGATACTGGGGAGTTGGTAGTGGCATATGATCGTCGCACGTGGTTTCTTGGGTTGAAAATCTTTTTAGGTTATAAAAAAACATACCGCTAAGCTATAGTTTGCGATCCAAAAAACAAAATAGGATTCCAAGACACTCGTATAAATCAGTCTAAGAACACTGGGAATATAGGGTCGGGACATGACCAAGTAAAGGGGTAGGGGCCTCAGGCCTGCAAGTTTTTGTATATTAATGAAACACTATATATTACCAATGATGTCTTCCCTGATACCAACGATGTCCTGTTTAGTAGTAAGATGGAGGTATTGGGAAAATGTTAAAAGACACAGGTCTTGCATGTATTCGATCCTTGACCTCATATGGTTTTACTGGCCTTCCACCCTTGTGCCTTTGAACGGATGTTTGGGTCGAGTTTTCTCCTGTAGTTGGTGGCTAGTGGGCTAAGGGTTTCGTCCGTCTGGACTAATTGCCACCTCGGGATCCTTTAGCCACTAGGGGTCATGTGCAGGGTATCCGACAATTGATTAGTTAGTTATTCAAAAAAAAATAAATGTTATATATATATATATATATTATTTTAAGAACAAATCTATTACACTTTTTTTAAAAATAATTTGTAAAATTATTTATTCTAATATCATATTATATATTTTTAAAGATGTTCTATGAAAATATAAAAAATATAACTTATAATATAGTCATATTATTTGTAAAACTTAATAAAAGCATTATTATATAAATATTTAATAGAATAAAGAGACGAAAAAACAATTTTAAGATACTTTAAGAAATTGATATATTTTCATGTAACTTTTATTTATCAGAACATGAGGATTAAAAACTAAGATCACCAATACGAAACAAAATTAATCTATGACTAAATGAGTCATACATGGACTTCCACATCAACATCTCGTATGATAATCAATTTTAAAATAAAAAGAGGTGATCAAGTCACCATCAATGTTCCCTAATGACAATATTAGGTCTTAGTCCACCCTTAATTTGGGGGTGTTGAATATATTTTTATTATAAATTATTATTTAATTTGTATATAACCCACTTTGAATGAATGTCAACTTACTTAGTGGGTGTGTAAAACTTCACTTTCCTATCTTCATAATTTCTGTTAGAAAACAATATTTAACTTCCAATATATATACACGTATATTAGAGCCGGCTTAAAGCAAGGGCAAATCGGACCACCATCATCAGCCCAATTTTTTGAGTGACCCAATTATATTTTAGAGTAAATTACTGATTATATCCTTTAAAAATATAGCAATTTGCTGGTTTCGTCCTTTAAATTTAAAAATTACTAGGGATGTCCCTATTTTGAAAATTTTGCACTGGTTTTGTCCTTTGTCACTAACCCCGTTAACTTATTCCGTTAAAACCCCCATGTGCCAGTCACATGAGGGGTAAAATAGTCATTTCATCATCTTCTTCTTCCCTATTCATGCAGGTCACCCTCTTGCCGGAATCCGGCGAACCTCAACCTCCGGTGACACGATTCCAACATGAAACCGACCCAAATCAGACCCCAATCAACCGGGTTTTTGTTGCTTCATGACCCAAACACGATTCTAAACGTTTTAAACTTATAAACATGCCATAAAAACAACGTTTTTCAGGCCACCCCTCGCCGGAATCCGGCGACACGATTCCAACACGAAACCGACCCAAATCGGACCCCAATCGACCAGGTTTTTGTTGCTTCATGACCCAAACACGATTCTAAACGTTTTAAACTCATAAACATGCCATAAAAACAACGTTTTTCAGCCACCCCCTCGCCGGAATCCGGCGAACCTCCGGCGACACGATTCCAACACGAAACCGACCAAAATCGGACCCCAATCAACCGGGTTTTCATTGCTTCATGAGCCAAACAAGATTCTAAACGTTGTAAACTCATAAACATGCCATAAAAACAACATGAATTAGGGATCTGAAATTAATCAGATTTGAAAACCCTAGGTGGGGAAGAAGAAGATGGGGATTTGACCATTTTACCCCTCATGTGACTGGCACATGGGGGTTTTAACGAAATAAGTTAACAGGGTTAGTGACAAAGGACAAAACCAGTGCAAAATTTTCAAAATAGAGACACCCCTAGTAATTTTTGAATTTAAAGGACGAAACTAGCAAATTGTTATATTTTTAAAGGACATAATCAGTAATTTACTCTATATTTTATATAAAAAATTATACTCATAAGTTTAAATAAGTCTAATATTTAAGCTAAAAAATTGAGTCTATCAGTTGACCCATAATATTTCCGAAATCAAATGCAGGACCATAAAATGATAATTCATTAATTGTTTGAGTCTAGGGTTATTTTTTTTTTCTTAAGCCCATAAATTTTGCTATCTATATTATTATAATGCTAATCATCGTTTAAAGAAAAGCTTTTATATAATTTATAATTTGTTTGAGTATAAGAAGCTTTTTTCTTCTTCTCGATCAGAGCACTTAAATTATGAAGACCGACCCTGATATATATAAGTCTCTTATTAAAATATACCTGCTTACACATTTTTATGAAGTTGGTGAGCAACTTAAATGAAAAATGTTTATACTTTAAAATATATATTTTACATTTTTAAAATAACTCAACAAGTAATCTTATATTTTCAAAGCCAAAGGTGACGAATTTAACGCACACTTGAATGCCTAACTTTCGTTAGTTCACGTATAAATAGGTTTCTATTGTCTTTTATCTTTTTTTTTCCTTTGAAAAATTTAATATACAAACCTACCAGTCTTGATTTTATTTGTTTGTTTCATTTAAATGAAAACAACGAAAGTGATTTGTTGATATATTTATGGTTTCTTAACTTCTATATTGTTATATATACATACATGCATAGATACACACTCACACACACATAAATACATATAGTGATTGTATCCGGTGAAAACATTATCGTAGAGAGGAAAAAACCTTGAACCATATCTGGACCATTTATTTGGAACCTTAAAAATTGAGTTTTAAATAAACACATCAATTTTAACATGGTTTAATATGGACAACATTTTTCAAGATTTCAAATGAATGACCTAGATAGGGTTTAAGGGTTTCTTCCGTTCTTTTATGTGTGTGTGTATCAGATGCGGCTCCATTTAACTAAAATTTAGGCAATGGCTTAGGGCCCCGAATTTTAATGTTGCCCAGAGCCCTCAAATGAATCAAAAAATGTAGGGAAAAAATGTAAGTTTTTGAATGGATGAAGGGCCCCGAATTTTGATGTTGTCTAGAGCCCTCAAATTGGTTGAGCCGGCCCTGTGTGTATTTGAACAAACTATATTGTTATTACAGCATACTCATACTATTTTTGAAAAAGAATTGCTGTTTTTAAGAAGAAAAGGAAATGCTAAAAAAACAAAGTAAATGAGATGCAAAAATGCAGCATTTTTAGAATGAAAAATCTCATAAAATAAATAACTTCTAATCTGGGGCACACGTGTCTAAGGTCAGAGATCGAGGAATCGATCTTAGCTATCAATCGTCAGGATAACTGAAGGTAGCACAACGAAATGGTTTGTTTTTTTATTTTTTTTAAATATTATATATACTTGTTACGTTTCTGTTATGAGTTGCCACTAGAGCTGTAAACGAACAAACTTGCAACCTACAACTATGATATGTGAACAGCAAATTATCAATTAAAAATACTTTTTTTAATTAACAATTAATTTGGATCACTAACAAATCACTAAAGTATTAATTAAAATTTTTAAAAAACTATAAATCACATACATTATCAACTCAATTTTGATTAATATCAGTGATCCGTGTATCCCATCCAAAACAGTAATCTCTGTAATATGAAAGCATTACAGAAACAACGCTAATATAATTTTAGATATGTTATTGCTACTAATTTATTATAACTTGACGTCCAAATTGACATGTGTAGATAAACAGGTTATAAGGATCATGTCCAGGTTACATATATCAAGCATATCCTAGTTAGGGTTAGTTTCTGACATGAATAAATTAAAGGATTCTGTTCAAAATAGGGATATCTAGCCAACATGAATTGTCACTTCTACTTAAACAACCATTAAAATAAACCCCACAAGACGGGGATTGCTACAAATGACAAAGCCATTGTAGCAAGGTGTTGCTTACCTTAAGGTTAAGGGTTCGAACTTAATCGAAGACGGATTAGTGTAAATTAAAAATATATATGTATTTTTTTAAAAAAGAAAAAATAAACAAAAAAAACTCCACAAATTCTCACATTTTCTTTCTTATGACAAACTCACGAGGGCTTTAAATCACAATTAATGTATAAAAGCACACCTACCAAAAACAAGGGTTGTTGTTCCTATTAGTAGAGGTGGGCAAATAACAGCGCTTCTGGAATTGGAATCGACAGTCTAAGCTGAAACCAATCCTACTCAAATCATTGAGTACAAGTGGTTTCGGTTTTTTCAGAAAAATCGTAACTTGAACTAGTCAAACCCCGAACCTAACCGGAACCGGATCTTAACTTTGTTAACCAAAACCGGAACCAATTTGAAACCAAAACCAGTTTAACCTTTAGTAACCGGTTGGATGTGGTTTATTTTGTAGGAAAAGAAAGCATGTTTCATGGGTGTGTTAAAACCTCAAATGTTAAGGGGCTTAGGGACATTTCATGTAAATTAAAAAAAAATCACCTAAAAGCAGGTCGTACTGATGTATTGGTTATCGAATTTTATAAAGAGCAAGAAGCATCACTTTCCGCTTTGAATGTAATATCTCCTTTCAAAATGACAATGTTTTACCACATTGTAACATCAAATCTAAGTGTGTCAAAACATGCATGTCAGGTCGATTTAGTCGGGGTAACAAATAAAAAATGGCTCAGCTCAAAACAAGATAAGTCAAATATTATATATCTTTATGTTTATTTTTATTTTTATTTTTTGGTTACATATACGTGTGTGTTTCCTAACTCTCCTTTTTTTATAATAACATGGCTTTTTCTTGACTATAGTATTTATAATTGCAAAGTTTATATATACATTTTGATATTAAGATTTGAGATGTTCTAGCCTTGTACGGTTCTCTTAACGTACTTAACAACCTCATATCACCATCATAACACGCGAGAACGCATATAATAAATTGAAATTGCAAATCTTTTAGGAACAAATGAGCTATAAAGGCAAAAGAAGAAGAAAAAGCCCACATTTTAACAGCATTTTTACATTTTATTAAACATCATTAAACCTTTTTACATGAAAACAATATATCCCTAATTAACATTTTTACATGATTTTCCCTTAATGTGAAATTTGAAAACGTATTATTATTATATTAATATTAAGTTTTTAAATAAAAATATTTTATAAAGTGGACTTTACTTTCAACTAAACTTTTTTTTTTTAATTTAAGAAGATTGAGATCACAAAGTAGGTTTCAATGCCCTTCTCTTCCCTGAAAAAATTATTATAATAATGTATCATAAACATCAGTTCCAGCTAGGGGTGTGCATGAGTTGGTTTTTGGCTTAGTCCAAACCCAAAACCGAAATTTCGGTTTTTTCGTTTTAAACCTGTTTGGGTTCGGTTTTTTCGGTTTTTATCTTTTCAAAACCCATTTGGGTTCGGTTTCGGTTTCGGTTTTTTCTACTTAGGCCTTAAATTATGCTTATAAAAAATGAACTAAAATATCATATTTGTATTAAAAATATTTTAAGTACAACACTACTTAATATTTAAAAATATATACAAAAATATTTAAATTCAGTAAAAATCATACGTATTTTTAGTATCCTAAACCAAATAATAATAATAAAATATATGAGTTTTATTTAAGTTTTGATATCAAGAAGTAAGAAAATAAAAATAGACGGTTTATAAATTGTTGATATACATGCATATATGCATGTATTCGGTTTTTTCGGTTTTTCTTTAAGGTAAAAGTGTAAAACCAAACCCAAACCCAAACTTTCGGTTTCTATTTGGGTTCTGTTTTTTCAGGTTTGATTTTTTGGTTTTTGGATTTTGGGTCGGTTTTTTTTTTGAGCTTCTATTCAAAAGACAAGAATATTATGCTTTTATTTTAAATTGTTATTATCTATTTATAATTATTAATTTAAAAAATATAAATAATTGGTAACATTTATTATCATTCTAGTCATTTAGTTTTTGTTTTTCAATATGTGTCTATTATTTAATTATTGATATTCATTATTTAATCATGCATTGTGAATTATAGATATGAAAAGTAATTAATATATTATTAAGTAAATGAAGTTAATCTGCAATTAGTTATAAAGTTTTTAATTAAACTTCTTTTCTTATCTAACTTTTATTTAAATCTCTTACTATCATTAACTTCAAATTATGATTCAATAAAAATAATAATAATAATAATAATAATAATAATAATAATAATAATAATTATTAATATAATATTATTATTATTATTATTATTATTTTCCATGAATTATTTATAAATATTTAAAATATTTAGCTTAATAGGATGATTTGAATGTTAAAATTACATGTATAATTATTAAAAAAATCAAGTGTAATTCTTATTTTTACAGACATACTTTTTTATTAAAAAATATATGACATTTTGTATATTAAAACATATTTAATAATGTATCATGGACATCAGTTCCAACTTCTATTCAAGAGACAAGAATATTAAACTTTCATTAAATTTTGACTTTACCGTTTTGGGGGGGACTGGTTCTTGAATTTTGTCAGTTTTCATTCTCAAACTTAACGTCCATTAATATTATATATATTGTAGAGTAAGTATATATAACGATTTTTCATGCATATTGGATACATCATAAATACCATGGGTTTCTTTGGTAGGGTTTGAACCATTATGTGCTTAATTATTAAGATGTCTGAATAGATAAAAGTTCTGAGCCATCTAATGTTGAACCAGTTAAATAGTTTTGTTTAATGTGTCTGAATGAAAACCCTATTTTCTTAACCCTTAAACACCCAAATCGATTCCCACAACCACCTCCTATCTTCCGCAACCTCCGATCTCCCTCAACTTTGGATGGCAAAAAAACCCGAGCCCGACGGGTTTACCCGAAACCCGCTACATATGGGACGGGTATTTCCAAACCCGATGGGTATTTAGCCGGGTATGGGATTGATTTTAAAATTTTTGACGGGTATGGGACAAGCTTAGGATTTGTTCATATACCGATTATATATACCCGTGTACCCGATTATAAATATCATTTATATACATTTGAATTAATAGAATTTGTTTCTTTTTTAATCTTTTAAACTTTAGAAATTGTTCATATAATTTGTTTCTTTTTTATCTTTGTTTTTTTGTGGCAACTACAAAAAATTTTTGAACCATTTTGTTAATAATTGCTATTTTTTGGTTTATCTTGAACGATGAAAATCAACTTATAACATTTTGAAATTTCTTGTTATTTGACATATTAATAGTTTGTTCTTGGCATGTTTAACATATAGTTTTTTCGTAATAAAAAAATAAATTTATTATTAGTTACCCGATACCATATGTGTTTTAAGCCAATTATTCTCAACGAATATATTTAGCTAAACCTGTCGGGATACCTGAAACCCGATAGATACTCGATGGGATTTGGGACGGGTATGGGACTGGGATTACTCAAACCCGTCCCAAACACGGCCCATTGCCATTCCTACCCACAACCATCTCCGAGAGGAGTTGTCGCCGTCGATTCGGTCGATCATTGCGGCAGCAGATGAAGTCGTAGTTCGTCGCGGCAGAAGATGAAGTTGTCATCATTGACGCTTCCGGGTTTGCAACGACAATGAGCGTGGTTTGCGGAGAGACGACGACAATGTGGCGGAGGGACGACGGCGAAGTGTTTCGGTCAGTCGGAGGGGAGCCAGGCCCCATCGAAGACGATGTGAGAATGGTTCATATGCGTTTTTTTTGCTGAAACAGAGGGTCTAAATCTGAACCATTCAAACTCATTCAAATGCTACCAAACAACTCCTAAGTTAGAGAACTAAAAGCTTAATTAAGCCCACGGTTTTTTTCTCGTTTTATAGGACAAAAAAAAAAAAAGATGTTACATTACCATGATCAGATACTCTTTTTGCTTTTTTTATTTATTTATTTTTATTTTTAATTCATAGGAATATAACAACAACACCACATACACAGTGTAATCTCATCATGTGGTGTCTGGGGGGAGAGATGAAATATACCTTATCCCTACTCTAAAGAGATAGAGAGGTTGCTTCGTAAGAGTCCTCCAGCTCAAAAAGGTTTTGATAGTTTTCAAAAAAAAATTGTTTTTTTTTTGTGTTTTTATTATGATTATTACTATTATTTTTATTTATTTGTATGAAACAGAAAGGCAACAAAACCTTAATTCATAGGAATTAGAGGTGGCAATTTTTACCCATGTTATAGAAAATGGTTGGTTTGGGTAAAAATTGTACAATAATGGGTTGAAATGGGTAACATCATAATATGGAATGGGGTGGGATGGGTGGGTAGCACTTAAACACAATGCGGGTCAAGACGGGGTAACCAAAAAAGTATATAAATGCATTAGATTCAAACATTTAAGAATGATTAATAACATATTTGGTGAGAAAATCACTAAAAATTATCCAAATAGACTATTTGGTTACTTATAACACATCTTAAGTTAAACTAAAATTGATGTTTTTTAAGAACAATCCATTTAGACCCGAAATGATTTTGCTTAAAACCCGTTCTGACTCGCACCCATCTTGACCCGAACCCGTTCTAACCTGTTACCCAACCCGACCCAACCCGCCTATTTTGCTAGGTATAATAGGAATAGAGGTAGGGAGAAAAAAAAAAGGTTCCAGAACCAAACCGAGAACCCAGAACTAGAACCGGTCTAAAACCGATAAAATTGGACAAAATCAGTCAAAAGCTCAAACAAAATCAAAACAGGTTATTGATTTTATTTGACAGAAATATCCCCGTTTCAGAGAGAGAGAGAGAGAAAAAACCAGATTCGTGCACTTGTACATAGGAAGGTAACTTTATTTTTAGGCGGTTTCTTATTCTCCATAAAAATAGGGCCCATTGGGCTTGTAAAGCCTGGTCTCTTTGGGCAGCCCAATACAAAGCCAGGAATCATTTCCATCCGAAATTAACAATCTCTTGTAATTATTTGTCGATTTCAAAAACAACTCCGAATCTCAGATCACAAAGTTTGTGCTTTATTCCCCACCAAACAATCCAACCAAAAAAATGTTTCTCTACCATTTGCAACTTTTCCTTTAATTAATTCCACCATGTTTATTTGTAAGTTAAAAAGGTGATGGTACTGATAAAAATAACATTGTGTAGCTAGATTTCTCATTATCTGTAAAAAAGAGAGAACACAAAAACCAAAGGCTTGTTATTTTTCGGTCCTTGCTCTCAACAACCCGATTGTGACACCTCTAGATTCAGGTCAGGTAATGTTGCCACTTAAAACTGATTAAATTAATTTGCGAAAATTTGGGTCAGATTTTCGGGTGTTTCAACAATTTCAAGACCACCATTAGTCTTTGATGTGATTATTCCAGACAAATCTCTCCAACAATTTCCTACTTTCTTTTCATTTCAAAAAACTGTGGATTGGAGAGGGTGAGAGAAGTATAATAGAAGGCTGTCAATGACTGATTTAACAAGTGTTGAACTTCCTTCAAAAGAGAGTGATTTAGATTTTGGAGGATAAACGGATTCGGATGTATTAACCACCACCTTCCAAATTTTCAATGTGATTTGTTGGCTTCAAATGGAACCTTAAGGTACATGAAGGAGAGGGATCCGACCTTTCACCGCACCTACCATGCCAAAGTCATTGTTAGCGACTCATCCGACATGAGACCAAATATTATGCTTTTTTGTTGTATTCTTTCTATATCTTATTTGCGTTCCTTTTCCGTCTGTTTTACATTTGTAACCACCTTCGCTTCTTATTCCCAACCGTTTTCATTCTTGCTTCCATTTGCGTTTCTTCATTCTCATGTTCGACTGATTTAGGCAGCGATCATCACTCACTTTGACAGTAAGCAAACAATAGCTTTTGTTAATTGTGTCGCCTCATCTCTATTTCACGATAGTTGATCAGGAATAATTCTCACACACAGTGCCATTTGTCGATTCATTTACAGATGATCAATACCTCAAAACCTATATATTAGTTGAACTAGGTTAATACCCCGTAAATTACACGGGA